>OX637661.1:6085543-6252530 GCA_951802225.1 Euspilapteryx auroguttella | reverse complement strand
AAAATAAGAGATTACTTTATTGCAACTAAAATAACACATGAAATACATAAAAAAAAAATATGCAAAAGGCGACCTTATACTTAAGGCAAGCTTAGCTTCATAGTCATCATCATCATCATCATAATTTCAGCCGAAAGACGTCCACTGCTGGACAAAGGTCTTCCCCATAGAACGCCACAACGACCGGTCTTGAACGACCCTCATCCAGAGTATTCCCGCAGCCTTCACCAGGTCGTCTGGAGCTAGACCTTATGGAGGGTCTGCCTGCTCTGCGTCTTCCGGTTCGTGAAAGCCACTCGCGAACTTTTTGGCCCCAGCGACCATCTGTTGTTCCTGCTATGTGCGCTGCCCATTGCCACTTAAGTTTCGCAATTCTTTAGGCTATGTCGGTAACTTTAGTTCTTCTGCGGAACGAAGACGTAGACAAATCCCGAGAAAAGCCCCTTTCCATTGCCCTTTGGGTGACCTTGAGCTTATTGTAATCCTGAAATTGAAATAATTTCGGTGGCATTGACCATTCAGTATGAATAATTTTATTTGTTTCCGATAATATTTTAATTCCTTTAGTATCATTGTCATAGTGATGATATTATAACGCATATTGTGCAATGAGGTCCTGCTACAAGATCCTGTCCTTGAGTCCTAAATGTCTTAGTCCTCGAGGACTCCAAGATTGTCAGATGAACGATATGTTTTCCATATTTTCTGACCTTCTAATCTAAACCTTCCCTGGACTACCCTGCGAACATTTCAAAACCAAAATCAGCTAAATGTCACGAGTTTTAGCGAGACTAACGAACCACGATAAATGTATAAATTATATAGTAGATAGATAGTTGATTATAGGCATAGGCAGTACCACAGTATAAGATAGAGTAAGTACAGTATTACTAGTAATTGTGTTGGATCAGCAGGAGACACGAACGAAGTCGATATAGACAAGTCCGCTACAGTATCAAATCGCTTTAAGTGATAAGGCCGCCCATTGAAATAAATGTAGTAATTATAAATCACCTATATTAAGTCTATTGATCACAATAAAGAGTATTTCAATTCTATTCTATTATATCCGCTTGACTGCTCCGTGGCTCAGTTAACAGTGATCTGGACTGAGTAAGCGTGTGCATCTGGGTTCGATTCCCGGGCGGGGGGAATATTGATACGATGAATATCGATGTTTGTTTCCGGTCTGGGTGTAATGTTCGTCTCTGTGTGTGTTTCGGGTACCTTAGATACAGGTTCTTCCTAGTTAGGGGCTCTGAGTGTGATGTGTTATTATTAATTTATCCTTATTTTATCATTGCGTTTTTCACTGCCGATGCCGTTTTCATACATGCCTCGTAAAACATAAGTTGGGAAATTCACCCATTTATTGTTAATTCTTAATAAATTGTTATTTTAACAGGTTGTTTTTTAACAAATTATTTATTAAAGAAGTATATTTACATTAATGTAAAATTTACTTTGCATTGTAAACATATTGCATTATTACAGAACTGTATTTTTACCTTTTTTTTTCCTCAATCACAATGTGGATCTTGGGTATATATATCAAATATTTTTTTTAAGTCTTCACAGAATAGTTCTGACTGCATTAAACAATGGTTTCCCTGAAGACTGCCTTCGTCCTGTGCCTCGCGGCGCTCTGCATGGTGCTGGCGACCGTGAGCGCCGACACGGCCTGGCCGGCCTGCAACGAGGTGTGCCCGCGCCCCGACGACCAGAAGGACGCGTGCTGCAAGGCCAACGGCTTTGCTGGTTGGAGCAAATGTATCTTCAGTGGTGGCGATGGTCAAATGTTCTGCAGACCTTAACTTGATAGTTAAGCTTCAGTATCGACAACGTTGCGAAATCATCAATTAGACTCTTATGTAATTTTTGTTTAGTTTGTTTTCATAATATTGTTTGGTAACAAAATAAAGGTTTTTATTAGAACTTATTTTTTATTTATTGATATAAGGAATTTAGTCCAACATACTTTAGGATAGGTTATAAAATATATACAGTGTAAATCTCTGGTTAATGCACAAAAAAAAGCCTGAATTAAAGATCTTATTCTCATTCACATGTAAAAAATTAAAAAAAACTCAGGCCAAATTTGTTTTTAATGGGTTTAATTTTTTCATGTTTGTTGTATGAATTAGGTCTGTAACTTATGACTTCTTCTTATGAAATTAAATAAAAATAAATAATCGTCCAGCGCAAATTATGTACCAATTGCTTTTATTGGCAGTCGATCCACTGATTCAGGTTATGGTTGAATATTCAGAGCCTGATTTTTTTCTGTCCGGGGCTTTATTTTGTGACTTTCCAAAGAAAACTTTTAATTTGAAGATTTAGATTCAAACTTTAGCTTCCATTCTGTTTGGGCCCGCAAAGTTTATTAAAAAATACATAGTTTAAGTACGCCAAAATCTTACCTAAAGTCCAAAAAACCGGAATATTCTGATTCCTGTGGGGCGTCCGGGCTCCATTTTTTACTATAAATGACTCCATAACTTTTTTTGAACAAACATATATAACATTCAAGATCAGTTAAGCATAGTCAGATAGTTGTTTATTACAAATAAATTGTCTCTGATTGATTACTGAAGCAGGTTTTTAAATAAATCGAGGCTTGAGATTTGTCCGCGGTACACGTGTGATTTCTCTGGCGCGTGCGGCAAACACTTTCATGGTTAAACTAAGCTATGTAGAACTCAGCAGTTTTATAGATGGGCTGTCCCAAGCTATGCTTTATAGTGTGTATGAGGTGATTGCTAGCTAAGGTGCTCCGTTTAGAAGTTATGATGCCAAATATCTGATTGCTCTGATCGTGGTTCAGTGGTCACTCTGATTACTCTGCAATGTTTATCTTATGTTATAAAATAGCTATGTCATGTCTAAAAATTATATTGTATGTCATGCATAGTTGGGTGTTCCTCATAAAAGACCTTGTTTTCTATTCTACCCCGTTAATGCTGGCAGATCACTTTATGATTTTTTTAATGATTCCTTTGGTCTGATATCTCTGGTTTTTTTACCATAGGAATCAGCAATTTTCAGCAGTTTTGCACTTTTAACCTGAAAATCAGATGTCAAACCTATTGTTATCATCATAATTATTATTTTAGTCAAAAGAGGCCTAATCACATCTTGCATTGCGCTGTCGGGCGCCAATCGAGAACTTTTACTTGCCCATTACGATACAGTTGTGCAATTTATTTTGGATACGTGGGAGTTTTCTGATTGGATTATGCTGAAAATTTTCAAGCATAGCCCTTTAGAGTGACTGATAAGCTTTTTGACTAGGCCCATAGTGAGCTATGTCTCGGTCCGGTAAGTCATCACAGGTAATACACGTTGATCGTAGACCTTGTCTTGAGCCTGATATGGCGAACGGTAATGGGTTTGCTTATGGTAATATGGAAGAAAATATGTAGCAAACCTTGCCCATCGACCTCTTCCTATTGGACCAAGCTGGTTGGATAGTTTGGCTACGTATTCATCGACTACTCTTCGAGCCACGTACGTACAGACTCCAATATTAACAGGAGCATTTGAAATGGGCGTTAAAATAATTTTGGTTTTGTCCATGTTGAGAATCCAACTAAAGTCATCGAGCATTGTACTGAGATCCTGCGCGGTCTGGATCGATAACTATGATATCGATATCACATCGAGGCTGATTGATGTATTCACCGTTTATGTTGATGCCTAGCCTAGTTATTTCCAGTCCGGAGCCTTGAAGACATCCTCGAGTACAGCGATGAACAATTTTGGCGTTATGACATTTACCAGTCTGACTCCCTGCTGCAGTCTCATATCCTTCGAGGTCTTTGTCTGAAGTCGAAATTACATCGAAACATTAACACTTCGCTTTAGCTACTATAGTCCACTTGGCCTCGCTAGAGATACTGCAGCACTGACTTATCCTTAATCAAATCAAATACAAATCAAAGGCTTTCTTGTAAAGCTCTAGGCAGGAGCATTATAACGCAAATGACAACCACTGACCAGCCTAGCCAGACAAACTTAAGCTAGAGCATTCATATCAGCTTCGCTGATGTGAAGACCAGCTACAACGCACACTGAATTAAATGAGAATTACCAAATAGGAATGGATTATTACGGGAGATTTTGAATTGAAGACTCCAAAACTCCTACGGTCTATCGACATTATTGTGATGATTATGGTTATGTGTCACGTAAATTGACGCTGCACTGACCACAAACCTGCTCTTAGGCATTCTTCTATTCCACTATATTACATGCCATTCCAGTAGGCAGAATGGCCTCAAAAGCTGTGTGGAATAAATTATCTAAGTCTTCAGAGTTCTAATAGGACTCCAAAATTTGTATCTTGCATTTGAATACTTGTCCGGGATTTTTTTTTGGCAATTCTCACCTTACCTGCGTGTTCATTTCAATGAATCCCTAACTGATTGCTGGCACTGCGCTATTGATGGTCCACAAAAAGTGGTTGCAATTTCAAAGAAATATGAGCAAGAGCAGGACACAATACCAGTTGTTATGGACCACTTTTAAGCAGATGCTGGTGATATGTTTGTAAGCATAAATATTACTAATTGAAAATATGATGAGAAATTGAGTGAGAATACAATAACATCTTTAGAATATCGCAACTTGGTCTTACTAAGTCTCGATTCGGTATTTTCATTAAAAAACTACTAGAACTAGTTCATGTATGAAAAATTGCTTTTTTGTTTGGAAGATTAAACTACTAAAACTCAAATAAATTTAGCGTTGTGATTACTCTGGAAGCACTTTTCTGATTGCTCTGGACCAAAAACTTAAAATCTCAATTATTCATAGGAAGACCTGGTCCAAAAATGGTGCCCAATCGAAAATATTAAAGCTAATTTGGCATACTTTCATAAAAGTTAACTGATATGTCAAAAAAACTAAATTTGAAAACTGCCAGAGGAGTCAGCTGAATATCGCCGTTCTGAATATTCACCCTTATAAGTTTAATTTATTATAGTGTGTCTTCACAACGGCTGCATAGTGTACTGGGCGCAGTCAAACAAAGCTATTGATAAAAAAGTTGCGCTTGACGATTTTTAAATCCCAATAACGATCGGATCGGTTAACAGTAAATGAGGCTTCGAACACAAATCACCGTGCGGGCCGTAGAGCTTGCTGGTTGCTGGTTGGCTGGCCGTGTTTGGCCGCAACTAAGAGATTTAAAAAAATATATGTTTAAGTATTTTATTTAATTAATAACTATTTTAGTTGGAGGACTCTCATTGTAAGTTTATGAACTTGTGTTAGGGGAGACCGCTCGGGGATAATTATTGAGAGATTCGTTGGTGCGCTCTTAGACTAGAGAATTTTTGCAGAGAGTCAGCGCAGAAGAAATAAACAAAGAAAACTTTTTTTTTATTATTTGCATAAAATGGAAATAACAAAAAAAAATAAACGTCCAAAAAACAATGAGGCGAAACAACGGTTAAATTCAAATGTATAGTAAGCAATATTATTTAATGACCCCGTCAGCTGTTATTTTTTTTTGAGATTTCGTCCCATGTTGTTGTGGGAAAGTTGTTAGTTATGGTGAGCATAATCCCTCCTTTGATTTATTACCGCCTTGTCAGAAACACCCCGTATATGAAGAACTAGCTTTTGCCTGCAGCTTCGCATGCGCTTTTTCATTAAAAACGTTAATTACTTGTTGATTTACTACTCAGGATTTTGGTGACATCATTTCTGATCGCCCCTATACCCCCTAAAATATCTACCTATTTACAGTAGTAATATTTTGTTTATTTCAGTTCCCGTGGTAACTCCAGAAATTCCTTTCTACACTTCACCATTCAGACACTGAAAAGAACCCTAAATCCACAGAGACACTATTGTAGACCAAATTTCACGTTGACATACTCAAGGATGTCGATTTTTCATTCTCACTAAAAAAGTCCCGTAATTCCCGTTCCCGTGGGAATTTTGTAAATTCATTTCTTTCAACACTCTTTCAATAACTGAGGAACCTGTACACCAAGTTTCACGTCGATACCCTCAATAATGTCGATTTTTCACACTAACGAAAAAGTCCCGTAATTCCCGTTCCTGAGGGAATTTTGTAAATCCTTTCTTAGCGGATGCCTACGCCATAACATCTACCTGCATGCCAAATTTCAGCTTATCCGTCCAGTAGTTTGGGCTGTGCGTTGATAGATCACTATGTCAGTCAGTCAGTCACCTTTGAGTTTTATATATATAGATTATATTATTTACTATAAATTTTGTAGCATAAAAACAATAATCCTGGTTATTCTGATTCCGAAGATTTTTTTTTGCGTCACGTTTGACCTGACTGCATTTAAACATAAGTAAAAAAAATAATATTGAGTCTTATATTTCTGATTTTCAGAATATCATCATCATCATTTCAGCCGTAGGACGTCCACTGCTGGACATAGGCCTCCCTCAAGGCTCTCCATCTGTACCGATCGCAGGTGGCCTGCATCCAGCGTGGACCCGCAGCCTTGCGCAGATCATCCGTCCATCTGGTCGGTGGACGTCCTACGCTGCGCTTGCCGATCCGTGGTCTCCACTCGAGAACTTTTCGGCCCCAGCGGCCATCTGTTCTGCGGGCTATATGACCTGCCCATTGCCACTTCAACGAGCTTATCCGCTTGGCTATGTCGGTGACCCTGGTTTCTCTGCGTATGTCCTCATTTCTGATTCGATCCCGCAGAGAAATCCCGAGCATAGCCCGCTCCATGGCTCGTTGAGCTACCCGGAGCCTGTTCATAAGCCCTATAGTGAAGCACCACGTTTCAGAACCGTATGTCATCACTGGCAGCACACATTGGTTAAATACCTTCGTCTTCAGGCACTGAGGAATATTGGACGAGAAGACGTTGCGTAGTTTCCCGAACGCCGCCCATCCGAGCTGGATTCGGCGATTGACCTCCTTCTCGAAGTTGGACCTACCTAACTGGATGGTTTGTCCTAGGTATACGTACTCGTCGACAACTTCGAGAACCGAGTTCCCAACCATAACTGGGGTAGGCAGAACATGGACATTAGACATGACCTTCGTCTTGTCCATGTTCATTTTAAGGCCCACCTGTTGGGAGACTCGGTTGAGGCCTTCGAGCATCGTGCTGAGTTCCTCCATCGACCTTGCCATGACTACGATGTCGTCGGCAAACCGAAGGTGAGTGATGTATTCGCCGTTAATATTGATGCCCTGCCCTTTCCATTCTAGAAGTTTGAAGGCGTCTTCTAAAGTGGCGGTGAACAGTTTCGGAGATATAACATCTCCCTGTCTCACGCCTCTGTTCAAGGGAATAGCCTTCGAATTCTGTTCCTGTACTCGGACAGACATGGTGGCGTATATACTATACAGAATATACTTGAACTATATTAATTTAAATTAAGTTATCCCGGTATTGCAAATTGAATTATTCGAATCATATTTTTATATAAGTATCTCCAATAACTATTGATTCAAGCTCTATGAAATCAATCGAAAAGATTCGCTAACTATTTTCGCTGTCACAATATCTTCATAAAAACCTGTATTCACTTTGATTAGTGCGAGTGCAGGAGGCCCGTGGGAGGCTTATATCCAGGAGCGGATTAAATTCATAAATAATAAATAAGTTCTAATAAAAACCTTTATTTTATTACCAAATAAGATTATGAAAAAAAAAATACAAAAAATTACAAAAGAGTCAAAATGATGATTTGGCAACGTCGTCAATACTGAAGCTTAAATATCAAGTTAAGATCTGCAGAACATTTGGCCATCGCCACCACTGAAGATACATTTGCTCCAACCAGCAAAGCCGTTGGCCTTGCAGCACGCGTCCTTCTGGTCGTCGGGGCGCGGGCACACCTCGTTGCAGGCCGGCCAGGCCGTGTCGGCGCTCACGGTCGCCAGCACCATGCAGAGCGCCGCGAGGCACAGGACGAAGGCAGTCTTCAGGGCAACCATTGTTTAATGCAGTCAGAACTATTCTGTGAAGACTTAAAAAAAATCTTTGATATTTATACCCAAGATCCACATGTGATTGAGGAAAAAAAAGGTAAAAATACAGTTCTGTAATAATGCAATATGTTTACAATGCAAAGTAACATTTCTTTAAATATAAACTTATTTTAAATCCACCAAAATGAGACAGTGACACCAAAATGATATTACTGTCCACCAAAATGTGAATTCTCCTGACTAAAGCTGTACGCAGTGCCAATTTCACCTTGGTACTAGCCTAGGGTACAACTGGGACGAAGCGATCTTTTAACTGAGTCGTAACCAATTTTTCACCACATTCGCTGCAAGTCAGAGCACCAAACCCTCTACCAAGTTTCATATTTTACTTTGTTAATCTAAATTAGTCAAGCTACGACAAGGTATAATTTGACGCCAGTTCATCCAGTGCCTTTTTCAGAAAAGGTTAAAAAAAAATGTTTTTGGCACATTTTAGCAAATATATCCCTAAATTTCCGTAAATTTTAATAGTTTTTTGTATTTTTTGGGTCACAAAGACTTTTTAGCAAACTTTTCATAAAGATTTGCGAAGTTGTTTCGAATCAAAGAGTTTTTGACAAACACACAGACGGACGGACCGACCATTCATATTAATAAGGTCCAAGGACGAGTAACTGGAACCCTAAAAAAACCTTGTAAAATAAAAATGTTTATCCATTAAAATCATTTATTACCAAATAAGATAATAAAAACGATATTTGCTTATATGTGCAAAAAATATTTTTTTTACCTTTTCTTAAAAAGGCACTGGATGAACTGGCGTCAAATTATACCCAGTCGTAACTTGACTAATTTAGATTAACAAAGTAAAATATGAAACTTGGTAGAGGGTTTGGTGCTGACTTGCAGCGAATGTGGTGAAGAATTGGTTACGACTCAGTTAAAAGATCGCTTAGTCTCAGTTACTTGTACCCTAGGCTAGTACCAAGGTGAAATTGGCACTGCGTACAGATTTAGTCAGGAGAATTCACATTTTGGTGGACAGTTATATCATTTTGGTGTCACTGTCTCATTTTGGTGATTTTAAAGTAAGTTTTCTCTCCAACGTATTTAGGCATAGTCATAGTTATAGTAGGCAGTATCTACTTATTAAGTAAAAAATATTAGTTTTCAAAGAATACCTTAATTAAAAAAATCACTAAAATTATACAAAAATATCACTTGTTGAAATCCACCCATTAGTAACTATAAAATTAGAGATCCTCAAAAATGAGTAAAATCACGGATTTCATCATTACATATTACCATGAATGATGAATGAAAATGATTAAAAGGCATGCGCATAAATAATACCTACCTCTTGCTATTTTTGCCGTCTGCGATACTAGCGCCATTCTCGAAATAAAATAAGCACTAGATAATCTTGCTTAGTATTACCATGAATGATGAATGAAAATGATTAAAAGGCATGCATCGACTAGTATAAGATTAGACTATATATTGTATAAGCTCTAAAATCAACTGGAAATCTGAATCCAGGTGCATAGTTCACAGCAGTCAAGTAGCTGCGCTAGCACGCTCTACCGCCCGCACTAATGGTGATTTGTGTTCCATGCCTCGTTTACTGTTAACCGATTCTGTAAGATAATGGGCTTTAAATAACACAGTAATTTTATGAGAAGAAATTAAATTTAGAGCTGATAGAGCTACACTATCGCCACATAAAGAGCTAGACTAGCCCTTAAAAAACGATGTTTTTTTTTTTAAGATTTCGACCAGCAATGTTGCTTTTGGGATAGTTTTTATTTATGGTGAGCTTCATAACTATATTTCCGATTTCCACCATGTCAGAAACGCCCTGTATGTGTGTTTTATGTCTTTATGTCTTTGCGAATTCTCTTGCAATCAGTTCTTGGAAGGATGCGCGTGCGCGTGCGCGCTCCACTGTCAAATTCAACCGATGTTGTGACTTGTGATTGACAGATGTTTGCCAACTAATGCTATTCTTGGTTAGTTCGCCCGTCTGTATGTTTGAAACATGCAACTCATAACAATGCTTGGTATGGTATACGATTAGGATGATCCTAATCAAATAGGGTGGATAGAGATAGTCATAGACACTTTATTGAAATCAATCCACATCATTATACATTTTCTTAAATTATTACTATACTAACTGTACCGGCGAACTTTGTGTCGCGCCTTTTAATTCTTAAAAATTTTTCCATATTTTTTCACCTTTTAAACCTTCCCTGAACTAATACGAACATTTCAACACCACAATCAGCTAAATCGGCCCGGCATTTCTAGAGTTTTAGCGAGTCTAACGAACCACGATTCAATTTTATATATAGTAGAATAGATAGAAATATTAATTGCGAAATCGTTCAGAGCAATTTCTTCCTGGCAACTCATACAGTCTACTTAGTTAAGGTCTGTTTGAAGCTTGTAGTTGGCCCAGGCTACAGGGCAACCTTTCAGACAGAAAGTCGTCGTAGAAAGCGACAATTTAAGAAATATTTGTCACATCTCAGCCCAGAGACGTCCAATTTTGGACATATGACATTGGACTGTTGGACATAGGCGCAAGGCCGGTTGGTAAGTTTATCTGAGTAGACCACACCCAATTAATATAGGAATTCTCTAAAGAGGAATCTCTTCAAACTTTGAGTTATTTAAGGCCTCTGCAAGCAAAGCATTTTTCTTTGTCCTTTGGCTATGTCTTTGAGATTTTTGATAAGTTATAGTAGATTTATTGTGTTTGTAGACTTACCCTCTTATTCATAAAAAGTTAAAGAGCATTTTAGTTATTTGACGTATGTCAATTTACACTGGATGTCACGTATTTACCATACAGGATTATTGTTTTAACGTTGGTTCCGAAACCACGTGTTTTGTTAGCGGGCTTTAAAACAATAATCCAATAAACTTACAATAACCGTACAACGTTGCCGGGCTTTATGCCCACCCTTTTAATCTAATTTGTGAACTTGACATTGGCAAAATACTCCACTGAAGTGGAGCCAAGTCCATTAAATTAAAATAATAATAATAATTTACCATACAACAAACCAGAGAAGTAGACCTCCTGTAAGGCTACCTAAAATCTACTGTATCTTTATGAATAAGACGGTTAGTGTGCATTCACGTATTTACAAAGCTGATTCGCGCTGGAACAAGCGTCTATGTCCGCGCAGGTATTTCCTTTAAATTTTTCGAACCAGCGCCAACAAGCGCTTGTTACCAGCTTTGTACGTGAATGCACCCTTACGTCTTGAAACCTATCATACTCACAAATTTATCCAAAAGAAGAGCAGAAGTAATAAAAAAAACAAACAAAAGCGGCCAGCATTAATAGGGCTAATAATAAACAGAGAAGCTAAGGAAGCGATCTACAAATATCGTCTTTGATCAGGTTGGTGTCGGAATACCTGGCAAACCTCATTAACAAGCCGATATCGACAGCTGGCTAAATATAGGTTACCTACATAATAGGGAAATGTACAACGGCTCCAGACACGCGAGCTAAGTGCGGCACTCATTTACCCCCAAACCCAAAACACAAGAAGAAGTAGTTTACCTACAATACGTAGTAAAAAAAAAACGAATATTCTAAATGCGGAAGAAACTCTCTTTCCTGAGAAAACTACTGAACCGATTTTAATGAAATTAAGTTTATGGATAGTTTGGAGCCTGAGAAAGGATATAGGCGTATTTTTAACCCGCAATTTCCGCGGGAAAATTGGGAATTTGAGGTTTCAAGGGAAAATGCGCTGGCGAAGCTGCGGGGCGCCAACAAGCTTTAAATAAATTTTATTTAATATACAATTCGCGTTGAACGGGTCTAGTGGTTACCCGGTTTTCCTTCATCTCAGCCCAAAAACGTTTACTGATATGGTGATGATGAGAGAGTCTAAAATACATGGGAATGCTTTATCAAAACGAACCTGAGATTCGAATGCACACCTTTTCTCAAAACTTTACGTGCCGTCCTCATTTAGAATTAGAATCGTAATTAACTTTCAAAAACTCTTTACTCCATAAACATTCCAAATCAATCAAAAATGTTGCGGTAATAATGCGGCATTTGTTTTGTGTGAGGTAATTTGTAGCGTGGCGGAGAAGAGGCGTAAATCAAAATGTCTCCGCGATCGCAGCGAGACAGACGCACGCACGCATTGGTATAGGGTTGCCGATTGGCTTTATTTTATTTTTGGGTGAAAGAAAAATTAATTTGGTTCACTAATTTAGATTATTTAATATTATTTTTAACCGACGAAAAAACAAAAAGGAGGAGGTTCTCAATTCGTCGCGTATATATTTTTTTTTTAAGTATGATCACGCATAACTTTTTACTGTGTGGACAGATTTTAATAATTCTTTTTTTAATCGACAGAAATTGGAATACCTTGAAATTGGTCCCATAAAAATTTGGAAATAAAATTCCCACCCTAAGGGTGGGAAAATAGGGGTGACTTTTTGGTCGGCGGGTCGATTTATCCACTCACAGATTGCATTTCCGTGTTACATTATAACTTTTGATACCTACCTACAATATCTTTGGAAATGAAATAAAATCAGCCGAAAGACGTCCACTGCTGGACATAGGCCTCCCTCACAAATCGCCTCACCGACCGGTCGTGATCGAACCTCATCCTGTTAGTCCCTCAACCTTCACCAGGTTGTGTGGCCACCTTGTGGGATGCGACCACCCTGTGAAGGGTAATTAGCTGGGGTCAAAAAAATTTGCCCAAAAAAAACTGAAAAGCAAAAAATAAAAACTTTTTATAAAAAAATTAAACCGCCGAAAAAACTGAAAAGCATTAAATAATAGTGAAACATTTTCTATTAGGCCTTAATTTACTCACTTCTTAAAGTAATTTTGGATTACCAAGAAATTTTGAGTCGGTGCCACAGATCAACGAATAAAGATAACTAAATTACCTGAAATTCAAAGAAATAACAGAAAAACGTATGCCGCTGCGCATCGCGCTTTACATAGATAATGAATTTGCTTGTGTGGTGTGGCGCCGACTTAAAATTTCTTGGTAATCCAAAATTACTTTAAGAAGTAAGTAAATTAAGGCCTAATAGAAAATGTTTCCCTATTATTTAATGCTTTTCAGTTTTTTCGGCGGTTTAATTTTTTTATAAAAAGTTTTTTTTAATGTATTTTACTATACCTACTTTCTTGGCTACATTTTTTGAACATGACTTAGGGCAACAGAAGTTTCGGTGCGTTACCTATAATTTATATGTTTATTGGATTTTAATTTATATTCATGGTATTTTATTTTACCTAAGGAAAACAGATTCCAGTTTAACCAGTTGAGCGTCTTTAAATTATATTTTATGTTTTAAATGTTTAGAACACCATTTTATTTTTGTGCAATATTAATTTATACTTTAAACAAGTATAAAAACGTTGATAGTTCTTTAAAAATTATCACTTTTAGACAACCCTGGAGCAGGCCGCGCGCGGCGCCCGCGCACGTTAGATTTATAGCGCTCAATCAATGCGGATTTATAGCCGAGGAAGCGGCTCTATGTGATTGTCTTAATTTTAGACGCGTATAATTGGCGACACCTGAGCCGTGGTGGGATTTGTGGGACAGAGTGGTTTCGGTTTCAGTGAGGAGTAGAATACCTTCTTTACGTTATCTTTTCTGATGTGATGTAGAGAAAAGATTTAATTTTTGTTTAAATTGAATAGGCTCCGTCCGAATGTACTGGTAGTCCAATTTAAAAATTATTCCACCATCAGAATGCTGCATTATCACATCTCAGATCATAACGATGGACATAGAATATACTTAGGATATTCACAAAAAATCAGAATTGCATGTACTTATTGTAAAAAAAAACACTACTTATTGAAAGAAGGTAAGTACTAAGTTCGCAGTATCAGCTAGTTTAGGTATAATATACCTATAACTTGTCAACGCGGTTTCAACATATCGAAGACCCACTGCTGGACACAGGCTGACAGTAAGGAAGAGGAGGTTTGGTCCTAACTTTTGTGCGAGATGCTACGACAGGGAAAGCACAGGAAAAATATCTGAATCCTATCCCATTCTGACCCTATCGAGCGTAGCACAACGTTACGTAATACCTTCATAAATTTATATTTTTTGAGAGCGGCGCCATAGTCTGAAAATCGGTTTAATGTATGTGGATGCAAAAATAAAATGAAGCACTAAATCCGAGAAATGATTCTCTTTCCATCATCGCTGGAGGAGTGAAGTTTTCATCGCCCGAAGTATTTATAATCTTGAGAGGATTTAATTTTAACAAACTACTTTTTGAATTTCCGAGCTTTGTCTGCGATCTATCTTTGTTTGTTTTGGTGCGAATGAAGATTGACGGATTTAACACTTTAACTAATTAGTGTAACAACTCTTTTCATTTTTAACAGATTAAGTATTAGGTTTTTTGTCATTATATTTTTGAGTCTATATTTCCCGTATTTTTTATCGAATTTAGAATTATATAGTGATTTTATTCTGATTAAATCAAAAGATAGGAAGGAAGAGTTATGTACTCACTGATTTAATATTATAATTACTAGGGGAAGACTCAAAGGCACTACATATATCTAGATCAAACATAACAATAACAGTAAAAAAACTAGGAACCACTGATCAAAAACAATTTATTTCGTAACCAGGCCAGATTTGAAAATTTATCAAAAGGTTAGATAAAAAATAATACAAACTAATAATGCCCACAAATAATTCGTCAAAATGTTGAAAGCCAACGGTCAAATAGTAAGATTACGGCACCGTGAACACTCGATGATGAAGTTTCATGTTCATCTACAATACATTCTGCCACCGTTGCAGCTGCTCCATCCACTGTAACCATGAGCTCTGCAGCAATCGTTCTTCTCGTTGTCAATTCGGGAGCAGACCTGGTCACAGGGGCCCACTCTGGTCCCAGCTTCAGTCACCACGAACATCATAGCGAAAGCTACGAGCAGCAGGACGAAGGTTGTCTTCAAAGCGGCCATTGTAGAATACAGTTGAATGTGTTCTGTAAAGCTTCTAAGTTTCCTTGTGATATTTATACGCCCCAGGACCCGTGTTGTTGTTGTTGTAACATACCGGTTCACAGCGATATTGATTGACCTTGGTGATTCCCGGACGATATCGCTACGCTGCGCCTGTAGATTTATATTGGTAGTCGTTAAAAGAACTACATTTTGTGTCCGTGACTTTGTCTGTTTAAATTAAATTATTCTTATTTTTTTGCTGTAACTGAGATATGACCTATTATCTCGTAGGTACCCATGGTCATCGCATCAGCCTACCCATTTTGGTTACACACCACAGCTTGCAAATGTCTTCGTGACTTACTAATGGCTTTCTTTTAGGTTTGAAAAGTACTATTTAGACTACATATTAGATTTAGTTGTAATACCTAACTCTGGGTTATGCATCTGCATCAGGATCAAAAGCTCTTTAGAAGTTTATGAATACGATGATAACATTGTTTTATTCTTCATCAGGAATTGTACCGATCAGCCAGAGCATCCGGTACCCTCACGAAAGAATTCTTCGGGAACACGAAGCGCAGAACACATTGCCCACACTACACGCAGGAATAAGAGCTGTAAGTTGGTAGTCTTGTAGTTTGGTCACATAATATCTTACCAAAGTCAACCAAGATTTCATACGTCTCCATCTACTCGTCCGGACTTCCAGACCGAAGTCTAGGCTTATGAACAATTTTAGCTGTTTATCAAAGAATTTACACTGCACAAAAAGTTACTCTTTAACTAAATAAATTATTCCTGAGACATGCTCGCTTATTCGGCTTTATCGCCTGCCATTCTTTTTTCAAAATGGACCAAAAAAGGTTCAATTAATCTTAATGTCCAGCAGAATTCACTATGCAGCAGAAGTACCTATTCACCTCTTCAGGCTCTAAGCGAAAGCACCTGCAGGGACCATGGTGCGCAGACGACACCACTACCACAACCACCCCCACAACGTGTGGTAAGTCTCTATTTCTATCTATCATTACAGATTCGTAAACTGTCTTCCAACTTCAAATATATCAAAGTACTCTCTTCTCAACGGAATGACGTCTACTGTTGAACTTAGGTCTCCAACACAGATAGCCACAAGGAAAAAAACATTGTGAGGGGTTTTGCCGTATTCACCACGCTTGGCAGTGTGGCTTTTGTAAATCATGGATGCTGGTTGCTGCCCCATCCCGCTGGCGTTCCCTTTGTCACCTTTTACATTTACAACACTCATGGACTCCCATGAGATGGTGTGGTAGAATTATATTCACATATAACACATGACACAAGGGACTCTTCGAAGGACTATCTCTTAGTAATAATGTAATTCTGTTGTCTGTAGACAACGACACAAAATGTGACGCTGCACCCGGCGGTTTCAAGATGCACAGCTTCCTTGGAGTTAGCTGCTCTGTGGAGAAGCTTCCATGACCTCGGGACAGGTAAGTTACAATGAGGCTGAACTGTATATATAAAGTGGATCTTCGACTTATACATAATGGTGCTATTTTTACCAATTTTTGTGCATAATTTTGCAAATTACTTAACTTTCTCTTCTTTTAAATTTATCTCTAGATGTATAAATATCACACATCTAGGTTTCTAATATCAATCTAATAACAAAGTCCCTAATGTAAGTGTTGTAGATGTGAAATGGTCCTGACTCAGCATAAACTTTAAGCAATGCAATGCAACGCTGGTGATGCTGCCAGAACCAAGATTATTATTTTGAAAAATCTATAATATGTAATTTTCTCTAACAGAAATGATAGTGACGAAGGCTGGAAGACGCATGTTCCCAGCACTGCAGGCTCGTCTGGGAGGCCTCATTCCTACAGCAGACTACCTTCTCCTAGTCGACTTCGTTCCTCTGGATGATAAGCGATATCGTTATGCTTTTCACAGGTAAATTAGTACATGATTTTTGCCTGTTTTTTTTTTTAATATTCTAATACGTAGCTGTAAACTTCTAGATTTTAAAATTAATTGCTTTAATTTAATATTTTCATTTCACTTCAGTAGAGAATTTTGCTAATGTACCTAAAGTTTATGTAAACCACCATGAAAGCAATAAATATTTGAATGTTGAATCTTGTTTAAAAATCAGGTTATTAAATTGCTTGATATTGTGGGAATGAAGCCTGGCCGGCAACGTTGTACCTATAATAAAGTTATTTTATTATTGTTTAAATAAAATATTATTACAGACAGACACGTTAAGTATTTATCTTAACATTATTTGTTTACATAGTTAGGTGCATATACCTAAAAAGAGTTTTTCCTGTTCAGGGGCCATTCCAGAGTCGCGACCTGATGCAATTAATTGCAATCAATTAACATACATAGATAGTCCGTCTTAAGAGTCACTCGTCCGATTAATTTCTCTTTTCCTTATAGCAACAGAAACTTTACATATAAGTCAATATAGTTTAATAATTATGTGCAGGTAATTATTCTGCAATATAGCATGTTTATACTGTGTTTAAATTCCGTGCGAATATTAATAATAATAACACATCACACTCAGAGCCCCTAACTAGAAGAACCTGTATCCAGGGTGCCCGAAACATATACATAGACGAAACATTACACCCAGACCGGGAAACGAACATCGATATTCATCATAACAATGTTCGCCCCGCCGGGAATCGTACCCAGGTGCAGCTGTTTCTCAGTCCACATCACTGCCAACTGAACAATCAAAATGCACGAGGTAGCGGCATAGAATCCACCACCACATCACTTCCCATGGGAAATTCCCATTCGTAAAAGGCGGGTACAGTAGCGGTCTAGGAGGCCGTAACAGAATTGTCTATGGTTACAGCCCTAGACTGTATTGACAGAGAACAAGAGATATTTTGCAATACAGAAAAACCGGAAGTGTTACGGCGGCCTAGGCCTCCACTGTACAAGTCAAGGCGCGAAGATCGAATCACCACCCTAGTCATTTTGCTCACTAGCAGACTATGTATCGGTTTTTGAAAGGCAAAGGCAGTTAGGCATTAGGAATCAAGACCGGTAGAGCCTGTTATTTGAGTTTTCTAATTTAATCCTGGTCTTATTTTGTTTTTTTTTTCCTGTTCTGTTCATCCAAACACAGTTCAAGTTGGGTGGTAGCGGGAAAGGCGGACCCGGTATCACCGCCAAGGATCCACGTCCACCCTGACTCCCCGGCATCCGGAGCCCACTGGATGAGACAGCTGGTGTCTTTTGACAAGCTGAAGCTGACTAATAACCAGCTAGATGATAATGGGCATGTAAGATGTTTTTTTTTTACCTTTCTTAACTTGATGCGATTTTGCAGCAGACTTTTGTTTTTTCGGATGTTTTATTGTCCCACAAATAGGTACATATACAATTTAAAGCTCACTCATTTATGGTTTCCAAATTTACTTCAACATAAACTTATCATTGTGTACCATGACGGACGCTGCAATTTCTAATTTTTAACATCGACAAAACGGAGATACCACCAACTCTATCTTTGAAGTACCCTACAGCAAACAAAGCTAAGACTTTAAGGAAAGACATATAAAGCATCGAAATCCAAAACGCTGTCAGCGCGGTCGTGTCCTTTTGTCTTATGATGTGTTTTTCGGAAAATAAAGACATGTTTTACCTAGATAACGGTTCTGAGTGTGATACCTTATTTATTATACTTTAGATAATCCTAAACTCGATGCACCGGTACCAGCCGCGTCTGCACGTAGTCTACCTCCCGGGAGAAGGCCAGCCTCCCGCCGGCACCGTGCCGTATCGGACCTTCGTGTTCCCTGAGACTGGCTTTACTGCCGTCACCGCCTACCAGAACCATCGGGTTAGTGAGTGTTTGGCTCTATATCTAATAGCCATAGCACAGCTTATCTTAAGCAATAAAAAATATGAAACAGTAGTCTCCTAGCCTAGATAATGCAGCCTATTAATAAATATAATACTAGAGGCTGCCCCGCGGTTTCACTCGCGCAGATTTCTCATAAACACAAAAATCCAGTTTTTTCCCGTTCCCGTGGGAATTTCGGGAAATCCTTTCTTAGTGCTCACCTACACTCCATAAGGAACCTACATGCAAAATTTCAGCCCGCTACGCCCAGTAGTTTCGGCTCTGCGTTGTCTGTCAGTCAGTCAGTCAGTCTGTCAGTCAGTCAGTCAGTCAGTCAGTAACGGAAGAGTTTTATATATATAGATAACCTAGATAATGAAGCATATTTGCCTTAGATATTTTTATACTCAAGATATTCATGCACGAAAAATTTATGCTAAAGACCACTAACTTTGTAACTAGAGAAAATCGTATTTAGTACTTCTTTTGACAACGGATATTATGATTGGGTATTGAAAAATAAAGATGGCGCTATACCCATTATACAGCGCTGTCTCTTTTTTTAATAGCCATATTGCTAACCGCAATAGATTCCCAGATCAGACTAATACGATTTTCACGGCTAATAAGGCTGAAAATACAATGGACGACGCTAGACGCGGCGCGTCTTATGCCCCCATTTAGTGATTTCCTTAAAAACACTTGAAATAGTTCGATAGAGGCGATACAATAAAATAATAATGCTTTTTACAGATAACACAACTGAAAATAGCGAGTAACCCATTCGCCAAAGGCTTCAGAGACTGCGACCCAGATGACTGGTGAGTTAAAAATTAAAAACAAAAAAACATGTAACCCTCATTCCGTTTCACATAACCGTAGTATGTTAATCATTAGTCAGGTAATAAACGGAACGTTTTATTTACAAAATGATACTTTATTGCGGCAAGAGGACGTTGTTTTCAGCAGCCGGCGGCAATTTGCTTTTACGACGGCCCCGTAGAGAAAAGAGTTAGGTGACAGTTATGGCGGACGCGGCGCGCTTCCCGCCAAAATAACTGTCAGAACGACGTAAAATTGAAATCGAGGGGAACTTTACAACCGCGTTATTGTATTAGAATTATAACGATATCAATGTATTTTTTATTTATCAGTTAGGTTACCCGAATATTTCTTCGGCTTCCCCAGTAATTTAAAAACTAAGTTCATATTAAATGCTGTAAAAAAAAACAGATAGTAAAAGCGGGGTGGAGCTACGGGTAAATGCCAGTATTTAATGAGTTTTTTTTTAAATGCCCGTTATAACCAACGCTTGTTTTAATTCCGAACCAAACTACGCCAGGGTTATTGCATAAAAAAACTGACTCTACATTTTATTCCTCTCAAAAAAGTAGAGCATAGAGCTAATAAGATATAGGTAAAATCTGCAAAGAAAACATCACAGTATAGGAAAAAACGTTTATCAAGGTGTTTTGACAATTCGGCTGAGTTTAGTAAATATAATGTCGATAGTATCTCGTAGGTATTTGAAGTTATTTATAGAAAAATGATATGAGCTTCTACATAAACATTTATACTATAGCATTTTAATCTTTAAAAATATTTACTCTCGCTATAGCGCAGTAAAAACAGACTTGAACTTAAGGCTATCAATTTTACTGATAAAATGGGTAAAAAAAAATAAAAACAACAGTGACACCCTGAAGAATCTGCATGCCCTTTTGTGTTGACAAAATGTCACAAAAACTATCATTAATTTTTTTTTTTTTCTAACCTTCTGACTTCCTGCTAAACTAAAACATAATTTATCTTTTTTTTTTCAATACATAGTATAAAAATAAGGCGCTCTCCGCGTCTATCCCTATGTATGCTTAATTTTTTAAAACAACCAACGGATTTTAATGCAGTTTTTTTTAATTTATAGAGCGATTCATGAGAAAGGTTTATAAGTATAATACAAGCACAAAATAGTAAGTAGTTAGGCGGTACGAAGTTCGCCGGATCGACTGGTATTAAATATTTATGGCGAATAAAACTTTACGAACATTATAAAATTATATTATTATTATTATTTAAAGAATTTTATTAGTTTATTACACCTTGCATTTTTGAGAAAATCTATATAGATTGGAGCCTCGAAGGAAATTTGTTCAGACTCGTATTTATTAAATTCCTCGCTTTAAATTTTAATTAAAATTAAACAAATAAGATGTTTGTGTAGTACACTCAGGTGTTTCTTTTTTTGTTTTCGTTCAAACATGCCTTCATAAAATAATCCTACTTACATTACATTATATTTACAAACTTAGCCATCAATATCAAAAGTCATGCTCCCAGCACAGCCAGAATTTTTTATTTAAATTATTAATAAAATCAGTTTTTTTTTTGCATCCCTAATTCAACTCGCACTCAATATGTCTTCCTGTTTAGTGTTGTCAAAATAAAATATTAACACGTCACGTGATACTTCTGCCACCCTACCAGGGTGGGCCCATTCGTTTGTACCTACGGTCATTTATAACGTTGAGATAACGGTACAAATTCTAGGATCTGTCATCAGGATTTGACTATTTATCGTTTTGCGCTGAATGTTTATTTTTATAGGAGATCCTGGAAAACTTTTGGGATCCTCATTTGTTTTATTTGTTGTTAGTTTTTTCCATAGTCAAAGTAGAACGCTGCGCTTCCTAGTTTTTTTAATTACGATTTAATATCACACATAGGGTGTGTGTTGAAACTTATTTAATTTTATATTTGTTTTGGTAGTTTTTTTTTAGAAGCTTAGTATATAGTTACCGTAAATTAGGCCTACTGCTAGGTACCCGAGTGTATCCACGTGTCCCTTTTTGTGCTACCTAAATCCTGTCTAATAGATTAAATTCGATGTCATCCCGTCATCAATATTTGAATCTTATTTAGAGTAATTAATGAAAAGTAATGCTTAACTTAACTTAAAATTTAATTCGCTTTGAGTGCTAAGACCGCCGCCTTTTGTATTGTTCTTTCTAACTTTTTTTTAAATGTAGGTTATTTTGATAGCTGCTCTTTTTATTCGCTTTATCTCATCTTAAAATTATAATGCGAAAATTGGGAAACTGCGCCATCTGTATATATAAGTGTGTATTATAACTTTTTTTTTTAAACCTTTGCCCAGCAGTCAAGTGGGACACAATAATAGCTACATAAAAAAAAAAAAAACAACTCAGCCAAAAGACTGTCCACTGTTGGACGTAGGCGACCCCACAAATACACATTATGCCGGCACCATATAATCGGTCAGTGATCTTAGGCTTATCTAGATATTTGAAAACAAGGAAAGTCAAATCATTTTTAGTATATTTAATTTATGGAAATTTTATTGCTGCAATGTAAACGTGTCTCATATTTTACACAAATAAGGAAAATCGAACTAGTTTACTCATAGTTAATTAATAAGAGGTACCTACTATAATCTTAACGTGTCGGTATTTTATATATTTTTTACATACATACATACATAATATCACGCCTTTTATTCCCCGGAGGGTTAGGCAGAGGCACCGGCTCGAGAGCCGGACCCACGTTTAGCCGAGTATGCTTTATTACCAACGTGACAAGGGGCCAGCTTGTCGCCGCGGTTATAACGACCACTACTGCGGCCGGGACCAACGGCTTAACGTGCCTTCCGAAGCACGGAATCATCTTACTTTTCGGACAATCAGGTGATTCAAGCCTGCAATGTCCTATCCAACCGAAAACAACCAATATATATATATATATATATATATATATATATATATATATATATATTGGTTGTTTGTTGTTGTTTATATTTTTTATTTTATTAAAATTTATTTTATTATCAGACGACCGGTAAAGGTTTTGCCTTGCCTAGGCCTAGTATGAGTTTGACCACGGCTACGTTACGCGTTAAGAGCGTTTGTATTTTAGTATCGAAACCGTTCCGGCAGGGAGTAGCAAAAATATATAAAAAGTTTAAACATAAAAAAAATACTAAACACGTGTGTAAGCTCGCTAGCAAACCCATACTAAGGGCACAGGAATAGGTACAGCTTACAATGTTCGTTTTGCGGTTTGCGGCTGATTATACTACAGCTTTTTCATTAATATCTTGAATATAATAATGAGCCTTTAAAATCCATATTTTATATATAAAAATCAATTGCAGTCCGTTTATTTCGCAAAAACCTGAGAACGGCTGGACCTGGTCAGCCTGGAAATGTTTTTAGTAGTCTAATGAAGGTTAATACGGCGATAGAATATGAAAAAGTTACTTTTACACGCGGAATAATCGCGGGCACAGCTAGTTAGTCTTCGTCTTCAAATTTAGCGTCTTCCACACCTCCCCTTGCATCACCAGCTCCTTAACCTCTTGATACGACACGACCCCCTATATTTTCTATTTAGTCTTGGTCGTCCCCTCTAATAATAATTAATGAACATGTCTTTCCAGCCCACCAGAGCAGCCGCAGCAGCGGCCGCAGCGCCGCCGCGAGACCCCGACATCGGATGCGCATGCGCAGATTTCGCAGCCCTACGCCGCCGAGCCGAGCGCTTGCGGCCCGCTTTATTCTGCTCACGCGCACTGCGTCAGGTATGCTTGTTCTTTTTAGCTTCTGTGTGGTGACAGTTTCCATAATGAGCGATTTCTAGCTTTCGGGGCATACTTCAAGCAAGACGTCTTCAGGCGACTTTGCAGACGGTTTGTCGATCGGAATATGGCTTGGCTTTTTAAATATCTGAACGAAGGAGGCTGCTGCTCGTTCTTTGGGGGTTCTTTTAGTTTCCAACGACACCCATTGAAGGCGATGGGGTGGTGGGGTGGTACCTATTTTATGTACGCCGCCACTGCAGTGCAAATAATACTGGTAAAACGCAGATATAGAAGTGGTGCACGTACACGTACAATAAGTACCTACAGTAACATGTATTATTCAATGTACAATAAAATTGTCTAAGCATAGAAGTTAAATTTTTAACCGACTTCAAAAAAGGAGTATGTATGTAATTTTTATGTACCTATGTATGTATGTTTGTCCGCGATTATCTCGCGTTTGGCTAAACAGATTTTGATGCGGTTTTCAGATAAGTATTTGTTACATTCAGGAAAAGGTTTTAGTACCCATTTGAACCGACTTCGAAAAAAAGGAAGTGCTCAGTTGATGTATGTGTTAGTTTATTGAAGGAGGCCAACTTTTTTGTAAAAAATAAATTATTTAAGTTTAACTCCACATTGTTTAGAACCAAGTTCTCTTATTTCAACATAGATCAAATTATTAATTTGTAATTTTTATATTGTTTATTTTTCTTTTCAGGTATCAACCGCACACTGGTCACAATGGAGCCTACAGCGCTTATTATGCTCACAGATAATAAAAAGTGCCTTTTAAAATAACATTAACTAAACAAAACAGACAGACAATACAGTTTGCTTGATCCAAGTTCCAAATTACGTGCCTGCACTGTCTTTATATTATAACTAGTTGACCCGGCGAACTTCGTAACGCCCAACCTTTTAGTATTTTGTGCATGTAATATAATTATAAACCTTCCTCTTGAATCACTCTATCTATTAAAAAAAACCACATCAAAATCCGTTGCGTAGTTTTAAAGATTTAAGCATACATAGGGCTAGACGCGGAGAGCGACTTTTTTATACTATGTATTGATGATTGATTGATAAATCTCATGAACGACCACTTCTGGACGCAGTCCTCATTCACAAATCGCTTAAATGCCTTTAATTCTTATCAATATTAATCCAGGGTACGCCACCTCCACCCGATCATCTGACCACCTTGATTTCACCTTCTCTCTGCTTGATATTGTAAGCTTTCTCTGCGTATTCAAGTGCGCGGTACTCGAAAACTTATTTGTTCTTCAAAGAATAAATAGGTACGTATAATATTATGCTAATTTCCACAAGTCTTTTCATGAGAGCTTGATTGAGACTTACTTATATAATTAGGTTATTTAAAATAAGAATTACCAAATAAAGAATGTCGTGCCTTTATTATAAGTCCTAAATTGGTGTCACTTTGTGAGATGCTAATTTTTATACTTAGATCGAGCCTTTTGGAAACCAAAGAATTTCAATGAAATATTATTTTGTACCTATACCTAAATATATTATTGTGTAGTAGGTTTATTATATTACTGTTACTGTAAGGTAGAGATTAGAGATACTTATATATATTTATATAGCAAGTAGTTCGACGAGCTGTTACAAATATATAAATAAAACAATTATGTTTTATCATTATAATTACTTGTGTCAATCATCATCGTAAAAATATTATGCAGTTAGATAAGATAGTTTTTTTTGACCGACGAAAAAAAAAGGAGGAGGTACTCAATTCGACACGTATATTTTTTTTTTAAAACCTAGGTTTGTAATTATAATATTGACGTTTTATTGTCATTAATGGTGTTTTATGTAAGTCTTCTGTATCTGTAACCAAAAAATGTGCCATTCTTTGTAACAACGTGCCTTTTACCAGTGCCAAATATTGTAACCTAATTATTTTTAGTAGACATTTCAAATGTATACTCAGATTTCGTAGTTTGATACTTAAGTAGGTAAAGATAATATTTATTAAAATAAAAATAATAAAATTTATAGTAAAACAGCAATAGTGTTTGAATATTTTGGATGTTATATTTATTACATACTTTTTTTTCTTTTTTTTTGTTGCGACAGAAGTAAAATTTTTTTTCTCACTTTTGTCAATTTACCTATTATTTAGCTATGAGGAAAAAAGCAAAACTTTAAGGTCTGAAGGACGAAACGTGTAGAAAGCCTAATACAAAACAAAATCTTACAAGAAGAAATAATACTGCATCTGCTGAGGCAAGCTTTCGATCTCTGGCTTTCTGAAGTGTGCCTTTTCAGACACCGTGTAAGTCATCACGTGGTTCACCGTGGCCGCTCCTGGCTCGTCATGATCTACGGTCACCTTCGAAGTCACAATTTCTTCATACTCTTCCCCAATCAACTCTGGCTCCAGCTCTACAGGTTCCTCTAGGGGAAAAACGATGGTTGTTGTAGTAGTAACAGGCTCAAATTGAGGGTATTGAGGATAGTATTCAATAGGAGTTTGAGTCATTTGCGGCCCGTAAACAGGTCTCGGGGTTACTGGAGGAGGCAAGTGTTGGTGGACTGGTGGCGGCACAATTTGGGCTTCCACCTGGTGGTGATGATGATGGTGATGAGGTTGTCTTGAAATAGACTCAGGGGTTAACTCGACAATTGGTTGGATCTGGATTTCAGGTTGAACAGCGTACACGTAGTAAGCTTGATCGTTTATGGGTTCGTTCTGGACTGGCATGAAGTTCACCTCTTCAGTTTTATTTGCGTAGTCCACAGAGTCTTTCAGAATTTCAGTCAGCTCATCAGCCTGCTTGTTGGAAGCTATAGCCATGTCGGCCAGGATGTCCTCGTCAGGATTGAACTCAATTCCGAATTTGTCTGCGATCTCTTGGGCTGACATCATCTTCTCAATGGCTATGTTTTGGTATTCATTGTTGCTCTTTATATGTTTCAAAAGCCTCATTACCATTTTCGTGCTGTCCATTGGAGATTCAGCTGACCTTCTCTTCCTTAGCTTATTTTCCTCTGCCTTGTCACAGTTAGCCAGAGCATACGAAAGAAGGTTAGCCATTTCATTCTGGATAACCATGGAGATTTCAGTTGCCATCTCCTTTATATCTTCGAGCTGTTCTTCCGGTGATTTGTCACTGTTTGTAACATGAGCCATCATTGCGCTTGAAGAACCAGGCTGGAAATTTTTATTAGCTCCGAAGAACATGTCTAAAAAGTCCATTTTGGCAGCGTGAGGATCGTCATGAGGGATTTCATCATGTTCAAAGGGGGACGCGATCAGTTCTTCTCTTGAGATGCTTTCTGGTATAGTAATTGGGGTAGTTTCAGCTGCAGCCATGGCCTCGGCTGATGTTATTTCTTCGTCACATTCTATCAACGTTCCCTGAAAGATTTCAAAATTTAATAATTTGCAATTTGCAATGAACAAGTTTTAATTTGATTTTTAAACAAAATATAACATGAAGAATCCTTTAATATTTACCTGTATCACTAACGCGATAAAAAGGTAGAGAGTCTTCATGGTGCCAAAGAATATTGTTTTAATAAAGAAAGAAACCGTTTTATACATTTTAGTTCAATATTATCGATATTGTGTAATGTATTGGTTAGCAACGTGGCATAATTATTACATACATCGATTAGGCACGTTGAAATTGCAATTTATCACTTTCGTTATAGCTTACAAAAATCATTTTATATTGATTATAGATAGTACAGCCCGCAATTATTAGTTTAGTTAGGAACCTACTTAACTCTTAGTAGATCTTGTGTCCTGCAGTAAACTTTTGCAGGAGAAGAATCATAATCAAAAGAATACTTAGCTAATTAAAAACCTCATTTACAGCAGATTTTTGCTTAATTTTTCTTTTAGGCCGCACCGCACTATACAAGTAGAGATGGGCATGTATTATAAGTATACTATTATTTACAGCAGAAAAAAAACAATTTGAGTATATATGGGCTACATATTATAAGTTTTCTATTAGCTAAGCTAGCAGAAAAAGAAAAATACCCACATAATATTTCGTAATATTTATTAAATCTTTAAGTACAATCCTATTGCTTTAAGCAGACTTTCATAAATAATTAAACCTACACTTTAGTAACTTTAATACGAATAGGAATATTGAGATGGAGCACTGACAAACTCGGTTCTTGTGGGAGGATACGCACTATAAGGTGAAACTGCTTGAGGCCCATAACCTGGGTAAGCTGGTGCAGGCTGGGCTGGTGGGTAAACAGGAGGAGAATACGTAGGAGTAGGGGGAGGAGGAGGCGGGGAATAACTTGGAGCCGCAGGAGAATAACCAGAAGATGGACAAGCTGGAGGAGTTTGGGCGCACGGTGGCGGCGCCGGTGCGGGAGGGTATTGGTTTGAAGTATCGGGACATTGGCAGCTTTGCTCATAAGGTTTTGCTGGGTAAGTGTACTCATACGTCCTGGTTACCGCAGCTGGGGCCTGGTGCTGAGGAGGATAACTCGGCGCTGACGGTTGTTGGGCTTGACAACCCGAATTCTGGTTGTAATAGTAGTCGTAATAAGAAGGTGGGTAGGGTTTTGGATAGTTTTCTGGTTCTGCCGAGTGGTACGGACAGGGCTGGGTGGTAGTTGTTATAGAAACCGATGGTGGTGTGCCAGAGGGAGCTGAAGAAGACATGTAGACAACGTGTGGGGATGGCGACGTAGATTGCTGGTATGGTGGGTAATACGGTTCGTATGGCGATTGTGGTGGTGGTGGATATTCACTTGGTGGTGGGTTTTGTGAGTATTGCGGCGGCGAGCTGGATTTTGATTTTGATAAGCTTGACAGGAACGCTGTGGAAGAAATAATAATGGTTAAAATTTATATTAACTTATTAAACAACATGTTTTTCGGTAAAGTGTCGCTTGCGAAAAACATTATTAACACCTGCTTACAAAATTACAAATCTTATTCTTTTTCTGTTTTCTTATTTGCTTGTAAAACCAAATATTAAACCATTATTTACACAGCTGAATATATTCTTAATTCAAAACATATTGTAGACCAGTCTATTGATTGGCTACCTATATCATTTTAAAATAAATTTTCCTGTTATCTCCCATATGTACACGTGCATATTTATTTCTTCCCAAGAGTGTCCCTGTTGTTGATTTAAGCTATAAGTCCGCCTATTAAAACCAGTATAAAACATTAACTTAGTCAAATATACCTTTATTTGGTTTTAATGGGATATTTTAATAGATTGCTGATGTGATGCGTTGTTATGCATTATAATTATACTAGTTAACCCGGCGAACTTCATACCGCCTAACATATTACTATATTGTACATGTATTATACTTATAAACCTTCCTCTTGAATCACTCTGTTTATTAAAAAAAAACGGGAAAAATCCGTTACATAGTTTTAAAGATTTAAGCATACATAGGGACAGACGTGGGATGTGACCTTGTTTTATACTTACTACTAGTCGACCCGGCAAACTTCGTACCGCCTACCCTATAACTATCTTGTGGACGTATTATACTTATAAACCTTCCTCTTGAATCACTTTATCTATTAAACAAAACCGCATCAAAATCCGTTGCATAATTTTAAAGATTTAAGCATACATGGGGACAGACGCGGGTAGCGACTTTATTTTATACTATGTACTGATGATGTACGGATGGATATGGATAAGATAAACATAAATAAAAGTTACAAGTATCTTTATTACTATTAAGAACTTACGTGAAGAGTACAGCGTGTTAATCATCTGGTTCATTCTTTCGTTAAGAGAGGCCAGCTGAAATTTTAAACAGTAAATAAATATTATTACAAAAATAAACAATTGACCCACATACATATATTTACTTTTGGGTCCATGGGTCCATAATTATCTTAAACCTAAGTTAATCTGTCACAGGATTACTAAATTGTCATCGACAATTCAGTAATAGTAAAACTGACGAATTATGAGCGCACGACAGGGCTTGATAGGAATCCCCTGGAATGGGGCTATGGGGAATAGGCTTTTTGCCAGCAGTGGGAAAGTTTGGGCTGATAACAATCATCATCAATATTATATAAAACTTTTCCGTTAATGACCGACTGACTGACTGACAGACAAGGCAGAGCCGAAACTACTGGGCATAGCGGGCAGAAATTTTGCACGTAGGTTCCTTGGGGTGTAGGGGAGCACTGAGGAATAATTTCCCGAAATTCCCACGGGAACGGGAAAAATTTCAGCTCGCTACGCCCAGTAGTTTTGGATCTGCGTTGTCTGTCAGTCAGTCAGTCAGTCAGTAACGGAAGAGTTTTATATATATTGATTTACATTTAGCAAATGTTACTGAACAATAGAAATAACATAAAGTTTACTTTAAATACCTGAGATTGTTGTAACGCCTGGCAACTTGTGGTCGCTGATACATAGCTCAACCCTAAAGTCAGGGCGCTAACCCTAAGCACCCACTTAAACATTTTGTTCAAAATGTAACCAATTTAAACCAAAAATTACTACAATCTTCTACAAGTACTAACTTCTAATAAAAGATTTTGTAGAAGCTGTAAAGTATTTAAGTGTATAATTTCTGAATGAGACGTGATCTTTTAGATTATGTGATCGGATAAAAATTTGTTGTGATAATTTATCTTCGTTTTTTGATTGAAAAAATTGTGATATGGACCATACGATAGCTGAATGTTTGATATAAGATGTTACGAAATGGATCGTCGTTTTATAGATTCCGTTACTTTTAAGGGATGTAGGAGGAACATCCTAACAATTTAAAAAGCCGTATAACTAGACAAACAGAATTATATCCTGGGTAGCTTTTATAACTTCAAAATTAATATAATTTAAAATGGTTGGGGAACGTTCTAAAAATGATCATGAAAAAGCATTTTTATCCCATCCACCCGAAAGGTCGTAAAGTTCCTCATTATTCACATGCGGTTTATAGCCGGTCAATAATGAATTTTCATAATATTTTTTTTGTTCTCTAGGCAATTAAGATGCATATATATTGTATTATTGTTACGAAAATAAATTATTGAAGTAAAGTGGGATTGAAAACAAGCTGATTAGGTCAGCAAAATCAGGTAGGTACACAGGTGCTGTTTTTAAATACATACAACTTAGGGGTAAAGTTATTCTGCCTCGAGTGAGGATAAAATCCTCGATTGTTCAAGTTTCAATTAATCAGTTCCTAAGCTCATAAATCAATATAAAATATCACTTTTATTAAAATAATCAAACAACGCATTACCTACCAATTTTTATTTTTGTGATATTGTGTTTGTGTACTTATTAATGCAAAAGGTGCATGGAATAAAATTTTATTTTTTTGCTATATTTTCCTGTTAAAACAGGTGGTATGATAAAAGAAAATTAAACAAATAGACATAACATCGACAATTTTATTGAACAAGGTTAATAGCAATATTAAACAATACATACTCAGCGATGAACTCTACAAGGTTATAGGTGAGTAGAAAAAATAAATGCAAAACAGCAAGTAATTTATTTAAATTTTAGTCAGGTGTGTTGTTTTAAATTTATTAAAGCGTATCATCAATTTCCATTCAAAAGCAAAGAGCAGTTTAATGTTTTTTTAGGGAACAATATTTTTTTGTCTCCTTAGTTAAGTTAGATGCTAATCTGCATAGCTTACCTAATTAGAAATGGAAACCATCAAGAAAAATATAGTCATCATCCTTATCAAAGACATTTTTGAGAAGGATGATGAAGATTTAAGCATAAATCATATTTTTTTTAGTACCAATTCGTCACCTACACCGAACTTAAAGATTGACCTGATGGTTTATTACTCAACTAACTAACTAGTCATCAAAAATCGAGATCGAATCGCTACTACGTGTTTTTAACAAAAGCTAATATATTTTGAAGCATGACACAAAAAACGATACAGATCTTTAAATAAAAGATAATGTTAAAGTTAACTTTAAAACATTTTCTATAAAGCTGTCCGAAAAGTAAGATGATTCCGTGCTTCGGAAGGCACGTTAAGCCGTTGGTCCCGGCCGCAGTAGTGGTCGTTATAACAGCGGCGACAAGCTGGCCCCTTTTTACGTTGATAATAAAGCATAAACTCCGCTAAACGTGGGTCCGGCTCTTGAGCTGGTGCCTCTGATGCCTAACCCTTCGTGAGATTATGTTATGTTATGTTATGTTCTATATTATGTTATGTTATGTTATATTATTATGTTATGTTATGTTATTATTAAGCTAGCCACTGAAACCATTATCATCTTGTAACCAACTTTCTCCCTTATTACTTACATCATCATCACCCACAAAACTCTGTTTACCCCGTCTAGCAACCAAAATCTCCAACCCCAATATAACAAACGACAAAAATATACTCAGAACCGTAACGCCCATCAATGGCGCAACGTCTCCGAATTTGACTCTTTCAGCAAGTAAAGATGTCCTGCAAGGGGCTGGTTGGGAGTTCCACTTGGAGACCAGTCTAGTTCGGAGTCCAGTCTCGTGGATCCAGTCGCCAGCTGATCGCATCATGTCGGTGAACTGGGAGCGCTTTGTTGTCGTTGTCCAGGCAAGACTCTGTGGAGATTGCATATATTTTAACTTCAAGTTGTATGCCAACTCCGTAGTTTGGTAATAATATTAAGCTCTTAAATACAGGCGCCGCTGCGCTACAACACTGTTCACAAACGCCGCGCCGCCACCGCGCCGCTGCCGCTCGATTAATGCAAATTTTATCGTTCCACTGTACTATTGTAAGATTTGTTAGTAATACATTGCCAGTTCTGAACATAGCACGTGACGGAAGCGCGGTGTCGGCCCCGCGGCGCGGCGAGGTGGGGGCGTGCGTGAACAGTGTTGCGGTGCGGCGGCAGCGCGGTGGCGCGGCGTCGGCTGTTTGAGCGCTAACTGTGACTTCGCATGTGGGATTCGATTTCCGATTGAATTGATAGATATGTGGCAATCTAAATCCAATAACTTTACAACATTGTTAACAAACTTTAATGTAGGTGTGGGTGATGTTTTACAAAAGACTCTACAATTTTAGTAGGATAATGAGAGTACCGTAGGATAAGTATCAACGTAAGAGAGCTTGCAGATCTTATCATCAGTAAACTTGCTGATGAAAGGATACATGTTGATGTATTCAGCGTGGAAGGCCGTGTTCCCCTCCTTTATGAGCTCCGTTCCTCTTTCGATGGTCTGGTAGAGGTTCTTGGTCATCTTCTTTTTCTTAAGATACTCCAGGTCAGTTTTGTTTGAGGGTCTCTGGAGAAAAGAACCAGATCATTTAATAATTATGACCTAACTAACCGTTTTTTTGCCATAACCTCGTGCAATTTTTATTAATTGTGTTATTATTTTGTTGTTGTACTTAAAGTTAATAAAATTTGCATGCAACTTTATTCATGAGTAATCATAGTTTTTATTGGTCAAACTAAAAATATCCCTTTATGTTTTTTAAATCTCCGATATAGTGACTTACGATCTGCAATTGGGCCTGTAGAAATGTGGTTGCAATGGTATCTTTTGCTACTCTTCCGACAATACGATACAAAAATAGCACATCTAAGTAGAATACTTTAACTCACATCAAACATAAAATATCTCATATAGTCATAATCCTCTGACGCTATGGCGTATCTGGAGTCAGCCAATTCTCTCAAAGTGGCAGGTCCACTCCTGCCAGCGCTCATCAGAGCGGAGACGATGGCAGAGGAGTAGTAGGCGTAGACCAACATGGATGACACCGACACCACCATGAAGGTCCAGCGGCCTGATGCTCCGGTAGGCACTGCACTTGCGTCTAGAAGTATAATTAATACTTAGTAAGATATTGGTTAAACGCTGCTCCCCAATCTCTTTGGTGTAACTTTGGGTGTCCTTTTTTATGATGTAGAACGAGGAGAAATGCCTGACGTACATCTTGTCACTCGTGGAAGTGAAAAGGGTGTATGAGCCGGTGACTGCCGCGGCGATTTTGGGAAGCACTCCGAGAGTCATTGACTTTTAGTGTCCATCCCGTAAATTTGGTTTTCCTGCTGGTACAATAAGGTAAAGAAGTACGTGTAGTTCACTAGGCGTGCTATGCTATTTGTATTGCGTAGGATTCCAAATATATTGAAGCAAAAGCAGGCGGAATTTTTCAGTGCTGTGCTTTACAATGACGAATGTGTATTGGATGAATTCCGGCTGATCCGGCTTTCAATACCTTGCTGCAGCCAAGAAGACAGTACCGCGTAAAGTGCTTCATCTTTCTCGACGGCACTACGGGCAGTGATGCGCAGCACGACAGCCAGAACCACGACAGATCCAAGACAGGCCCACCATACACCCGGACTGAAGGGTGTTACAAACATGTTCCCGCTGCTCTCACGCTCTGCTAGGTATATGAACCCGACACTGAAATAAATGTGGAATTCTTTGGAGGACTGAGGTTTGAATGATTTGAATGACCTGAGGGACGGTGGAAGATTTCGGCAGTCGTTATCCAGGAATTTAAAACTTAACACTTGTAGCTTCACGCGCGACCAGCATCATTGTTCTTGTTCAGTTTCGATTTGAATACAATATTGGAATTACGCTATCAAAGGAAATAATTTTATTTCGCCTCATCACACAGGAGCAAAACCCCAACATATTTTGGTTTGTGACTGACAATTGCTGAGGTTTGAATGCATCTTTTTAGTCATTGCAACCGATTTTATTGCCGTGTGGTGGTGGCATCATCACTATCAACCACTATCTCATCTCCATCCATTGGTGACGTAGAATAGAATAGAATAGAATACAAAACACTTAAAAGGCGACTAAGGGAAAAGCAGAAGGACGGGCAACAGCATCCTTCCTTGTAATACTTGAAGAACAATACTGCGATCGCCAACGCTGTTACCGACCGTGGCTATTACGGCAAACTCCCTCAACAATGTTTGTACTCGTGACAATCTGTAGGGGTGACCTATATTCAGCAGTGGACGTCTATCTTCTTCGTCAAGACGTAGTTGGTATAGTTAAGTTTAAGATGGCCTTAAGAAAAACACGAGAATGTTTAGCCCTGTTTTACGAATTTATTAAGAAATACTTACGTAAAAGGCCACAATGGCATCACATAGTCAAAAACCTCAATCCTCGTTCTCAAGATTCTTAGGATGGCTCCGAGTTCGGCGTCCCCCTGGGCGAGCATGCGCGTCATGCTGCTATTGTCTGCTTCCGATGTCCAAAATTTTGTTGGAACTAGTATAGGTCTGAAAACGACAGTAACAGTTTTTTTTTTTTTTGTAAAACGCTTTCTAAATCTTATGAAAAGGCAGAACGAATATGTTTTAGCTACAGAATAGGTAGGTAACTCCCGCACAAAAATAAAAACATTATATTACCATGAAAGCATCATGCATCTTCGCTCAGAATGGATATGTCTGAGCGAGATAGCAGGATGTTTGTCATGGTTTTTTTTTTCTTTATGTGCTTGGTACTTAATTTATAGTCATTCCGTACCATGGAATTAATAAGTACTTTCTGTACCTATATTCTCTTCTATAAGGTCACAATTCTCTTCCAATATTAGTGTAATTGGAGATAGCATTTGTCTAATCAGTTTTTTTTTTTCAAAATGTCGAAGTTTTCAGTAGCACTGAGTCACCTGAAAAAGCCTCTGAGACAATTTTTAAGTACAGAAGAGGTAACAAGGCTACTATTAGTAGTTTATCTGTTGAACTATCAAGCTTACGTAGCATTCAGAGATTCTGAAAGCAGAAGAGCAGAGCCGTAGCCACATCTGATGCTGCGGTCGTGTTCTGTCTTAGTATCATCTCTGAGGTACTGATCGAATGTGCCATTGTAGTGACCGTCGGCAAAATGAGCGAGCTGTGAAATTGTAAAAGTTTAAGGCTTGCTGTCTTATCTTCCAGAGGTTAGTTTATTTATAACTATAGGTATAGTTTTTCACTTACAGGTGTAGCTATTCTAAAAGGATATCCCTTAACATCCTTCCTCCTCAGGATCCTTTCTCTATCAAATAACACTTGGAAACCATTGGCTTGAGACCAGACAGCCCAGGGATGCCTGCTGGTCCTTGAACCAAGGTTTATGAAGACGTCTTCAAATTGAAGATATGAGGTTTCGATGGATAGGAGCGATTTTGTAACTGTTTCCAAGTTTAAATCTAAAACAAATGATTTTCGTGGAAATTGTCTGAATACCGTCTCAGACCAAATTCAAAAATTTTAAATGATGATTGATCCAGGCGCTACTGGCTTTCAGGCCTTCTAAAATTGCCAAATCCTATTTTGATCTTACGGCTTATAAAGAGGTTACTGACGCTATTAATAATACATTTAATACATACTGGTCATAGATAACAGTATACTAGTTAAGTATATCTTTAATAGTTTTTTAAGTATAGTTAAGTTAATTGATAAACCTTATTTCGTGAAATAAAACATTTATTTATTTATGTGATAGGGCTTTGGGTTATCCTATTAAATAAAGCATAGGTAAACATACCTATATCATCAGGATAATCTGTAGCATTTTCAATGTCCTCTAGTATTTTAGGGCTTAGAATAGTTATATCAGCGTCGTACCTTGCAGAATCAAACGCTCTTGGTACTTTATCCATGACTAGCAACCATTTGTACCATGCAGATGTGTGTTCTAATTTAATCTAAAATATTCAATTATTATTAATGTAAGTACAGTGGCGGACTAGGTAGCCGTAACAGATTTGTCTATGGTCTCGTCAGCCCTAAACTGTATTGCCAAAGAACAAGAGCTATTTTGCAATGCAGAAAGACCGGAAGTGTTACGCCGACCGTGTCCGCCACTGTACATATTTGGGTCAGGAAGATATGACACCGTGTTCACGACTGTAAATTTCTTGTGCCTCTGTACCGCTTTGGGGACTACTTACGTAAATGTAAAGTCACATTAAAGGTAGTGAGTGATCCTCAAGAGTAGCCTCATATAAAAGAGTTTACCTACATGAAGATGTTATGATTGTTACAAAATTATTGTAGCCGTACCTAGGTTGGTGCCTGAAACACCTAAAGACGAAAAAATACACCCAAACCGCAAATAAATATCTATATTCATTAATTAACTTTATCTACAGGATAATACTAATAACTGAAACAGTAATCGATTATTAACAAGAAATCAACCGGTACAGAAAAGCGTCGTGTAAAACCAGTGAAGAACAATTTTACATTTGAAATTAGAATATAGAACAGTAATCTTCATAAAAAGATAATATATCCCAGATTATAACCAGCCAGTGTCTTCATGTCTGCGTAGACAACAATTTACCCCCCGGCTAGGAATTTAACCCGGGTCACAGTCGATATCACTGCCTGAACCACGGAAGCATCCAAAATAAAATTGGTATTTTAGCTATTTTATAAAACCACGGCTCTTTCTTCGGATGCTATTATACCTTTTCCAAAATATGATCGTTTTTATCACCAATAACAAGGACTCCGAGGAATCTGTCATTCTGCAGTCGATCCAATCTGTCGGTGTTGCAGGAGAAGGTGGCTTGTATGCCGTTCTGGTTCAAAAGCTTTACCAACTTCAATTGATCTGGAAATTTTAATGGTTGTAGAACTGTATGCTTTTTGGAGGAGGCTTGCAACACCACCACTATTTCCTCTAGTGGGTGCTGTATAAGGAGGCTAAGGGCTATAACAGACGAGCAACCCTTTGCCGCGCGGCTCTCGGTGTATGGGTCGCGCGGCTGCCGCGCGGCACAGGGTCGCTCGTTTGTTAAAGCCGGGAACACATGGAGGTCTGGCAGCAGCGTATCTTTTAGTTTAAAAAGATGAAGCGCCAACTGCGATTGCCGACCCGCCTGCTACGCTAAGCGTGGCGACTATGGCAAAAAATTATAATGATGATAAAACTGTTCTAGCTTTCATTGGATTTTAATTTGGGCATCGGCTCCATCGATTCCTTTACGAGTATAAATTAGTTTCTAAAGTTGGGCGCTTATTTTTTTAGTTTTACCTGTTGGTTTGTATGTAGGTTAATGTAACTGACTCGTTTGTCAGAAGAAAAAATAAGTGTTTTTTTTTTTTAGTTTTTTAAACAATACCACTGAATAATATGCTCTAAGCAAAATTTAGAATTTTCTAGTTATTTTTTTCATCGTTACGTCAAAATCTTATCACTTACCCAATGGTGGCCAGCAAGCCAAAACGACAATATTTGAAACGATTTTGAATTTCAAAAAAGACGCTATACTTGCTAGTAACATCTTGGTGCATGGTTTGTACTTTACTAACAAGCATCCAATGGTGTCCCACCCATTCGGTACTCGTGAGCCTAAATTATGTAAAACGGTGAAATTAGGGCGTTCCTACAATAGACGCTCAAATAGTGTTTCACTATATGAAACTAATTCAATACTAATGCATCATTAATTTTAATCAAAGAAAAAAAAAACTCTTGACGTATGGGAAGTGTGGACGTTAAAGTCATTATTAAAGCTTTTCTTAGGAATAAAAAGCTCAATTAATCGGTGGACTTTTAGAGAAATGTTAAACAATTTTCATTAAAAATTACTTGAATTCGAATTGACTTTACAGGACATTAAAAAGATAGACTTTATCGAAATAAAAACGGCAATATTTTGTAATATAAAAATAAGTATTTAATATAATTTTATAATTAAATAAAAAACAATCAGTAACAATAAACTAATATTTCACATAACAATACATATTATACCTATGTGCATCTGAAATGTTAAATCCAGTTTAGGGCACTTAGGTCTCACATTATAATTTGGTCTGAAAATGTAAATTACATGTTTCGAATCGCGAAAATTATAGCGTATACATACATACATATATATTATACAAAATGTATCAAAATATTAAAATAATAACTGCCTTCAAAGGTTTATGAATATTCAAACTATGTTATGAATAAATATGTATAAAAGGTAGCATAGATATATTTAATTGGTTTAAAAATATACATAAACATATACTTTTTAATAAACAAATAATATATATGGCTACACTATTTCTATAACAAACTTAATTAACAAAGTATACATTAGATAATAAATATAACTACGTATACATTACATTGTGTTAACATAAAATTAGATAACAAAAAACTCTACAATTCAATCCTAGTAATATTTACTGCACGAGCAGGGGGGAGGTGCCGGCGCTGAACAACCGCAGCTTGGTTTTACAGGCGGGAGGGGCTTGGGCTCCAACGTGCAGGGCACTGGCGCAGGAACCATGTAGCAGTTCATAGGCGTAGGCGGGGGCAAGCCACACGGAGACGGCAGGGCTGGGTACGGCATCGACGGAGGTGCTGGTGCGTACGACAACGGCGCAGGAGCTGGAGCGTACCTTGAAGCGCAAGACAGAGGAGATGGCGCATACGACGGCGCTGGAGCAGCCGGTGGAACTATCGAAATAGCTATAGGCCCCGGAACTGGAAGGGACGGCGGAGGCAGATACTGCGGTGGCGGTGGCAGATATTGCGGCGGCGGCGGCAAGTACTGCGGTGCAGGTAATGCTGGTGGCAAGTACTGCGGTGCAGGTAATGCTGGTGGCAAGTACTGCGGTGCGGGCAATGCTGGCGGAAGAGCGAAGGTGGGGGGAGGTGGGAGGCAAGCTGGTGCGGGCAACGGTTGAGGCAGAGGTAGTGGAGGCGTGTAGACTTGTGGTTGTGGAAGGTAAGTAGGAGGAGAGTATACTGGTGGGGCTGGAGCAGAAGGTTGGTAAGCTGGAGTGAGGTAGAGCGTCGGTGGTGCTGACAGTAACTCTTCTTTTTCTGTAAAAAGAAATGTTTAATAACATTAAAAGATTTTAGTATTTACGTGGTACATAATTTAGTTTTCAGGTGATGTGAACTTACCAAGAGTAAAAAGTTTCTTAGACAGAAGAGGGCTCAGCAGTCTGAAAAATTTACAGACATATTTCAATTGCTTGTTTGCGAACTCAAAAAATACAATAGAGAATATTGAAGTGGGTAACTTACGAATCTAGGACCGACTTTTTACACGCTTTCATTTCTGACAAAGCCTCCAGCTGAAACACGATAGCTCATTTAATAACATCGTAAAGAATTAAAAAAAGTATTCTTTGTATTTAGACCATAACATACCAAACATAGACCCTTCTCGTCACAGGCCTTGACATAAGTAGAGCTTATAAGAAGAACTCCCAAAACAGAAAAAACAAATGTAAGTGTACCCATTTTGATACACGCCACAGCGTACGTAAAACAGTTTTGTGATGATATTTTTTATTTGTATCATATTTAAGGACGCACAATCGATATTACGATATTAAACGTGATTTCTGTTATATTATGATAGTGGATTTATCTATGATACTGTTGAAAAAGTAAAGGCAGTGCCGCTGTTGTAATCGTCAAAGTCCTACGTGCTGATCGTGAAGAAAGTTCTTGTAACATGCTTCATTGATAATGCGGCCCAGATGAGATATTTTATGTTATTTAGATTTGACAGATACTAAGAATGATTCTTTGTGAATACATGAACTTTTATGTTTGATTGAAATATTTTACTTGTTCTTGAAAATATTATATGAACTCATTTAGTTTAATCAGCTTACTTTGTGTCATGAGTCACGGTTCCCAGTCACGTAATGGCCTCAAAAATATTGCCCCAATTTTTAATTTTAAGATTACTATTTAATTTTACTAACTTTCTGTATCTTATATGAAAGGGGTCGCAATCGTACTTGTTAAAATAATGTTTGTTAACAATTGCATTGTTTTTTTTTTTGCAACGTGTGTTATCTATCTATATTAATTTGATTGCAGGAACAAAACAATTGCAGATTTTTCGTTAACAAAAACCTTATAAAGCCAAAGCAACTTGTATTCGGTTTCAGACTGCACAGTTAACAATAATGAAGTCTGTTTTAAAGAGAGAAAAGTTTTCTTTATCATTATTAATTTCAAGTTGCTTGTTATTTGTAAGTATTTTCTTTTTCTAACACCTTTTCTCCGGAATCTTAGCAATGGCCATTTCCAATGGCGTTCATTGATCTCTGTCTATCTTTATTTTCTATCACTTGATTGAAACCATAAACATACGTAATGAAATATTAAAATTAGAGTAGCAAGTATATCTTTGTAGTCTTAACATAACTACTGATAAAATAAACACAATAAATTTTTGAAAGTCATTCAATAAAGTTATCATTTAGATCTTTATGCTTTTTAAAGGCGTTGAAAATCAAATTATTCTCTTTTTTTATTCCTATAGAAGAGATTCCGGTATATATAAAACCTTTTTGAGGATAGGAGTGGTATTCAAAATCTCGATAGATTATTTCGTCAAAGATAACCTAACCATTCCAAAAAACGAGAATACCTAGATCTTCGAAATAACTTAGGTATTAAATAGTTTTTGTCGAAACTACATAGATATAATGATAATAAAGACAATCAATTTCTAAGAATGCAACTTTGATTTTAAAAGTATATGTTATTAAAAAGAAAATCAATATTTATTCATTTTTCCAATAAAATGTAGAAACCGATGCGAGCGACTGACATATGACTTTTCCTTTCCCTCAGTATGCTATATCAAAGCTCTATCTCTGTTCATTTGATTGATTGATTTCTTAGTAATGTTTGTATGTTTTTTTTTTTTTTTCAGAAGTCATCAAGCGCTGTAAAACTCGGTCTCCTTTCCAGCGACCTAACCAAGCTAACAAATCCGTTACACATCTGTAAACTCTCCCACCACTCTCCAGTTTTCAACATCAACAAAAAATCACCTCTAACTTTACCACCACCTAGATTACCGGCCAAACCTCCCCTTTTACCTAAGTTACCTTTACTACCGCCTTCTTTGTTACCTCCGTTATTGCCTCCAATTCTACCTCCATTGATCCCAGGGCTACCTTTAATTACACATTTAACTTTGTTACCTCCTGTGCTACCACCTCCACTGTTACCAATAGTTCCAAAACTAGGATTTCCGAAACTTTCACCGGGTTTACCAGGCAGCTTAGGCAGAAAATTGGCGTTGAAAAAGGCCCTTGGATCTGGTCTAAAGCCTATCAAAGTGCCGATTAAGACAAGTCTTGGAAGACAAAAGTGGAAACCTGATGCGTTGGATAAGCTTCGAGAATTGAGGAGAAGTGGATCGCTGACAACTGCAGAGTTTTTGAGATTTAAAAAATTATTACTCAGGTTATGATGAGTTTTTGAATTTTTGTGTGTTTGCTTGGTTATTTCAAGTTATTTATTCAGTGCTATTTGTTATATTTAATGGAAGGTGTGATTGTAAGATTGTAAACAATAAATTTGATTCCTAAGCAATTTAACCTGATTTTTGTACAAACCTATTTATTCGAGAGAGGAGCGATTTGCTAAGATAAAACTTACTAGAAGATAAAATAAATTCATCATTGCTATTCTAGACCACCACCACACTCTAGGCCGTTACCACATAAAACTATTATTACTTAAAACAAAGTTATTATATTTAAATTTATTGAAAAAAAGTATTGTAAGTAATAGATAACAGAGATCTCCACATTATGCAATATATTGTATTTTCCTATTCTGACGGATGCGTGCGTAATCCTATTTTAAATATTTTTCATTGTGCTCTATAATAGTTTAGTACCGATACTGAGATTACCCCGATTGAGATACTTTGTCGAGATTCGTTCACTATTTCGAGTAATCTTTTCTAAGGCATCCATTCCAGGGGTCCGTAACTCGAGCTAGCGGATCGATTTTCCGAAAAAAATCTTTTGTACCGATTAATAACTAAGTATTGTTATAACTTCATTCTAATGAAGACAAAGAACAAAAGAAATTAAAAACACATTTATTTTCAACACTTATTGGTACCACACGTACTCAACATATAACAGCTGCTATAACAATATTATAGCATAAAATAAAATAACAATAGATAAGATTAGATTATATTCATTTATTTCACACTATCATATTCATATTACATACAAAGTTGTATTATAAAATGTCAAAGTATAATATGTGATCGTCAAAATATTGTACAAAAATTATATTAAAAATAATAAGTAGTTACTTAATTATTTAAGTACTATGTAAACAATGTTAACTATGTTAACAATAAATAGTTATAGGCAAGCATCATTAAAACTAACATCGGAAAACACACACATTCAAATTAGATTTTAAGTAACAACTTTTCTAACATGTTTGAAGTGAAAAAAACTAACTAAAACTCTTCCCAAGAAGCTTAGTCTCCTTAGCATGATCCACGCAAACGTTGAAGGCGCGAACAAAGGCGTCCTTCATTCGTCCGAAGTAGGAAATGATGGGGTACATCAGGGGCCGGTCCTCGGGGCGGCAGGTGAAGCAGTCGGTCCGGTGCGGGCGCAGCAAGGACTGGCGGAGCATGATGCTGGACTGGAGGAGAGAAAATACAGTTTAAAATCACAAGTTCAGAGTAGGCTAAAGTCAGGAAGACGCTGCATTGTTTGAGAAAAAATACATGGTTTAAAACACGATAAGTTCAAAGTCAGATAAGTTCAGGTAGAAGTAGAGTAAACCAAAGAGTAAAACAAAGTGGTCAGACGCCCTGGTGAAGGCTGTGGGATTGCACTGGATTAGGTTCGCACAATAATGGTCATCATAGCTTACTTTAGGGGATCGATGCTATGTCCAGCTGGGTAGACGACTTTTGGTTGTGATGATGATGATAATGATTACTATTAGTTCAAGAAACATAAATGCTAGTGACTAGGAATAGCCATGATTTCATTCATATTTTTTTGGGAAAACCAGGTTTAAATCTCCGATGATTCGATAAGACTATATACGACAAACCAAATCGTTTGCTAGTCGACCAATCATCTCGGTCCCAGTTAACATCGTCAAAAAGAACATGTCATATACTATAACACGTATATTTTGAACTAGAGGCTGCCCCGCGGTATCTCCCGCGCATATTTCTCTTAAACACAAAAATTCCGTTTTATTCCGTTCCCATGGGAATTTCGGGAAATTATTCCTTAGTGCTCCCCAAAACTCCCCAAGGAACCCACGTGAAAAAATTCAGCCCGCTACGCCTAGTAGTTTCGGCTCTGCGTTGTCTGTCAGTTAGTCAATAACGGAAGAATTTTATATATATTGATAACAAACCTCGACAATCTTCACAAGAGCAACCACAATCAGCATAGAGCTCAGAATTCCTCTTAACTTCATTTTCGCAGTAATACTTTACTATTAAATAAAACACCAAACTGCCAGCATAGCAACCGTTAACTAGCCACTGCATTATCGTACAAAAATATTAAAGACTTCAATTGAGTAACTCAAGATGTGACTTGGGCAACGTTGGTCAGCCATATGGACTTGTCGTGTTTGCAACGAACCGTGACCTTGGCGACATCTGATGAGCCAGCAGTTGATGCGATAATGAAAACGTACGAGACGTGATGCTCAGCAGATTTGTCTCAAACGGGCGAAGCGCGTTGTAAGATGTAGTGGTCGCTTAAGAAACATGGATTGGTACGTGGCGATAACAATATGCGCTGCAATGGTTCGTATCGAAAATATATTACAAAATCTATGGTGAAATTCTGTGAAAGTGTTTTTTGTTTAAATTGTGCAATATTTCCAGGTTTTGCGAGGAGCCAATGCTCCGCCTCCTTTGAGGCTGACTATCGACTGTGGAAGCGATGATACGGTAAGGAATTAACAAACGACTAAAAAGTAATTTGTCTGCCGTCATGGCGCAGTGAGCAGCAATGTCGGTATTGATTGACGCTGAATATCTGAGTACGGTTCTCGGCGACGACGCGTATTTTTATTTGATCGAATGTTGATTTTCGTGTCGGTCTGGGTGCTTTTCTCATACCAACTGGGCCGGCGTCTGTTAAATTGTATTCCAGTACTGCACTTAATTGAAGTAGAGTGTCTTAAAATATTCATTAAATAAGTAATAATACTCTTTTTTATGTTTTTTTATTAATATTTTGAACCTACCGTTCCAGTAACTGTAAAGGTAGGTTCAAAATATTTCGCATCCATAAGTTCATCTGACTATAATTAACAATCTAATTTAACTTTTAGCCTGTAAAACTAAGCAGCAAAAGCTTATATCCAAAGCCTCCCAGTGTCTTCGCTGATAGCGGTTTCAACGTAGATGCCTTCTGCCGGCTAATCCACAATGCTATCCCGAAAGTTGTTAAGGACGGCAAGTTTATCCTGATCGAACCAGATGACCAGGCCACCTTTGCTGATACTCAAGTTCCTGTTGCCATAGCCCCACCCAAAGGATTTGCTGTGCCTAGAATCGGGATGCATAAATTAAGACTACCAAAATTAAAGGTAAATTTTATAGAGTTTTGGAAATTTCGACTGCATCTGTGGTTCAGATGGTAGCGTTGCCTGTAACGTGGGAGCATTGGGTTCGATTCCCAGTGGGAGAATGTTTGTTCGTTAGGATCAATATCGATGTTTGTTTCCTGGTTGGGTATATTTTTTGTTTTTGTATGTGGTTCGGGCACCTTAGATAAAGATTCTACGGGCGAGTAAGCAGCGAGTTGTGATGCGTTAATATCTTATCATTAATATTATGAACTGTACATCAAATCATTTTTATTAAAGCAAATTCTAGGAAAAAGGAAACCTTTCCCGAAGGAATTTTGAAGATTTCTTTTATTCAAAATGTCAAGTCCTTATCTTTAAAAAAATGCCTCTACATAGTCTGGCAGTCTGTCAGTATTGTAGTTGTTATTTATTCTCCTTATAAGATTACTTAATACTCTCTTCAGGTTCCAAAAATCAACGTGCCAAGCCTAAGATCAGCGGCACCGGATCTCCAAGCACCAATCGTCAGTTCACCAGTTCTTCTTCCCCTACGAAGAGACTTCGAAGAGGAAGAGTCAAGTTCAGAACGGATGGAAAAGTTCAAGAAAGGGATCCAGAAACTTCTCCACGTGGTCAAGGTTTTAGGCCAGGTCGACCAGTATGTGTCAGAGCGAGCGAGGATCGTGGTCGACAAGTTGGCAAAAAGTTTTGATAGATAAAAGTGCTATAGTAGTAGTGATTAAGTCCGATTTTTAATAAATATTTTTTTACAATTTGCTAGCGGATTGTTTTATTTGACTTACAAGCCCTACAAACTACCTTTTTTTTTAGGCGGGGAAACTCCTAACGAGTACCCTGCGACCCCGGGGGGAGTCGCAATGTTATGTGGGGTTCGCACCCACTAAAACCCCGCCGGTGTCCATCTCGGCTGTTGGCAAGGAGGTCACGGGTGATCTTTCGATCGTTATGTTCAACTCCGCGACCCCCTCCATCTTTGGCTGTTTAGCCTCTTCACGGGGGGACAAGTGGTGGTAGTAGCCCCTGAGCGCCGATGGCTCTTCCTACTTGAATTTGAATTTGAATATTTGAATAGAAGAGTTAAATATTTTTCAATAAATTATTTCCAGTGCCATAATTCTAGCTCATATCATAGACGTCTACCATCTTTATCTGGGTCGGACTTACCTTTGCCGTACATACTGGTTCTGGGTTGAGAAAGACCCTCTGAGTGCTTATTTCGGGGTCCAAACGTGACCAGTCCACTTCCATTTCAACCTGGCAGTCGCCTTACTGCTCTTGTGAGGCTACCGTACTGCAGAATACGCAGATTAGGCAGACCATATAAGGTTCGACGACCTAGTAAAAGTTGCGGGAATACACTGGATGAGGGTCGCACTAGATCGGTCATTATGGTGATCTATGGGGTAGGCCTTGGACGACTTTCGGTTCAGATGCCTTCTTCTACACCAATATACTTGGTGCTTTGCACACAATCTTGCTTAAATTGGTAACTCTCGATATGGTATAACTTGATTTTTGGCCTTTATGTCCTTAGACACAAAAACAGTAGGTCTGTCTTCAAAAAACGTTGTATTACAATGTGAGAGATGGTTTCTACATACGCAAATTCGTTAAAACTTTATTAAAAATGAATACTTTCTCCAGAATAATTAAAAAACGCAAAAAAATGGAGTTAATAAGAGTTACTACTTTAACGTCAAGTAACGGATTGACAAACAATTTTCAAAATTAATTAACACGGCATTGTATGTAAAGAAGCAAATCTTATGAAAATTTATTTTATTGGAATGCTACAGTTACTTACTAATTAAATCATGCCGATATGTTTCTTTCATCGACCTTGCGCTTATTGTGTAGAGAGCAATGGAGTAGTTTCAGTTATTTTATTATTTAGTTTTCTAACGAATAGTCTCTTAAATTTCGATTGTTTCATTTCACAGTCTGTGGTTCCTAAGCTCCGATACTACATAGTTAGCATTCCGAGTATAACACAATAGATAGATATTATATTGTAGTTTGATCTCACATCTTTTTAATTTAAATCAATATCAATACATACTATAAAATAAAGCGTCTGTCCCTATGTATGCTTAAATCTTTAAAACTATGCAACGGATTTTGATGAGTTTTTTTGAATAGATACTGTGATTCAAGAGGAAGGTTTATAAGTATAATACAATGCAAAATATAGTAATAGCTTGGGCGGTACGAAGTTCGCGGGGTCGACTAGTAATAAATAAACCGGTAAAGTTACAAAGCTTAAGAAAAGTTTTTGTCTATGATTATAATAATCATAATGCTTAATAGGCATTAATTCTGATGCAAATAATAACTTTTTCAATTTCAATCGGTAGAATATTGGGTGTACACTCAACACATACTTATTATTAGCAATGCAGTTTGAATTTCTTAGGTATTTGTATCGATACAAATACCTAAGAAATTCATTTTCGATACTCTTTTGTCTCGCAAGGCGGACGTGTTTAAATGTTGCTCTAACAATTAATAATTAATTTGCTTTCTCGACTGTGACCCAGATTAAAAGTTATTAAGTGTACGTAAGACTAAAGTGATGAGTTGCATCAATCGTATTAGAAATGACAAGTCCCTTTAATAGGAGCACAATGATGAGAAGAAGCCCCCCGTCTACTCCGGCACCGCAGCCCGCACCCGCCGCGCCGCCGCCGCCCACTCAGCCTCCAGAAGACGAGATAGATGCCGTGACTACCAGCGCAATCCATGGTTGGATTTCTTCTATTGAGAAATGTCTCAACGATGTCTGCAAAATAGTGTCCGAAGGAAAGATGAACACGGATCAAAAGCTTTCTGTCAATAACTTATGCCGTCAAGTAGCAAATGGTGTATCACAAATGGCTGTGGAATACCAAGCTATCAAAACTAAGTACATTCAATCCCATACAACTTCCACCTTCCTGTACGAGCAACGAGATCTTGCCCAGAAATTAACGGAAATGAAACAAGAAATTTTAGAAACGTGCTCTAAACCGACCTCTGCCCCGCCTTCTTTTGCTGAAATGGTAAAAAGCAGGGATAAGCTGATTCGACCCACAAACCAGAGCGCTGTTGCAATTTACCCCAGTGACAAGCTTAAGTCTAGTGAAGATACAAAGGCGCTTGTACAAAAAATAATTAGCCCTGACGAGATGAAACTGCAGGTTCGTGGACTTCGAATGACCAAAAATGGAGGCGTAATAATCAGCACGGAATCTAAAGACGACGTCCAGAAGCTTAAGCAGTCAATTCAACTGACCAACTCCGGCCTATCAGTGGAAGAGCCACATAAACGGAAACCCAGACTTGTTATCGTAGGCGCACCCTCAGACCTAAGCGAAAAGGACCTACTAGAATATCTCTATGACCAGAACCTCTCGGAAAAACTACCCTGTGAGCCGAAGAGTGTTGTCATAAGCTCTATGAAACTAAGCCACAAATCTGGGCAAAGAAATACGCCAAAATGTAACTTCATCATTGAAGTAACAGCTCAAATTCGTAAAGCCCTGATTACACAAGGACGAGTTTTTCTCAACTGGTCGTCGTGTCCTGTACGTGATTTCACCCTGGTCTCGCGCTGCTTCAAATGTCAGCAGTATGGTCACGCAGCCAAGTCTTGTAGAGAAACCTCAGCGGCCTGTAGACATTGTGGGGAAGTAGGCCATACGTTTGACGAATGCACAAAAAAAACCGAGTCACCTAAATGTGCGACTTGCTTACGCTACAAAAAGCCCTGTGACCATGAAACTGGTGATGAAACGTGCCCTGCTAAGATATTAGCAATCAGCAGATACATCAATTCGGTTGATTATGTCGGAAACTAAAAACACGACACGCAATTAAATTGTAGGTCTATTTACTGTTGTTTATTTTTATTTTTTTGCTGAGTGTCCGCATGTTGTGTGTCCCATCTAGGTCAGGTGTGCCAAATGTTTATAGCTGACAGCTAGAATTCTCATTTGTATTTAGATTTAAAATTGAAGTTTATTAAGTTGTATCACTGAGAACTACAGAAATGTTATTCAACATATTTATTTGTATTTATATATATGTATATTATTCCTAATTTTAAATTTTTTTCTCATTTTATTTTATTATAATTTCATAATGTTTTATTACTATTTTAGTTTTAAACCAGTCTGAGATACAGGCTATTAAGTTAAGCCTAGTTCAGACTTCATTAAAGTGTTAAGCTATGTAAATAAAGATAAGGCCTAATTTAAGTTTTATGTAAATTTATGAATTTTCCAATAAATTTATTATTTATTATTATTATTATACACCTACTTGCTTATAATATTAAAATGATATCGAACTACTCTACAACATTGCAGAAAACAAATAATTAAAATGCATAATTAATCATACACGCAAAATACCACCCATTGTGCAGCAATAAATATTCAGCAAGCATAACAAAGGTCAAAAAATAAAGTTTAATATAAAAAACTTATTGAAAAAAACGTTTCACTTTACAGTGCATTATTTACAGTGATTACACGTATTGTGCTGGAGTTAAACAAAGCGGTCAATAAACTAGACTATTGAAAGGTAAGCAAATATTATTACTACATTCAGCAAATGTTTTTAAAACAATTTGCAAACGAATGAAGAGTTTAAGGCGGTCACTGTGTATTTAGCTCAAAAGTTGAATCGATGGCACAAATCAATGTTGATTGATTATGTAGTGTTAGTTTCAATTAAATACCTAAGTTCAACAAAGCATTTTATCTAAACATACTTTTAATAAGAAAGTATAATGAATATAATATGTTATGTAGCCAAGATGGAAATAGAGGATGGAAAGAGGGAGAGAAGATTAGAGTAGAGGCAGCTATACTCCTCAGATACAAATTAACCCACAAATTAACCATTGTCTTCTTCAAAACATAGTATAAAACAAAGTCGCTTCCCGCGTCTGTCCTTATGTACACTTTAATCTTTAAAACTACGCAATAAGCTACGATTTTGATGTGTTTGTTTTTAATAGATGGAGTGATTTAAGAGGTAGGTTTATATGTATAATACATAAGCAAAATAGTACAAGGTGAGGAGGCACGAAGTTCGCAGGGTCGACTAGTCATAAATAAAAATAGGTACCTTTTAGTTATTCAGTAGCTATAGCAATGTCCTGTCAGTCACATTCTTTCATTCTCTCCTTCGCTGTAACCCTTTTGTCTGCCTTTTGTGTTTAACTTTTGCCTTTTTTCTTGGCTAGGTGCCCACCGCAGCCCGAGTTAAAAACTTCGTTCTTAAAAACAATTGACATTTTTAATTTCTAATTAGGAAAAAAAAAAACAATTGAAAATGATACTTTTTTAAACTCTATTTCGGCAAATGAAAAAACATGCGAACACATTCTAGCTCTATTACCTTCCTATGCAAACATTTTTAAATGAATAAAGAGACATTATGTAAGAATTTTAATGATTTTTAGTAAGAATGCCGCCCGTGCCTGAAGACCACCCCGTCATCGCACCGGCCGCTGAGCCTCACGACGATGACATCGTCATCACGGGCATTTCCGGGGTTTTCCCTGGATGCTACAATGTCAAGGAGTTTGCTGAAAAACTTTATAGTGGAGTAAGTTCTTAGAGAAAAGGAGAGTAAAAAGATATATCCACCACAGAATCAACTGACATAATTATGTAGCTTATTCATAAAATATACAATACATCCAAAAACTCTTCCCTTACTGACTGACAAGGCAGAGCCGAAAATACTGGGCGTAGCGGGCTGAAATTTTGCGCGTGGGTTCCTTGGGAAGTGTAGGGGAAATTCCCATGGGATCGGGAAATTCCGGGAGTTGGTGTTTATGAGAAATCTGCGCGGGTGAAACCGCGAGGCAGCTTCTAGTAGCTTCAAAGACATCCTGAATCATGCAGAATTTACAAAAAATAATTTATATAAATAAGAAGCATGCTAGTTATTCTTTGGGTCTAGTAGTCGGAGAAATAATTTTATTAGGAATCATAATAAATAATACAAATACATTCTAGGAAAATCTTGTGAAATTAACGAAGAACCGCTGGGATTTCTCGCATCCAGAGATGTCGGAATACATTGGAAATGTGCCCGGCTTGGACAAGTTTGACGCCCAGTTCTTCATGGTCCACTATGGTCTTGCCAACAGCATGGACGGCATGCCGAAGAAACTGCTGGAGAACTCTTACCAGGCCGTTTATGATGCTGGTAGGTTGTCTGCTTAAATAACACATCACATCACACTCAGAGCCCCTAACTAGGAAGAACCTGTATTTAGGGTACCCGAAACATGGAGGGGGTCGCGGAGTTGAACATAACGATCGAAAGATAACCCGTGATCCCCTTGTTAACAGCCGAGATGGACACCGGCAGTGTTTTGTCAATATTCGCCCCGCCCGGGAATCGAACCCAGGTGCACACGCTTTCTCAGTCCACATGAGACATACAATTATTGTAAACAATAGTGTGCACCTCGTGGTTTTGTCAGCGCTATTTTGTCTTAAAACAGCAAAATCTAAATTTTCCGTTCCCGTGGGATTTTCGGGTTTAAAAGGTTTTAGACTATGTCCCTTCTCAGGCTCTAGACTATCTGCGTACCAAATTTTATTTCAATTGGTTCAGTAATTTTGGGGTAAAAGTAAGAAAGACAGACAGAGATACTTTCGAAAAGAGGCTTGAACATGGCATGCAGGCAGGCATGTAGCAATGAATAAAAAGTAGCCTCTCGTGCTCTACACTTTCTGTGTACCAAATTTCATTTCAATCGGTTCACTATTTTTGGGTTAAAAGAAAGACAGACAGACAGACAGAGATAATTTCAAAAAGAGGCTTGAAAATGACTAAGGCTATATAACTGCAGAGATAGATTTGGAATTAAAACTGAGCCTCAAAATTATCTAATCCTTTGCCTGTGTGTTTTGTTTAATATTCCTTTTCATATTTCTGTAATCTGAATACATTAAAAATTTGTTGAAGGTCTAAACCCAATGGATATGTCTGGAAGAAAAGTGGGCGTCTTTGTTGGGAGCGGAATGTCGGAAACAGAAAAAGTCTGCTCATACGCCCATGTCGGCTTTGGTATAATCGGGTTAGTAACAAAATTCATCTATCGCCTATGTATAAATATTTACTGACTGAAAGAAAACCTTGCAGTCTTTGATAGAGATTTGATTTTTTTTCCTATAGAATACCATACCTGAACCTGAAATTACTACAGTAACATTTTAAAAGAGCAGTTATATGAAATCTGCTTCTGGAAACAGTATACATAGTTAATAATTTCTTTTTTACAAAAAAGGAACCCACCTTCAATAAACTTACACATACATCATCTGAGAACTTCCTCTTTTTCCAAGTCGGTTAGGTACTATATGTACGGTTAGGTACCTTGTCTTCAATGTAACAAATACTTATCTGAAAACCCCATCAAAATCGGTTCAGCCAAACGCGAGATAATCGCGGACAAACAGACATAAATACATACAGGTCAAACTGATAACCTCATTTTTTGAAGTCAGTTAAAAATACTAACTCACTTTAACAGTTGCAACCGGTCCATGTTCTCCAACCGCATCTCCTACTGCCTGAACCTGAAGGGTCCATCAATGACCATCGACGCGAGCTGCTCATCATCCATGGTGGCTCTTGAACAGGCCTACGACTCCATGACGAGGGGAGATTGTGAGGCGGCGCTCGTGGGCGGCTGCACCCTCCATCTACATCCGCAGTCTTTTATCCATTATGGAAGGTCAGTATCTTAACACGAATTAATTGAAATTGATGATCTCCTTATGCTTGCTTTTAATGAAAAACACAAAACAAGAAATAGCAAGACTTGCCGACTTCCTTCCAGTGCCTTGCATGCAATAAAGTGTTTTCTATTCTATTCAATTATTAAAAATGAATGCTGTTCATTGACTGAGCCCACGAGAGGCATCAGTGCATCGAGCTGGACTGGACCCACGTTTGGCCGAGTTAACGTTTATACCATCGTGATAAGAAATTAAAAAAATAACCTTTACTTTTTCACTTTACTTATCTCCGTTTCTAGAATGCCCGGAACAGCTGAGCCTAAACCGAATGAGAGTCGATATTACTACCGAGGAAGTACCGACCACACCTCAAGAATGATATTTTTAATAATGATGATTATGATAGATTTTTTAACGTTGTCTCGTCTGCTGCGATCATTTTAGTTCTGTCTGACAATAGATATTCATTTATTTCCATAGAATGATTCCCATTAACCCCGATGGAAAAACTAAGTCGTTCAGCAAGGACGCAGATGGCCAATCACAGTCCGAAGTTACCTGCATGATGCTATTGCAAAAATACAAAGACGCCAAAAGGTAAAAGACTACCAGCATTTTCCTAAGAAGATCATGTACTGGTCTACTTAAGTTATATCTAACTTCTAAATTGTGCTTCCAGGGTCTACGCAAAATTGTGCTATGCAAAAACAGAGTTTATACCCACGGAAGACGGACCTTCAGGGCAAAGGTTCAGCCCATATCGACCGCTCTCTGTCTCTACTTCTTTCCTTAACAAATTCTACTCAGAAGCCAAAATTTCACCTTCTGATGTTGAATTCGTCGAAGCTTTTGGAGCCGGTATGGTTTATTAGGAACTCTATAATAATTCCAATAATATTTGTCTTTACCAAGTTTGCTTTTTAATGCGAATACAATTGAGATACAAGGAGACAAATATAAGAGAAAATATGTCCTTAAAATATTTCTTTTAGCGATGATGCCAACGTTATAGCTTTGCCATTGTTTATTGCCCATAAGTCTTTTTCATTTTATTATTACAAACAAAAAACTAATGCCGAAAATAATAACCATGGAGTTTTTATAACCCTTTTTTAAATCAATTTCATATCGATTCCTCTGCAGCTATACCGGACGCAGACAAGGCGGAACTGGAGGCGATCGAGCAGATATTTTGTAACAACCGGAACAACAAACTGTTGGTTGGCAGCGTCATGTCCAACATGGGTTTTAGCGACGCAGCTACTGGAATAGCTGCTTTAGCTAAAGTGAGTATAATTTGTACAATTTTACACAAAGGTGGGCGAGAATCACAACTGTATGGGTTTATAGACGAAAATCATCTCGAGAACTGGCTGAAGGTTATACAAGATTGGAAGGCTTGGATAAATAGGATTTCCATGCAATATATTTAGATCAAAACATTAGCCATTGATTGTTATCACATTTACAACTATACTGTTTCTCTGTAGGTCTGCCTGAGCTACCATACTGGTGAACTAGCAGCCAATCTCCATTGTGAGTCACCGCGAGACGATGTGAAAGCCTTACAAGATGGAAGGATCCAGATTGTGACGAAGAACCAACCGTTCCAGAGGTCCTATGTTGCCATAAACAATTGGTCTGTTACTGGAGTCAACGGCCATGCTCTGCTTCAAGGGATATATAGACCAAAGGTTTTATAAAAATTAATTTCGAATAATATTTAGAGTAAAAATGTATTCTTTAGCTAAACCTGCTTTAGTTCAAAGTATAAGTCTGTGATTAGTATTTATCATGGTTCTTTAAGTTGCAACCAGAACGAAGAGTTTTGTTTCGACTTTATAAGCGCGTGACGCTCCTGGCAATTGCGATGAAGCTGGGTGTGTTACATGCGAGTATCAATTTGAGTTAATGACAATAAGTTCTAAGATAATGTTTTGAGCTTTATTTGTGTATTATTAAAATAACTAGGTACATTATTTCTAAGGATAAAAATCGCTACAAGTCCAACATCCCACATCTGGTTCCGATCTCTGGACGTCAGGAGGAATCGGTTAGAAAGATCCTAGAAGATCTGAAGAATAGGCCAGTGGATCCTGAAGAGTTGGCGCTGTTCCACAACATTCACCGGGCAAGGATATCGAAACATATGGCTAGAGGGTTCACTATTCTTTGTAAGTGTAAGAGGATTAAAACATATATTAGATACTAGAGGCTGTCCCGCGGTTTCACTCGCGCAGATTTCTCATAACAACACAATAATCCATTTTTTTTCCGTTCCCGTGGGAATTTCGGGAAATCCCTTCTTAGTGCTCACCTACACTCCCTAAGGAAACCACGTGCCAATTTTCAGCTTTCTACGCCCAGTAGTTTCGGCTCTGCGTTGTCTGTCAGTCAGTCAGTCAGTAACGGAAGAGTTTTATATATATTGATAGAGAGAAATTTACAATATCTTGAACTCTTTGAAATCACCAACATGGATATAAAGACTCACAATTTTTCTAACTACAGGGGGATCCTAAATCTATATCTTAATATTTGCTTCTGATTATCTAGTTGTAGAAAGCTACATTTAATCGACTACACAGATAAAATAAAGAATATCTTTGTTCTTCCTTCACTAGCCACCAACGATGCTAACGAAACTGTGAGCCTAAGCGAGAAGGTAGATTATTACGACGAAGCCAAGCGCCCCCTCTGGTTCGTGTACAGCGGCATGGGGTCCCAATGGGCTGGTATGGGTGCGCAACTCATGCGCATACCTATCTTTGCTGCTGCTGTTGAAAGGTATTCAAATCAAATCAAATAATTCTTTATTCAATATAGGATACAAGATATCACTTATTGAAAGTCAATTAGACTACATCTAATCTAATTGCTATTGATACCTTATTTGGTAAAGTATCATATACTGTGAGAGGCGAGGTAGTTCAGGGTGCCCACCAATTGGCTCAGGCAAACAAATGTTTAACGAGCCCTCCTCTGTCAAATGATTCTACTCCCTTTCGCAATGATTTTACAGCGTAGAGAAGAGAATATTGTAATGTTACTCTTAAATAAAGAAGAAATGCAATATTCAAACTTGTTCTATAGTAAACGGTGCACCGTTTAGTCTTTTCACTATTCGCCACTCCTAGGAAAATCCTCACTTAGGTCACTTTAATAAACGTTATCTAAAGATTCAATGATCGTCACTTCTTTTTCTTTTATTATAGATTTGTATATAACGAATTAAAATACTGGCACTAAGTTGGTATAATTCAAATTTTGCAATAAATCAGGAACTGGCCTAATAGTATATTGTTTAACTTTCGTAGGTGCCATAAAATCTTGGCCCCGAAAGGCCTCGATCTGAAGCACATCCTGACCGCACAAGATCCAAAGATATATGACAATATCCTGCACTCTTTTGTTGGTATCGCTGCTGTTCAGATTGGTCTGACTGATGTTCTCAAGTCTTTGGGAGTGTTTCCTGATAAAATAATTGGTAAGACAACTTACATAACGCTTCGTTTATCTTACATAACTTCAAATCCTTTTATATTTAGTCTGGCATATTGAGTTGTTGATCAGCTCAACAAGAATATTAAAATTTTACTAAATCATAGCACATAGCTCGAAGAATAGAATGGTCGCTGGGGCCGAAAAGTTCTCGAGGGGCGACCACGAACCGGAAGACGCAGAGTAGGCAGACCCCCCATAAGGTGGTCAGACGGCCTGGTGAAGGCTGCGGGAATACACTGGATGAGGGTCGCTCAAGACCTATGTCCAGCGTCTTTCGGCTGGAATAATAATGATGATATGACTAATTCATACCATTTACAACAGGTCACAGTGTCGGTGAACTAGGCTGCGCGTATGCTGACGGTTGCCTCACAGCTGACGAGATGATCCTGTCTGCCTACTCTCGAGGCTTAGTTTCTATTCAGACGCCGTTAATCAAAGGATCCATGGCTGCAGTTGGATTAGGGTATCAGCAGGTAGGTACAGATGGAAACCAGATCTGGTATACGAATTTCTGAAAATTATAATGTTAAGCCACGGTTTCCGCCTTCGATCTCGAAAGTTCTTTGAAAAATAATTCCTTGCAGGTCAAGTCCATGTGCCCGCCAGAGATCGAAGTAGCTTGCCACAACGCCGCTGAGTCCAGCACTATCTCCGGCCCTGCTGAAGCCATGACCAAGTTCGTACAGACCTTGACCGCAAAAGGGGTGTTTGCCAAGGAGGTTCCTTGTTCCAACATTGCTTATCATTCGCGTTATATTAAGGAGGCTGGTGAGTTTTGCGATTTAAATTAAGTACATCATCGTTCAATGTTTTAATAGAATGAGAACCTCGTATTAATACGAGGTTATCATTCTATTAACTAATCTAAATAAGATTAATTAATCTACCTTTAAAACGGATTTTCTGTCGTTATTTTAATAAGTGCTTACGAAGCGTAAGCATGCTATTTTTATTTGTCATGCAAATTAATATTGAACCACCGGCGACCTCACTTTGCAACGACGTGTGCATAGTTGTAAAACTCATTAATTAATTAAGTAAACCAATAAATGATTACGTGATAAGACTTTGTTTCTTTTATGTTTTAAAATTTGTTGAAATTTCTTATAGGTCCAGGACTTCTTAAATATCTGACCGAAGTCATCAAGTCACCAAGGCCGAGAAGTGAGAAGTGGGTCTCCACATCAGTGCCCCAAGATAAGTGGAACGAACCAATTGCCAAGCTCTCTTCTGCTGAATACCACACCAACAATTTACTTGTAAGTACTTCATTAAAAAACTTTTATTTATAGGGTGGAAATGTCTCGACTTTTTGGACAACCTAGTAAAGTTTTCGGATTTGCACTGAGGTGAGGAACGCAAGACTGGTCATTATAGAGGATTGTGGGGAGAGGATAATATTTTTATGTATAGACTATACTCACCTCACCACTCTCTGAAGTATTACTAATGGAGTATTCACAGCTTGCTGGATTTGTGCTCACTCTACTATTTGCAGCGTTTCGTTCAAACTGTGGACACTTCATTTCAAATTAGGAAGAAGAAGAGTATACTAAACTGATACGCCACTAACTCAGTCGGCCGCGAACAGTTTGCTTTCTAGTAACACAGCCTTAATTTGAATAAAATTTGCGTTCTACAGAACCCAGTACTCTTCGAAGAAACTTCCCGCCTGATCCCTCAAAACGCTGTCTTAGTGGAAGTGGCACCTCACGGCTTGCTCCAGGCTATCCTCAAGAGGTCTCTGCCCGAGTCCTGCATCCACGTTCCCTTGACCAGACGTGGGCATTCTGACAATGCTGTGTTCCTTCTTGAAGCTTTGGGAAAGTAAGAAACTGTACCTTTACGTCATAACATTTATTTTGAATTAAAGTAGATTCAGTTTCAAAGGGTTCTCTTGATTAGGTCATTGTAAAGTATAGTGTATGCATGGTTGCCTGAAATAAATACCAAATAAATCCTAAAATAAATATATGGGTAGCAACATTTTATCCTTATACTAGCAAGTTAATCATTGGAAATTTTGAAAATTCCTTCTATCGTCAGCTTGAATGAGCAGACGACAAATATTATAACACATTAGACTCTATAGAACGATTTAGTGTCAAAATAATTGCCCCTCAACTTTACATACGTACCATTTACTTAGAGACAAATATTTTTCTAGCCTGTTCATTGCCGGTGTGGACCTGGAAATCAGTTCCCTCTACCCTAAAGTTCAGTTTCCTGTGACTACAGAGACTAGATCTTTATCTCATCTCGTTGACTGGGTATACTCCGAGAAATGGTAAGCATTTTTTAGTTCTTGAAAAAGTATAATTTTCAAACTCATTATATTATGAATATTTTTTAAATTCCACTCTGTGTGCAGGAAACTGCCGAAGTACATGAAGGCTCAGAGAGCTTACGCTTCTGCTTGTAACTTCTCAATCTCAATAGTCGACAGCGAATATCAGTATTTGAGAGGACACAAAGTCGACGGTAAGTCAAAATGGATAAATATTTAGTGATCCTATGCTCGGGTAGCTCGGAGCTACTCTGGCCCGAATCGTATGGGTCGCGCGGCTGCCACGTGGCACAGAGTCGCTTGTCTGTTGTAGCCCTTAATAAAATCATGGCACTTAAAACCCTAGAGCTCGTATCAAACAAATCCATACTAAGATTATAAATCCGAAAGTAACTCTTTCTGTCTCGCTTTCCTGTGAAAACTACTTATAACCGATTTGGTATAAGGATAGTCTAGAGCCTGAGAAAGGACATAGGTTTTTTATCCCAAAATTCCTGAGGGAAAATTGGGAATTTGATGTTACAAGGGAAAATGCGCTGGCAAAGCCGCGGGGCGCCTAGTACTTAATAATATGCATAGCCCACCCTGCTACCATTCAGGGTTTAAATTAAGGCAAATCGCTTGTTAGTCACTTTCGCATTTCTGGCATTCTGCTTTTAGGCAACTGTTCTTTAGGACGAACAGCTTTCACTAAGGTATATTGCTATCATTGTCATCTTGCATGTTTGAGGTAGGTAACACGATCATAAAGAAGGCAGGTAAGGTTAAATTTAATACTTATGTGAGATATTATCCAGGAATCGTGACCTTCCCGTTTGCTGGAATCCTCTGCTGCGTCTGGGACACCCTGTCAATGTCGATGGACACGCCCCGCCATACTCTCTCAGTGGTCTTCAGGGACGTCCACTTGTACAATCTTCCTAAGTTAGATGAGAAAATACCTTTGAACCTAAGTGTGGAAATACAAAGAGGAACTGGCAAGTTTGAGGTATGTTTGATTGAATACACGAAATCCTATAGTATCAATTTTATAAAAAGGCCAATAGTGATAAAGTTTCTTCCAGGTTAATATTTATTAACTGATGTTACATTTTAAGGTAACTAATGGAAAAGTGACTGTAGCCAAAGGTATTGTCATTACTGCAACTGTTGATGCCCGTGCCTCTGAACGACAAACTGAGAACAGAGACATGCTTATCAAAGCGAACGATGTCTATCGAGTTCTGTATGAGAAAGGATATCAATATTCGTAAGTATTATATAAATCATAAACTCCCGAATACGAAGTATCTGCCACTTTTTTTTCTAGTGACACAGTTAGAGACAGAACTAGTTTAACCATGTATTTGGGAGTAAAGTTTCAACTATTCGGGTGTAAATTTTGCTTCATAATTTGTAAATGTCTTAACTCGATTATTAACAACAAAATTTAGAAAAAACTACTTATGTCTATCGTTTTATAACTTTCGCATTTTCCAGTGGAGACTTTCAGAGCATCCAAGGTGCAAATGCATCAGTTACCCAAGCCAGGATAACGTGGAATGACAACTGGGTAACATTCCTTGATGCCATCATTCAACTAAGTATATTAAGTAAAGATGGAAATAATCTACTTCAGCCTAACCATTTGAAACAGCTAGTTATTGACATGAAGACCCACTCAGTTGATGTAGGTGAATTTTTAAGAATGAAGCATAATCGCATTGAAGCTGAGGTTTTTGAACAGGAAAAGTATATAAAGTAAGTATATTTTTAAATAGAAGAATAACTGATTAATTATAGTAACACTTTTGTCTATGGTCTCGTGCGCACAAAACTGTAATACCATAGAACAAGGGCTTTTTTGCAATACTAGAAACTCGGAAGTGCAACGCTGAACAAGTCCGTTAACCTTTAATAAAAACTACATTTAATTTCGAGCAGATGTGGTGGAGTCGTTATTGAAGATCTTAAGTTCATAGAAAAGCCGATACAGCAACGACAGACAGCTGTTCTGAAATCATTGGAGTTCACACCATACTTCCAGAAGGACATTGTTGATGTGAGTTAAAATAAATAAAACGAATTCATGAATCATGTTAGCAAATATTTAATCGCTACTCTGGCATGACTTTCATTAAAACTTTAATTTCAGATGTCAAAAACATTATACTCCTACATGCAAATAATAGCCGAAAATATCAATGGGAATAAAATTTCTGCGTTAGAAATTACGGACACTAGAAAGAAAGTGAATCTGTTTTCAAATGTACAAGAACTTCTATCTGGCCTTCCAGATTTGAAAGTTGACTTTTCTTCCATTGATAATGAAGAATTCTTGGAACCTACGAAGAAAATCAAAAGTCCAGAAGTAGTTTTGATTAATAATACTGTAATGAACAGAGGAATGAGCGAAGAGCTGTATCATTTGCTATCGAATGATGCTTTTATGATCATCTTGGAAGAGACTACCAGATCTAACACATTATACAGGGTAATTGCTTCAGCTATGACACCGCGTGGAAGACTAGTTTTGGCTAAATGGAAGCCTGTTCCGTCACCTACGCAGATACCATTAGTAGCTACAGTAACAACGTCAAATGATCTTGTACAGTTGTTAACAACTAGGCAAAAGATGAAACCGACTGATCGCCTTGTCATTGTTACCACTTATCCACCGTTGCATGGATTAAAAGGTTTGGTTTTATTTAAATTTGGACTCCTAATGCATACGTGCTTCTAATTGTGATAAACATGACTATTTAATTCATATTAAATGGCCTGTCCGATTTTACGTTATATTTTTTAAAAACGATATCTGTTTCAGACCTTGTAAAAAGTTACCGCAAGGAGCCGCAACGCAATAAAATATTTTTGGCCATGCTCGATCAGAAGACGTTCCTTAACTTACAAGGAAAGCAGCTTCCAGAGTTTGATCTAGCTTTCAATATTTTATCTAAGGTAACAAAAAACTGTTATTTCGTTATTAATGTTAGTATAGGTGTACGGTACGGGGTACAATATACACAATTATGATAAAGGATTTTTCGTTTGTCTGTACGAAAACTTCAGTGGAAATTAAATCTTGAATCTACTAACTCTTTTTTGAATCTTTTTTTATTATTTTCAAGGGAATATGGGGTGGAGAGTTTTACACGCCAATAGAACGAAAATCAAACAAAAATCTTGAAGTAATGCTGCGTGGACCACGCGATGGCGACATTGAATCCTTACACTGGGTAGAAGTTTCTGAACCTTCGCAAAGAACTGGTGTCAAAGTCAAGGTTTGTATTTTCTTTACCCCTATAGTTTACATTCAGTTCAAGTGATAAGGGGAGTAGGCAGGCAGGACGAGTATGTTTACACCTTTGCAGGGAACTTTATAAAGAACCTAGGTAAAAGCAACTAAGGTAAAATTATTGGTATGGCTCGGCTTATTGATAGACAAATAATGTGTGTAGTGTACTGGTTAGGATTTTAAATTATAATGACATTAATCTAATACAGGGCTTAATATAATTAATTTGTTTAGGTACACTACGCTGGTCTTAATTACTTCGACGCTAAGAAAGCAAACGGTGAATTCAATCCCAACGAAGATGATGCCACTGAATATACTTACGGAATGGATTATAGTGGAACTACTGAAAGGTGAGATTCCTACGAAAACTATAAAGCTATTGTACAGTTGTGTTCTCCTAGACCAATATAAAATGACCAAGTTAATTAGGTATTGGTAATCATAAGAAATCGAGATTCGAAAAATGTGACTTAGTTATTGTAACTTTATTATTTTGCAGTGGTGAACGAGTAATGGGTATCGTTGAATCGGGATCTGCGTCAACGCACGTGCAAGCTGAGACCTCTCTTCTGTGGCCAGTGCCAACTCACTGGAGTTTGGAAGACGCGGCAACTGTGCCTTTGGCCTTTGCTCATGCTTTCTACATTTTGGTACAATTTATTCTAGAATTTCGAAAAACTCTTTCCAAATGGAAAGAAAATTATGAGTGAAACATGAATCAGTTTGCTGAAAAAGTTATTTCTGATTGTATTTTTCTGACGAATACTTGTTTTCCAGGCCATAAAACGTCAGATATTCCCTGGAATGAGTATCCTAGTGCATGGAGCAACTGGTGGACTAGGTCAAGCTCTTATTACTATAGCACTAGCCCACAAGTGCAGGGTGTTTGCAACTGTCAGCGATGTTAAAAAGAAGAAATTCTTACGCAAGCTGTTTCCTGAGATACCTGGTAAATAGTAACTTCCAATTACATACTTCTTTTTACATACTTCCCTGAATTTATTTATACACGTATTTAGGTACCTGAGTCCCTTTCATCGTAATAAAAATAATAGTTATTATTGCCAAAAATGCAAAGCATACATAAAGTTGTAACAAAATTTTAATTCTTATTAACACTGATTGTATGAAGTACTAAAAATTTACATACAAGTTGTCTTTTTTAACTATTTCAGAGGACCATATTGGAAACTCCCGTGATGGGTCGTTTGTGGATATGGTACTCGCACGCACTAAAGGCGCTGGTTGCCATTTTGTTATCAGCTGCTTAAAAGGAAATCTTACCGATGTAAGTCAGTGGAACCACGCGTTACAACGAATTTAACTTTAAATATTTTAAAGTTTTTAAAATTTAAAATAAATTTACTGATTGTTTTTAGGATGCAATTAAATGCGCTGGAGATTGTGCAGTCACAGTCGACACTCACAACCTTCATAGCAAAGATAACTTTGTTTGGGGAATGTTCGGCTTAACTCAAGAAAGGGCCTACATTCCTGTCGATTTCTCAAGTATTTTTAAGATGCAAAATAAGGCTGAAATGAAGGTAAGACTCAATATTATAAAAAAACAGTATACAAATTGAAATAATGTAGGTCCAAACATTCGTCCTTGTGGTAAACCTAATAATAATTTTGTTACTTAACTTTGTTATCATTAACAACAAGAATTATAGTTTCCAAATAATATAGCAACCTGAAGCCGGGTCCAGACGAGTTAACACGAATTCTACGCGTGGTGTGGACGGCACATCGAGCATATAACCGACTTTATCAAATGCTTTTCTCAAATCCAGGAACTGCAACTCATGGTGAGCGAAGGTATAGCTAAAGGTTACGTGCGTCCACTCACCCGCGTGACGTATGGTTGGAGCGATGCTAGTAGAGCCTTCAGGTTCCTGGCAGCCAGCCGCCACAGAGGCAGGGTTCTGCTGAACTTGCAGGGACCCGTGCCACCTGCCGAGCCAAGGTTAGTCAGACGTAAAGATATCACTGTGTATTTATCCGGATCAAAGGACAATATTCATAGTCATTTTTGAATTTGTTGAGGGGCCTCTAAGTAGACTGTATTAGTTTTAAGCTAAAATATGTAAATAGACACTATAAGTACTTTTAAAAACGCCTTGAAATTCATAAAAAGTAAAAAATCATTTTATGTCAATTTAGACTGGATATCTCGTATTAACTATTAGTCTGGAGCCCATAAGAGAACTGGACCTGCAGTAAACCTTTTTTAAAACAGTCGTTCTTTATGGTCCTTTACAAGGTGGTAAGACGAACACCTTGGGGGAAACCAATAATACGGATAATCTTAAAAAAGTACAATAAAGGCAAAAACTGTGAAACATTTTACCGGAATTATCCTAATTTTATCACATCTTGAAGGTTGAAACTCTCACCCTCCGGTTGCCACGTAATCGTGTCAGTGGATGAAGACAACATGTTGACGCTGCGTCTCGTTAACATGCTTATTGCAAGAGGAGCGAGGATTATCGTTATCCATAGCAAGTTCCGTCCAGAACGTGGTGATGGTCATCTTCAACTGAAGATTAGGTAAATAAAAAAAATATTTTTGGAGTTAAGATTATTTTAAAGTATGTTAAGTTTAATAATTAAAGATGCATTTTGAGTAAATATTTTCTAACCAGTTATAATTTTATTTCAGATCTTGGCAACAACAAGGCATAAGAATTAAGGTCTTTGATGACAGTTCAGTCCTTAAAAACCAGTTAATAGATGAAGCAAAGAAATTGGGACCAGTAGAGGGAATCCTTGTCGTGTCAACAGATAAATTGAATGATAAGCAAGAAGCAGAATTTTCCGCTGTTCTAGATAATCTAGACGTTTTGACTAGAAAGATTAATCCCAGCTTACAGTAAGTATAGACATTCGACTTGTTATAGTATTACGATGTTTAGTATAAGCATTCTTTTCATACTGCAATGCGGTCATTTTTAGTGCGTGTAATGTCTAAAATATACATTTTAGATCGATTTCTGTAAATTTTTAGGTATTTTGCAGTCCTTACTGGAAAATCCAATATAGCTCAGGGCATCTGCATAAAGAGGGCCTCTGAAAACCTTCCTGCTACAATGTTGCAACTTTCTGGTATTGAGATGGTATGATTTCTTTATTTTTCAAACCACTAGCGGTTTATTAATTCCGGTTAATTTTCCATTTTATTATTCTAAACTTAATCTTCGAAACCTTATGCATTCTTTATATTTAAATTAGATCTGATAAAATTGTTTTATTTTAGTTTGATAGACCAGAAGAAGATAATCAAATGGGCTGGCCTTGTGTGCTGGAGTCAATAGAGCAAGCTCTGCGCTTGCCTCATACAATTACTTTGGCGCATGGAAAGCCAAAATCAGAACCCGATATTGTTGAAGAAGTTTTCAAGATACCAGGTATGGAAAATTTTAATTTTAAATAAAATTTATTGAAATGTGTGATTGATAACTACACGGACGATATGCGCAGCTGACCACAAACCCATTATCTAGTCTCTAGCTCTGTATTGTTATGGGACAGTTGACCGATACGATTGACGAGGAGGTAGAGATTCAGGAACCGCGCGACACGTGGCTACCGAAGCATTGAAGCAATAGTGGCAACGGTGATCCAGCCTGCTCGGATCTCCCGGGTGTAATGTATACTATGTTTTTTGTGAAAAAAATCCCATAAGTACAAAATATTATTTCAGGAATTAAAACTGAAGGTCAGATTGACTTCTCAGCAACTTTGGAGCAACTTGGAATGAACCATGAGGGATGTCACAAGCTATCAGAGATATTAGAACATAAATTGAACATAATTGTATCCAGATATGATATTGCAAAACTCACGTTGAACGAGTAAGTATTCTGTCTCAATAATAATAATAGCGTCCTTGATAGTTATTATTGGGGATAATTGAGGAACTTTCGTAGTTCCGCATTGGTTTTATAAAAGTTTTACTAAAATCGGCTTAGTAGTTAATTTTTAGATTTTGATTTTGTATATAGATGACTTTCTAGTAAATAGTCTTGTTGTAAAGCTTCTATTGTTTAAAATTTGGATTTGGTTTCTCTGTATAAAAACTTTCTTTATTAGCCTCAGAGCGATGCAAGCCAAGGTTGTCGAAGAAAGTTGCGAGACAACGACCGGCCTCAACACCTTTGTGTCTCAAGTGAACAGCCACGAGCTGGAGACCAACACCTCTATTATACTTCTGCCGACTCTGGTACAGGTGTCGGATTTGGTAAGTTTATAAGAGTTACTATCTCTGGGAACAAACTAATCTGATAATATTTCATTTTGATTTTAATTTAAAATGTTGTTATTTATCCCAAATAATTGGAGACAGTGCTTTAATCTGATGTATGTTTTACTATTATAAAAATAAAGGCTATAGGTATAATGGTATCAAATTGAATGGAAATGGTGTTGCAATCAGAATTACCGCGTAGGAGCATGTAACCCACCATTAACTTTCTTCGAATTCGATAAGTGTAGCTCCAATCTGAATATTATGATCAGCTTAAAAATAATTTCAGCGTTTCGATGAATTCGAAACCAACGTACCTTATCTAGTGATGATACCAGGGCTCGACGGCTACTACGGCAGGTTAACGTCCGTCGCGGAGAGGCTGAAGATTCGTGCCATGGTTATCCAGCCTGGTTTAGACCACCCTTCTGAGAGCATCTTTGAAATGGCTGACCGGTTCACTAAGGTAGGTTGGGTACTTCATTAATTTCTGAGTCAGATTATTGTTTCTTTTTACATCAGGTTTCAAAATATTAAACTTTTCATTACGTATTTTGAGCTCATCACCTCATTTTTCAGATCATGACAAAAACTCTGAAGCTGCAAGATAAGTTTTGGATTCTCGGTTATTCGTCTGGTGCTCTGGTAGCTTTAGAAATGGCATCGATCCTAGAAAGTCAAGGTTTGTGTGATGTTTATACAGCATAATATTTTACGATTGATTTCTACCCAACTCAACTCTAACTACACTGTGTTAAAATAGAGGCTGCCCCGCGGTTTTTCCCGCGCAGATTTCTCATAAACACAAAATTCCCGTTTTTTCCCGTTACCGTGGGAATTTCGGGAAATCCCTTCTTAGTGCTCACCTACACTCCCTAAGGAACCTACATGCAAAATTTGAGCCCGCTACGCCCAGTAGTTTCGGCTCTGCGTTGTCTGTCAGTCAGTCAGTCAGTCAGTAACGGAAGAGTTTTGTATATATTGCTAAAGAGCACTAAATAAATATCATTATAAAAAAACGTATCGTATTTATAGACTTCTATACCGTTGTAAGTTTTCCTGCCTTTTAAATACGTGACTGTCACGAGTACAAAAACACTTTCAGAAATCAGATCGGTTGGCATGTATGGCCACGTATTTCTCGCTGATTAGAGATGTGTATTAATAAAAAAAAACATATTTTCTACCCTCAGGTAAGGAAGGCGTAGTTTTCTGCGTGGACGCCGAACCAGACACCTTCCCTGGTGTCCTAGAATCCTGGCTAGAACTCAATGGAACTAACACTGAAGAGAAATTCCAAGATACATTAGTCGAACACATGTACAAAGTCATGACTGGCGAGGAAGACTCCAACGAACTTCCACACAAGTTGCGAAGGCAGCACAAATGGGCTGACAAAATCACAGAGTGCGTTAAAGAGATCAACGACAAATCTAATATAACAGCCCAATTTGCTAGAGAAGTTATAGAATCTGCGTATGGTAGAATTACGCAGCTTCGAAAGTACGACTCAAGTCGTCTTCGTAAAAACACGTTGAAGTCTCAAATTGTTCTGCTGCGTTCTTCCTCCAAGTTTGCATCTGGTGCTGATCTAGAACGGTATTCAGAGCGGCCTCTTGAGATATATGATTTAAAATCAGACCACGCTAGAGCTCTTGATGACATAAATGTTACTAATATTGTTAATACGCATCTGGGTGTAGATATAATTGAAGCCTTCAATAAGATGAACATGTGTACGTCCTATCTTCTGAATGCAGGCACGTATGTAGAGTTTACAACTGATTTCGATTAGGTTTTTTTTTTTATAAATGATACGGTTTCGAAGTTTTGTCGGTTAAATAAATTAGTTACTCAGGGTATTCTGTTGTTTTATTTTGAGTGATACAACCAACTAACCACCTATCTACATAAAACCATGTCTTATAATATTAAACAAAACGTTTTTGATTGCTAAGGATTCGTTTTTGATACATTTTCTTTTTCGAGTAAAGGTCTGAGTAAATAAAAATAAACATTTGAAGTTAAAAATCAACATGTTTATTTGTTGGGCACCTTACACTGACTAATGAATAAGTTAAACATGTTTAGCATTATAAAACATTCCAACAAGCCCCACACAGTGCATACTTACATAGATTGAACTTATTTAAAAAAACCTCACTTTCGTAAAAAGCTAGTAAAAAGTCACCGTAATCTTCAAAATCTGAATATTAGTGAAGCGGGTTCTCCTATTAAGGAGATGTTCAATACTATCGGACAGAACAACAGACGAAAGATAGACAAAGCTAAACCTATTTAGAGCTCCTTAAATAATTAACGGAACTTTAGAAAAGTGCCTTCGATTGTGAGGTTAGTAAGTAAGTCGGTATAAACAAGTAAATGCCCAAATAATACAGGCCAATAACCTACCTATGTAAAAGTTTACAGGTCATCAGCCTTTTGTAGAACTTTGGCTAAACACACTAAACTTTATTTTATTTTAGTAATAAATATCTTAAAATATAGTCGCCCCCACTGTCTGTCTGTCTGAATGCTTAGATTTTTCAAGAGGAAGGTTTATTGTGATCTTTAAAACTAAGCAACAATTTATGATGCGGTTTTTTTAAAGAAGTGACTAAATTAAGTCTTAAGTTGGTTACTCTCGGTATGGCGCGAAATTAAAATTTTTTCGTGTTTTTTATTTATTCTGGCGAAAGTATTCATTTTTATTAAAGTTTAAATGAATTCGCGTATGTAAAAAACCATTTCTCACATTATAATACAACGTTTTTGGAAGATAGACCTACTGATTTTGTGTCTAAGGGGTAAAAGGCCAAAAATCAAGTTCCTTGAATATATTATACACAAAATCGGTAACTCTGTCTTTCAAAAACGATATATCACAATGTGGGAGATAGTTTTTTACGTACGCGAATTCATTTAAACTTTATGAAAAAAAAAAAAAAAAACCAAAATTATTAAAAAACGTGAAAAAATTTGAATTCCGCGCCATACCATGAGTTACCGCCTTAATAGAATTTTTTTCTGTATTTTTGATAAAAAGTTTTTTTTTTTATGAAAGATCGATCCAAGACGAAGGTTTATATGTGTAATAAATGCACAACATAGTATGAAATATGTTAGGCGGTACTATAAATTGAGAAAGATGATGATAGATTATTTCAACTTTTCAATTCATACAAAATCATAGCAATCGTCACTTTAACGAATCGTATAAAAGTGACATCTCATAAATGTATCTTTTTCTAAATCGATATTTTAACACTAAATTGTGGCCGTTCAATAAATTATTTTTAAGCCATTTAAGAACGTAAATTTAAAAAAATTACGCTAAAATCTTATTTCCTATTACATACTTACTGTGTATACAGACATACCATTAAAATGTAATAGGTACTTTGTCAATAGCTACGTAAGAATATTAATTAATTTACAATTAATTTGCATAACCTTTGACTCCTAGTTACTGTTAATCTATGCGTGGTTTTTTAATTCGCCTATTGTATAAAAAGTCGAATTAAGGATTCCGACGGGCAGTCGGCGGTCGGAGCGGAAGTAAGATACGCAAGGGACTATATTTTTCATCAAGTCAAGTAAGTACCTAGCTCTATATACCTTAAACCTTTTTATAAGTAGGTATAGTCAAAATTACTTTTAAGGACCTGTAGTTTGAAGCTTCTTACCTAATTAGGTATGAGGGTCCCCCACCCTCGCAGCTGTGACATGCGCGCGTCGAAATGCGAAATGTCGCGGCAGTTTTAAATTTTATTACTTTTCATACAAGCCGAAGTTAAATCGAGATGTTTATACCTACCGCACAATTTTTCTTTCCGATTTTCGTTTCAGCTAACAAGAATTTGCGTTTAGGTAAGGTATTTGTAATAACGAGTTTTTTTTTAAACCATCTGAGAAATATAAAACAGATTTCTTAATTCTGAAAAATATAGATGTAGGATTTAGTTTAGACAAGTTATTAAAAAGTAACAAGATCTAATGAATTTCACTCTGTAGAAATAAAACAAAGTAAACCCTTTTTGTAGTGTTTTTTTCCATTAGAAATACACTACTGATTGTTTTAATTTGATTTTGTGACTCAAAAAACATTACATACAAATTACTATATAGTTTGAGTTGATAACTTTTTGCTCAATTTACTATGTTTACATACCTATAAATGCGGGAAATAGATACATCTCTTAAACCACTTTCCCTATCGTCCGTAATTTATTTCTCTAAGAGTAGTCGTCATTCCCTGGCCACCACCAGATCTGACTTCAAAGGACTTTTTCTTAAAGGGTTTTCTTAGAGGGTCTTTAGACTAAAGTCTAATAAAATAAAAACTAATCCGAAGACAATTATTTATCAAAAAGAAAATATCCGAATCGGATATCCGACTTAAAATTACTTGGTATACCCTACATAACTTTAAGAACTTAGTAATTATATTATTATTTTATGCTTTTCGGTTTTTTTTTCGGCGGTTTAATTTTTTGATAAAAAAGTTTTTAGACGTTCGTTTGCATGAGTGCCGCAATTGTACCTCTAATAATTACAATTATTGTAACGGATCACATTAAGATGGTGTTATTTTCAAAAAATAAATTAATATTGTAAGAAGTACACAATTTAATTATTTCTGAAAATGTACTTAATATATTTTTTTAAATATTTTTTTAATTTTAAGAAACTTGGGTTTCTTCTGATTTGACATTCTGTATTTAGGCATAGACAAAGTAGAACGCTGCGCTTCCGTATTTAGGTACTAAGTCACGCACACTGGATGCGGTAGCGCGTATATTGCATTGTAAGTATATAGGTTTTTTATCCTAACTAACGAGAAAAATTATTTAATAAGTAGATTTCCGGGTTCGCTGATAAATGACATACCTACCAACATTTTGAAACCAAGATGGCAGAAATTCGAGCTATTAAACTTTCCAAAGGCAAGTCTGAGCTATCAAGCACTATACGCAAAATAACTAATATTTAGGTCTATGTATGTTTATATAATATTATAATATCACTGTCTGATCTGAGACCGCTCGCTGCTGCAGTTAAACAACCAAGTTTTCGTCAGCAGCTATTGTTCTATCATCCCTACGATTTAAGTTTTGTCTGTGAAAATAAAAAAGGTAAGTTTGTAATGCGACGGTTTTATAAATGTAATATCGGTATCAAAATTGTTTTTTTTCAGCTTCATATAGATCCTAATCAGATGTTATGGTTCATTGTTTTGACATCTGTTGTCAAAACTTGTTTACATTTGAATAAAAATAAAACGAAATACGAGAGCGCGAAAACAAAAATTTGACACAGAACCGGCCTCGGCCGTGGCCACAAGGGTACTGACGGGGTAGGGAGCGGCGCGGCATGGCATCGGACCGCGCGAAAACGATGTTTTTTTTTTAGTTTTTGCTGGTTTTTTGTCTTTTCGTTAAACTTAAAAATTCTTACTATAGTAGTATGTCTAAAATTTAAGGTCAGCAATTTTCATTCCAAAAATCAAATAAAAACAATCAGCGGTTTAAAAATAAAATGGAAAAAACGGAACAAAAAGGGGTAACTTTGAGATTTTTTTCTATCAACTAAAATTAATTAGATCCTGTTTTCCTTTAGTATGATGACTAGATTAGATCCTTAACTAACACATATATTTTTTTCAGAATTAAGACATCAATTTTGTATGTCTCAGATTGTTTAAAAAAAATCTCAAAAACACAAATTTTTGAACCACCAAGCCTTAAATTGTTTTCTAATCAAGTTTGCAAGTCAAAAAACAAGCGTTAGCGATAGATACCACGTCAGATTATAACAAACAAGGGGTACCACTAATTTCGAAACTTTGCCAAACAAAAGTAACCCTTCATCTCAGCCCAAAGACTATCACTGCTGCATCAACGGCGCGACCGTGCGACCCAACCCAGAGCATGTCACTTTGGTGAAAGTTGCGTCACCAAAGTAACATTTTACTACTAGAAAGTCTAGTAAACTAGAAAACCTGAATTAAAAACATACTAACCTATATTGCATGACCGGCGATGGGGTTCACTTGTCCAAAAGATTGTCTAACCAACAACCCACAGAACCAAACACCAGCCCGAATAACAGAACGCTGATCGGTAACAGCTGCTATCATGCCACACAGGGCGAAACTACACCCTTCCGGGGCATGTTCTGCAGACTTCCACAACTCATCATCATTATCATTATCTCAGCCGAAAGGCGTTTACTACTTGACATGGGGTCTTTTTTTTAGGGCGCGGAAACTCCTAACGAGTACCCTGCAGCACTGCAGCCCCGGGGGAAGCCGAAGGGTTATGTGGGATTCGCACCCACTAAAACCTCGGCTGTTGGCAAAGGGGGTCACCAGAGATCTTTCGATCTTAATGTTCGTGAAAACAACAATAAATAAATTTTCCATATGAAATTGTCAGGCGCGATTAGGCGCGATAAGAATTTCACCGGGACATGTAGAGTAAAATAAAAATTGGTATTATCAACAGAGTATCCCTATCGTCATAATGACACCGACACCTCAAGAGCATGTCATCGCCGAGCCGGTCCCAGTCACTCCAGCCTTGGGCGGAGACGCCGTGGTCATCTCCGGAATGTCCGGCTGCTTCCCGGACACCACCAACACCAAGGGACTTGAAGATATCTTGTATAACAAGGTAAGATGCAAATGCTTTTCGATATCAAAAACCATCTATATATATAAAACTCAAAGGTGACTGACTGACTGACTGACTGACTGACATAGTGATCTATCAACGCACAGCCCAAACCACTCGACGGATCGGGCTGAAATTTGGCATTTGGTAGATGTTATGACGTAGGCATCCGCTAAGAAAGGATTCCCCAAAATTCCCTCAGGAACGGGAATTACGGGATTGTTTAGTTAGTATGAAAAATCTACATTATTGAGTGTATCGACGTTAAATTTAGTGTATAGGTTCCTTAGTAAACGTAAGAATGTTGAAAGAAAGTAATTTACAAAATTCCCACGGGAACGGGAATAACGGGACTTTTTTTGTGGTAATGAAAAATCGACTTTCTTGAGTGTATTGACGTGAAATTTGTGTACAGGTTCCTCAGTTGATGAAAGTGTATTGAAAGAAAGGAATTAACTAAATTCCCATGGGAACGGGGATTACCGGACTAATTATTTTGTATGAAAAATTGATTTTCTTGAGTATGTCAACGTGGAATTTGGTTGGTGGTTTGGTAGTAGTAGTAGTTGGAAGAAAGAAATATACTAATTTCCCACGGGAACGTAAAACGGGACTCTTTAGTTAGTATGAAAACAATGTATATTTCTTTATTTTGACGTAAAAATAGGAAAATGGGTTCTTTAGTGGGTGTAATTAGATTCAGAGTCATATTACGAAAAGATTCACCAAAATTCACATGGTAACGGAACATTCCCAAAAACATAAAGCGCCTAAAAAAAATTACTCGCGTAGGTACATAATCCAACTACCGAGCTAATATTTTACCGAACCAGCTTTATATATATACTTAAATGTTAGAAATATGAGTTTCAGTGTCTGAATGGTGGAGTGTAGAAAGGAATTTCTGGAGTTGCCACGGGAACTGAAATAAACAAAATATTACTACTGTAAATAGGTAGATATTTTAAGGGGGTATAGGTGCGATCAGAAATGATGTCACCAAAATCCTGAGTAGTAAATCAACCAGTAATTAACGTTTTTAATGAAAAAGCGCGTGCGAAGCTGCGGGCAAAAGCTAGTTCGTACATATTTTTTTTTGTAATTTATCAGAGCTCCTTACTTGGAAGAACCTGTATCTAAGGTGCCCGAAACATAAACAGAGACGAACAATATAACCAGACCGGAAAATAAACATCGATAGTCATCATAACAATTTTCGCCCCGCCGGGAATCTAATCCAGGGGCACCGCGTCTCAGTCCACATCACTGCCAACTGAGCTACGGACCAGTGATTTTTCAATTTAGATTGCTTTGATGGCTGCTAATTTTACACATAAAAAAGACAAACAATGAAAATCAACCATGGTTTAAATGGCAAAACTTCAAATCGATAGTGGGGATGGGGCAGAGTCAAACTTTGTTAAAAAGATAGTTGCATGTGATAAATGCAACTGGCAAAATAAAGAGACAAAACTTTTATGTTACCTACTGTAAAAAAATATATTTTCAGTGCATATCATCATCATCATTACAGCCGAAAGACGTCCACTGCTGGACATAGGCTTCCCCTACAGAACGCCACAAAATCTAAGGCATATTACTCTGAAAGTTAATCATACTTAAATAATCTTCTAGAAAAACCCAATCACCGCCGACAACCCACGCTGGCAGAACAACAACCCTGAACTTCCGACCCAGCTGGGCAAGATCCCTGAGCTGGACACCTTCGATGCCCAGTTCTTCAAGGTCCACTTCCGTCTTGGAAACAACATGGACCCAATGTCCAGGAAGTTGCTTGAGCATAGCTACCAAGCTATTTACGATGCTGGTGAGGATAAAATGGATAAGATTCTTCTTTCCTTGGAGTTTAGATGAACATAGACAATGGTGAAAAGGCTGATAGTACTAACCTTCGTCTTCTTCAAATTGAAGAGCAACGTTGTCGTTAGAGCGTCTTCCACACTTCCCGTTTTCCCGCTAGCTGCTTGACCTTGCAGTACTTACCTACTCGGAAAAACATAATCTCTAATGTTACTTCGTTTTTAATAATAAATAAAAAACACTTTTAAGTGTATGCGATTGCTGCGCTACCGCTCTGTGTAATCCAAACGGGTTTCGACAGGGTAAAACGCTCATTTAGCAAAAAGAACTACCGCAAAAAGCTAGCCGCTGGCAGCTACCCAACAAAAAAAGAAGACCACGGTTTGCTCTACTTTTATCAATAGGCTTTTCGCAACTTTCACCAGATCGTCTATCCAGCCTGTGTGAACCTCAATCTCTTCTGTTGCGATCATATTATAATATTTGTTTCCCTTCTTCTCTTATAACAAAACGTGTTCATTTTCTTAGGACTGAGTCCAACTCATCTATCGGGCAAGAAAATTGGTGTCTACATCGGATCCTGCCTCTCCGAGACTGAGAAAGCTTGCTTCGAAGTCGCTAGCAGCAAGAATGGATTTGGTATTATGGGGTAAGAACATTAAAGAAAGTTATTCGTAAAACTTGGAGATTTCGGTATAAAAAGTTCCCAATGTCCGTCTCATGGTTCTATGATACTTTCCTACCTAACAATTTCATTCACATACGTAGGTTCAGTAAGGTAGTTTATATGTGAACATATACTTAGACAGAAAGTTTTTTGCATTTATCTCCTAGGTAAAGCTTGTATTGAAACTTACAATAGGTAAATCTGATTAAAATTTCAGATGCAACAAGTCCATGTTTGCCAACCGAATCTCCTACTGGCTGAATGCTAAAGGACCATCGATGGCCATCGACGCGGCCTGCTCCTCCGGTATGGTTGCCCTGGAGAGGGCTTACGAAGCCATCAGCCGTGGAGACTGTGAGGCTGCCATTGTTGGTGGGGCCAACATCTGCCTGCATCCGCAGTCTTCCGTGCATTATGGAAGGTAGTTACCTACTTAATTTACTTTTACTAACGAAACTGTAACTTTTAAGGAAAACAAAATATTTGTTTTAGGAGATCATAACTTTATATCCTACGTTCTTAGTGCTTGCTCTTTACATCATATGCATTCATATACCTACGTCACTCCTGTCTCCCATCGGGGTAGGCAGAGACAATTGATTTCCCTATTACTAAGCAAAATAATTGACGAAACCGGACGGACTGCTTCCAGAATAATGAAACTAGCAATGGACGGCAAGACGAAGACGTTTGACAAGCACGCAGACGGCTGCTCCAGGTCCGAGGCCATCAACGTTCTCTTCCTTCAGAAGGCGACGGATGCTAAGAGGTATTAATATTATCCTTTCGACTGCCTTTTAACCCTAATCAGGGATATAGGGTTCGAATTTCAGTCTTCCAGCTTAACCAGTCTTGCGCCTGCTGCTTCAGTTTTCTTTAAGTTTTACTTCCGTTTATTCCGATATATACCATGTAAGCCATTAAGGCTCATCTGAATGGGAATGCCAATTTAGACCAGCTTGCCATCACAACTGGCTTCCCTCGAGGAAATGGACCCAAAGCTGCTTCAGTTTATCCCAGTTTAGGTCGCGGGAGAGAGGCGGCTTCCAGGTCCACTGTGCGGCAGAAGATAGAACCTTCGTTAGTATCACCGTTAGTATCAGTAGTTAGTATAATGTGCTAGTCTAACATTACATCCATCATTAATTCATTATAAATCTGATTTTTTTTCCTATTAACAATTTAATTGAAATCTAATTTATTTTACATTAAAATCATTGCATGTGCAAAATGCCTTTCGTAAAACAGCAACAATATATAAGCAACATTTCATCTATCAGGATCTACGCCAACGTTTGCCACGTGAAGAGTATTTTTGCTCCAAAACTGGACGAGAACCTGAAGCAGGTCTACGGCTCGTACAGGGACGAGCACAAACTGGCCGAGTTCATGCGTGATGTCTACAACGAGTCTGGAATCTCGCCATCCGCTGTCGAATATGTTGAGGCTTTTGGTTCCTGTAAGTACGAAGTTATGCTAATTTTGACTGCCTCTGTGGATGTTCAGTTGGCTGTCGACTGTGACCCGGGAGCACCAGGGATGGCACCGGTAGTGGTGAAAATGTTATGATGAATATACCGAAATGTTTGTTTCCTGGGTCTGGGTGTAAGTATTTATTCGTATGTTCGTGCTTCTAGCACACTATAAAAGAAACGTCATGTTCTACTGAATTAGAAGCTCTGAGTTCACACAATAATTATGTTAGTTATTTAATTAATATTAATAATTCAGTTTGAGTATACCTGATTCCCTCCTTACGTCACTAACTTTTGAATTCCTTTACAAATGTTTCAGCATTTTATTTTATACTTTTTCTACTATTCTGCACAAATTAAAACTATGACTCTTTCACATTTCGGAAGATGCGATCGATAATTCTGCTCCATAGCTCAGTTGGCAGTGATGTGGACTGAGAAGCGTGTGGACCTGGGTTCGGTTCCCGAGCGAGGCGAATATTGATATGATGAATATCGATGTTTGTTTCCGGTCTGTGTGTAAAGTTGGTCTCTGTGTGTGTTTCGGGCACTCTAGCTAGATACTGGTTCTTCCTAGTTAGGGGCTCTGAGTGTGATGTGTTATTATTATTTTTTATTGCTTGGATACCTAAGACCTACCTACTTCAAAACTGTACTTTCATTTATTATTTTCAAAGTAACCTCTTTGTACTAATCTAGCTATCCTAGAGGCTGATAAGAGTGAACTGGAAGCTATCAGCAAGGTGTTCTGCAAGGATCGCTCTAATCCACTGCTGATTGGCAGCGTTGTCTCCAACGTCGGTTACGCAGAAGCTGCGTCTGGAATCACTGCTGTTAGCAAAGTAAGTTATACTAAGAGGAATGACGAAGTGAACTAAGACAAAAGAGAGAAAGAGATTGAAACTACCATAATACTGACACAGTCCTTCCAGGAATTAATGGCACTTAAAGGTTTTTCTTAATTACCCCGCTCAACAATTTTATTGAATGTATAGAATTTGGGTACAGATCAAACCTACCCACTAAAATACCCGATTGAGCTATAGGAATAAAAGTAGGAATCCTATGAAAAGTAAATTCTTCTCTTCGTTCACAACTCACGAGCTTATTTTGTCGGCATTGTAATTTAAACTTGTGATAAATAATCAAATTCCCACCAGGTCCTGCTTGGGTACCAGAGGGGTGAGATAGCTGCAAACCTCCACTGCGACTCACCACGGGACGACGTGGAAGCCCTTCGCGAAGGTCGCATGAAGGTCGTTACTGACCACCAACCCTTCGGCAGGACTTATACAGCTGTGAACAGTCTGTCTGTTACGGGAATTAACGTTCACGTTGTACTGCATGGACATTACAAACCGAGGGTAAGTTACAACTTTAATCTACGTATTTGTTAAAAAGTGCGAGCGTAGATAATCCGTTAAGTCAAACCGTTCTATGTATTCGCATGTATGCAAAAAACAAATCACTTTTTACGAATAAAGTATTGGCAAAAATTAGTTAAAACGAAAACAAAATATGCTGCAATGTAATACCTAGTATTTATAAAATTCGATTGCATAATGTTTTACTCCCTAAAACTTGAGAAAGGCTGGGCCAATTTAGCTTGATTTTGTATGAAATGCATTTTGTAGTCAAGGCAAAACTTTAAATGTTATAAAATTTGGAAATGACACTATTTCACGCGGTGGAAGCCTCGGACATAGCTGCTAGTTTCTAATAACTCGATACATTACAGGATCTTTCCCGCTATCGCTCCGATATTCCCTACCTGGTGACTGTCTCTGGTAGACAAGAATCGGCTGTACAAAGCATCTTCAATGACTTGAAGTCCCGACCAGTAGACCCTGAGGAGATCGCTCTGCTTCACAATATTCACGAGAAGAGCACCCAGGGGCATTTAGGAAGAGGTTACGTTATACTTGGTAAGAACATTCGCATTATGTTAATATAGACCTCTATTCTTTCAGATACCTCCGCCTCAAGGTAGGCCTCAAGTGTATGTTGTAATTGATTTAACTCATTTCATGGCAAACGGATACAACAAACGCTTTCTATATTCCGGTTTTTTTTTTTCGTGATTATGAAGAAATACTCCCATGACCAAATACTCCCACGACTACATGGGTGTCGTAAAAGGAGACCCGAACCCGAATGATAATCAGCAGCATCTTTCGTTAAAAACCCTAAAAGGCTGCCAAGTTTTATTCTTGTGACGAACTCAGGGGAAAGCCTGCCGAACAGTGGGCGTTTTTTGGCGGAGATGATAATAATATGATGGTGCTGCTGGTTTGATTCACGCAACACTCTGGACATAATTGTTGCTTTTTCATAATCCTCGTATTTTTTAAATAACACTCCAGATTCTTATTTTTTAAATAACACCCAAACCTTTATACAGGAAAGAACGATGAGGGTCAAACTGTCAGTCTTCTGGAGAAATCGGACTACTGTGATGATGCCAAGCGTTCTCTGTGGTTCGTGTACAGTGGAATGGGATCCCAGTGGGCTGGTATGGGTGCGCAACTCATGCGCATACCTGTCTTTGCTGCTGCTATTGAACGGTGAGCTCAGTGAAATCAAATATCGTTCAATCCTAATTTCCATCTTTTTAAGAATATCAACACGCCACAAGTAAAATTTGCATGTTAAATAAATTTTATCATAATTTATTTCTTAGGTGTCTTCAAAGCAGCCCCCCGTTCCCACTTGTCGTATGTCGGGCTGATAATAAATCGGGTCGTAAAATTTGCATTGAAATTATCGTTCAAAAGTCCACAAATAGCTTCATATAAAATGTTTTACTACTGGAACACTTACCATTTAATTACATAGGTAATCACTGTTTATGATCATTTAAATTCTGAGACACATTGTAACAGTTGCCGCGTCGCCCTTGAGCCCAAAGGCGTGGACATAGTGAACATCATCACGTCGCCGGACAAGACAATGTTTGACAACATCCTGCACTCCTTCGTCGGCATCGCTGCCGTCCAGATCGGTCTTACTGATGTACTGCGAGAGCTGGGAATCGTGCCTGACATGATCATTGGTAAGTGGCACTATTTTTAACCGACTTCAAAAAAGGAGGTTATCAGTTTGACCCGTATGTATGTATGTATGTTTGTCCGCGATTATCTCGCGTTTGGCTGAACCGATTTTGATGCGGTTTTCAGATAAGAATTTGTTTCATTCAGGAGAAGGTTTTAGTACCTTTTTTAACCGACTTCGAAAAAGAGAAAGTTCTCAGATTATATTTGTGTCACTCCTTTGAAGGCGGGTCTCTTTTTGTAAAAAAAAGAAATTATACATCCTGTACGTTTCTTAATATACTCGGCCAAACGTGGGTCCAGCTCGATGCACTGGCTCATTCAAGTGAGTTAGTGCCTTTGCCTACCACTTCAAGGAATATAGGGGTGAGATATAATATTTATCTGTTCATTTTATGTTTAATCTCCGGTGGGGAGAAAAGGGCCGAAACAATTATTCGCCAACACGAAAAGTAAACGTCTAACGATCTCACAGACTTCCTTTGCATTGCATGTGTTGTCAGAGTGCTATCTTGGGTCGACCGATTCGATGCTTTCATAATATCACTTAAGTTGGCAGCCCACGTTGGGCGCCAACTTTTCACGTCCGCCCCCGGAGACAGTACATTAAACCCGAAATAATGAGCGTTCACAATTTGGGTTAGTTATATTCATTTTATTTCCTTTTTTAGTTAACAACATGAAATAACATAAAAAAAAATCCTGACATATTTTAAAAGAAAAAATTGAAGGAAAGAAGTTGAGGCGCGCCAAAAATAATAAAGGAAACAATCTTCATATCCTTTGTTTCTTTTCTATACCTACAGGTCACAGTGTAGGAGAGTTAGGGTGCGCATACGCAGACGGGTGCTTCACAGCTGAGGAGATGATCCTTGCTGCCTACAGCCGTGGTTTGGTGTCCGTTCAAACACCTTTCATCAAGGGATCCATGGCTGCCGTCGGTCTTGGTTATCAGCAGGTAAAACTCTCGGAACAAACTCTAAAACAAATTATTTAGTAAATTGGCTGGTCTTTATAAAATTAAATCAAATTTGTGTCGCAAGTACTAACATAAAGGTTTGTAAGCGTTCAAATTACCCAGGCTATGGCAGCAGTAAGAAAAAAATAAATCATCAATAAAACAAAGTCGCTTCCCGCGTCTGTCCCTATATGCTTAAATCTTTCATATTTTGGAACGGATTTTGATGCGGTTTTTTAAATTGATTAAGTGATTCAAGAGGAAGGTTTATAAGTATAATACATAAGCAACATAGTAATGGATTAGGCGGTACGAAGTTCACCGGGTCGACTAGTAAATGAATATTATGTTAAGCAATTTTTTTATTGATAAATACTAATTCAAATGTCTTCCGTTATATTTAAATCACCAAGTTCTAAATTTATAACAGCTTCTTTCTAAATTACCCAGATGAAAAATATGGTACCACCGGAAATCGAAATAGCCTGTCACAATGGACCCGACTCTTGCACCATCTCTGGACCGGCTGATGTGATGAAGGAATTCGTGGCGGAGCTGACTGCCAAGGGAATATTCGCTAAAGAGGTCCCTTGCTCCAACATTGCTTACCATTCGCGATACATTAAGGAAGCTGGTGAGTGTTAAGAATAGCTATTACTTCTGCAAAATTACGCCTAAGTACCTACCTATCACACTAATATTATAAAGGCGAAAGATTGTGTGTATGTTTTTATTTCTTCACGTCTAAACGGCTGGAGCGATTTCAATGAAGTTTGTTATGGAGTTATATCTGGATTAACACATAGGCTATTTATTTTTCCTAATAAACCACGGGTAACACCGCGTGGCACAGCTAGTATTTTAATAAATGTCTTAAGGTGCCTTATGTTTAGAATTGAAACTACACCTATCCACTTATTGCTTATTAACTTTTACTGGGCGCATAGAATTTTGAATAATGCATACTGAAACTACAAAGAAAGCTACCCTATCGAAAACTAGACACGCTCGTTCTAGACAAATTACCATCTCTCCTTAAACCTAGGGAGGTAGGGGGTAGCTTCTTTTGCATCTTGCTACAAATGAGTTCTTTGCGCCTAGTAAAAAATACCAAGCAAAAGGTGGATCTACTTTTGAACTAAAAGCAAATTAGGTGATAATTCTTAAAAAAAAACCAGTATTACTTTATATGACGCCTTTTAACCAATAACCCTCATCTCTTTCATCCAGGTCCCGGTCTTCTCAAGCTCCTAAGCGAAGTGATCAAAGATCCCAAGCCGCGAAGCGACCGATGGGTTTCCTCCTCTGTACCTCAAGATAAATGGGACAGCGAATCTGCTAAATATTCTTCTGCTGAGTACCACACCAACAACTTATTAGTGAGTTCGAAAGAGTTCAAAGATGCAAGAGCTATTACGTTATAATAATAATAACACAATAACACATCACACTCAGAGCCCTTAACTAGGAAGAACCTGTATCTAGGGTACTCGGAACAGAAACAAAGACGAACATTACACCCAGACCGGAAACAAACAAACATTGATTTTCATCACATCAATATTCGCCCGCCCGGGAATCGAACCCAGGTGCACACGCTTACTCAGTCCACATCACTGCCAACTGAGCCACGGAGCAGTAATTTTAAGGAAACAATTCCACCCATCTCTCCTTGGCCGATCGGTCAGCTGTCGGTTTACCATGTCATTAAAAAAGAGTGGATAAAATATATCTATACCATTGTGGTGCTAAACCGTACGGCTGATTTCTTTGAAGTATTTGAGTTTTTAATGCAGGGGTTTTAGGTTTCTCTGCAGAAAACCGTACTAGGTATCTACAAAATGATAGAAATACTAAGAAAAAGACATTTAAGTTTACTAGCCCAACCTCTTCTTATACATAGACAGAAGCAACAAGTGAGGCCAAAACTTTACCATCCATGACTTCTTAACGTCTTCTAAGATGGCATATTCAATATTATTACCTCCAAACAGAGTCCAGTTCTCTTCGAAGAAACATCCCGCCTCATCCCGGCCCACGCTGTTCTTGTCGAGATCGCGCCTCACGGTCTTCTGCAGGCCATCCTGAAGAGGTCCATGCCAGCTTCCTGCATCCACGTGCCCTTGACCAGACGAGGGCATGCTGACAACGCTGTGTTTGTTCTTGAGGCTATTGGCAAGTGAGTTGACAGTAGCGTGGTTAGCCTTAAATTTATTTTGTTTCACATAAGCATTTCTTTATTATTTGTTATACATTTAGGTATTTCCATTCATTAGCAAATTAGCCTTTAATTTATTTATTTTTCTAGCCACATTCTCCCAAACTTAGATTTAAGAACGTAGATATTATCGTTCATTGTTTTAGACTGCTCCGTAGCTCAGTTGGCAGTGATGTGGACTGAGTAAGCGTGAGCACCCGGGTTCGATTCCTGGGCGGGGCGAATATTGATATGATGAATATCGATGTTTGTTTCCGGTCTGGGTGTAATGTTCGTCTCTGTGTGTGTTTCGGGCGCCCTAGATACAGGTTCTTCCTAATTAGGGGCTCTGAGTGTGATGTGTTATTATTATTAATAGTATGAAAACCTCGTTTTATATCTAGGTACAGTGGCGGTCTAGGACGGCGTAACACTTCCGGGGTTTTCTATATTGCAAAATAGCTCTTGTTCTTTGGTATTACAGTCTAGGGCACACGAGACCATAAACAAATCTGTTACGCCGACCTATACCGCCACTGTACACCAATGGTATTATTATTAAATTGGAGACTTATAATTTTGACTTCATGATGACTTCAAAGGTAGACCATATCGTCTAACATACTGGAAAATTGTTTGCAGACTTTACGTGCAAGGGTACAACCCTCAAGTAAAGGCGCTGTACCCACGAGTAGAGTTCCCGGTCTCAACTGGCACACCGATGCTGTCTCACTTCGTGGAGTGGGTTCACAACGAGAAATGGTGAGATACTTTAACTATTCAACTGTTTCGTAAGTAATATTTTTTGACTGCTCCGTAGCTCAGTTGGTATTGATTTGGACTGAGATGCGTGTGCACCTGGGTTCAATTCCCGGTGGGGCGAATATTGTTATGATGATTAACTATGTTTGTTTCCGGTCTGGGTGTAATGTTCATCTTTGTGTGTGTTTCGGGCACCCCAGAAACAGGTTATACCTAGTTAGGGGCTCTGAGTGTGATGCGTGATTATTATTATTATTTATATTAAAAACTAAAGAAGCACTATATACTCCTTTGTAATATGATAAAAGAAACCAAATGCTATTTTCCATTTCGTGTTACACGTTTTAAAAACCAAGTTTGTGTGATAAATCAAATAGTTTACATTAATACCACTACCAGTAACGGTACCTACATTTAGTCATGTTTAGTTTATCACTTTAGTCCATTCAAAACTTGCATTAGCATCTGTACGTAGGTAAATTCCCGTCCATTTCAAACCGTGAAATTATTGTAGGTACGTATATTATACTTCATGGATGGAGCAAAGCCGTCCTTGAATGGAGACCAAGAGAGGGGAAGTGAAGTGTAGGCAGACCACCAGCCAAATGGACCGACGATATATAGACTGTTGCGGGGGAGATTTGGATGAGATTGACAGCCGACAGAGCGAACTGGAAAATAATTCATTCGCCCAACAGTGGGCTGAATAAATAAATATGTACTGAGGAAGATATACTTCGTTGAGTGACCATAATATTTTCTTGACAGGCCTCTGCCTTACTACGTGGCTGCTAGAAGGAAGGTGGCAGCGTCCAGCAAGCAAGTCATTTCCATCCACGATGATGAGCATCAGTATTTGAAAGGCCACGTTATCAGGGGTAAGTCATGTGATGTAGAATCAATCAATAAAATTTTTAAATGTTTCAATGAAGCTACCTAGTTTAGATCTAGGCTTTGCTAAGCAAATAACTTTCAGAGACACAGTTGTTTCTTTATATGAAACAGTTGTTTCTTTCTATGGCACAGTTGTTCCTTTTTATGACACAGTTGTTTCTTTCTATGACAAAGTTGTTTTTTTTATAAGACACAGCTGTTTCCTTCTATTACACAGCTGTTTCTTTCTATTGCCAACATTGTATGAACGGTTGCCACTTGCAATAAAATCAATAGACAGCATCTCACTATTCCAGACTAAACTGAAACAGTTACTTACGGAACAAGTGTTTTACACGGTTAATGAATTTATGACATTTAATTTTTTTTAAATAAATATTTTAACTACTTTGAGTAGATTATACATATTATTATTATCATTTATATAACTTTTTTCTAGCAATTTCTAATGTATTTGACGTATCTCTTGTGACCACTGTAATGACATTTTTTGTAATATTATATTTGTGATCAATTGATGAATAAATGAATATGAATGAATATGAATGAATATGAATGAATATGAATATGACAGTAAATATCTTTCGGCTAACGCTTAGATGACGATTTTGCTGATGCTTTAATTATAACTAACTGCCCTTTCTTATGTACTAATAGCGATTTCTAAATAAGTTCTTCCGTTTCTGTTTAGACGAGATAGTCTACCCGTACAGTGGAGCCCTCGTCTTCGTATGGGACACGCTCGCCATGTCTATGGGTGTTGAAAAGAAGCAGCTGTCAGTACAGTTCAGAAATCTTCAGTTCTACGCTCCAGTGGTTTTGCCTAAGGACCGTGTTTTGAGGCTGAACGTGCAATTGCAAAAGGGGAGCGGATTCTTTGAGGTACGGAAGTCATTGGTCGAAATAAAATCTATTGTTAACATAACATTAACACTCAAAACTCCAATTCTTATGGATTGGTTATTTCTCTAAGTATTTCAACCATATTTTTGATAGATGTTTTGGGTGTTTTGGTTTACACTACAGTACGTAACGCAATATAGAAGTAGGTACGAATGTATAGTGTAAGAAATTGTAGAGTGCGTTATTATGAAATTTGAAGAAGCAAGAGAAAGAATTAGGTACAGTGGCGGTCTAGGACGGCGTTACACTTCCTTCCTTTTCTGTATTGCAAAATAGCTCTTGTTCTTTGGTAATACAGTCTAAGGCGAACGAGACTATATACAAATCTGTTACGCTATTCGAAAGAAGCGTAGACCTGTGCTACACCTCTAGTAAAATTGCAAATGATTATAAATGAATCGTCATGAAAGTAGATAAGGAGATATTATACAAATTATGAGAAACTAGCTACCACCTCACCAATTCCGCAGGTCACAGATGAGAATTCCAAATTAGTTGACGGCTACGTGATCGCTGAACCGGCTGACCTCTCCGCCTACGATGTGGCAGATGTCTCCGAGGTGGATGATATCAATCTTACTTCGCGGGATGTGTACAAGACCTTCTATGACCGTGGATGTGACTACAGGTGGGAAACTAGAGATGGATCATATCCTACCTAGATGATAGGATGCAAACTATTATTTGCATCCTATCATCTAACTTAAACTTAAACTTTAAGGAGATTTGTTTGTGGCGTTACAGCAGAGTACTTATCCTTGAATTTGCAAGTAATATTTGGACCCCCTCTATCTTAAACATGTATGAAGGATAAAAAAAGTTCAATGGTTCGAAATAAGTTTTTTAAATCCCTTGATTATCGTTTTCAAGTATTTTATTTTGTTCTAAACTCCTCCAATGTTTTATAAGCCCACGAGTTCTATCTTATTAAAGATCGTCAAGGATTAATTATATGTTGCACTACCATAAGATTGTAGAAGTTAATTAAGGAACACTTAAAAACGAAATCTTTTTCATCCCCAGGGGCGAATTCCGTAGCATCCTCAGCACCAACGTGTCAGGCACCCATGCTCAGTTAGCCTTGACAGGTAACTGGGTGACCTTCATCGACTCCTTGTTCCAACTGAACGCTCTCAGGCGCGACAAGGCTGCTAGACCAAAGCAGGTTCTGAAGCTGTACATCAACTTGGATGAGCATAAGCTGATGATGGAGAAAATGGCTGAAGGGAATCTGAACTTTGTTGAAGCAAATGTCAATTTGGAGTTGAACACTACAAGGTAAGCATTTTTTTTTTGTTAAGATTTTAGCGGGTGGTCAAAAGAGCAGTTGGTCAAAAGAGTTTGCGTCATACAAACATCTTATGAATGACTGATAAAATAATGCAGTTTAGTATTATGTGTTTCGTTTCGCATTAGGTAAGTACCGACGTATAGAGAAAGGCATAAATATTTGGCATACCTTGTAATTGTAACTTCATAAACCTTTTTCTTGTTAAGTTCTTAATAGATTCAAAAATTTTGTAGGTGTGGAGGTGTGGTCATGGTTGAATCACAGTATGAAGACATTACCCTTCCAGTTTACAAGAAACCAGTCAACATGAAAGTTGCCGAGTTCGTGCCTTACTTCCAGTTGAACAATGTACCGGTATGTAAATTCATCTTCTTCTTTATCGTTCATATAGAATATCATATAGAATACTAGAGACTGCCCCGCGGTTTCACTCGCGCAGATTTCTCATAAACACTTAAATCCATAGTCCTTTCCCGTTCCCGTGGGAATTTCGGGAAATCCCTTCTTAGTGCTCACCTGCACTCCCTAAGGAACCCACGTACCAAATTTCAGCCCGCTACGCCCAGTAGTTTCGGCTCTGCGTTGTCTGTCAGTCGGTCAGTCAGTCAGTCAGTCAGTCAGTAGCGGAAGAGTTTTATATATATTGATGAACGCGTCAAGGGCTTTTTTTACTTAGTTTGTTGAACTCTTAATTGATCCACATTTTCACCTAATGGTGCCCGAACCATGATGCTAGCCCTCAATTTTTTCAAAATATAATGCTTATTTAGAATTGTGTTGGAGTTATTGCATTTCATGGCCAAAGAATTAGACACTCTTACCACAAACAAGATAGGCCGGTCTAAATTCGCCAATTTGTATGACGAATTAGTGATTTAAACCTAGTCTAGAGATTTAGACCAGGTTTAACTGTTTTTGTGGTAGAGCCGTGAGAGTCTATCTTAACTAAGATTATCGACTTCTCCCGAGGCTCATTGGCTGATGATGTAAGTGATGTGGAGTGACGAGGGAGCACTGGGTTCTATTCCAATAATATCGACGTTTGTTTCCGGTTCTATTCTTCTATTTCTTCGTTTTTGTATGTGTTTAGCACCCTAGATACAGGTTCTACCTATAGTTAGGCGGTGTAAGTGTGATTTTTCGCACACCACACACTTAAAGATACAGTCCGCTAAAAAAATAGCTACAAATAAACAATTAGACAGACTACACGTCTTTTAACTCTTAAAACACTCGTCTCGTTACTCGTTCGTAACATTGAACCTTAGTGCCCTTAACAGTGATACATTTTTATAGTTATTGAAAAGGTGAAATACATTTGGTTCTTTTATCCAAATACATTTGGTTCTTTTATCAGGTCACCGAAGCATTGAATACATTCCTCCAAATCGTAGCTGAAAACATCAACAAGGAAGAAATAAATGTCTTGGAAATTATTAGCTTCGAGAACAATACCTCCCTTCAATATGAAATGAGCAGCCAGCTGAACGACGTTCCTGGGGTCATAGTCAACTTTGAGCAGATTAATGTGGATAGCATTTCCATGGAGCATGTTCAAAGTATCCAAAAGGCTGACTTGGTCCTGACAAAGCACTTGAGCACTAATAATAATGTGAGTACTATTCTGATTACATGCAAAACTAAAGGTATGTACTAGGAATTAGGATCATATAGCAACAGTATAATAAACCTTCTCGTTCCATTATTCAAGTTAAGTAAACATAGCATACAATTATTATCATCATTATCATCTTCGTCTACCGCCCTGTCTTAAGCGACCCTCATCCAGTATACTTTACCTCCACAGCTACAATTTTATACGAGTACCTAACCTATGCATACGCACCACATAGATCTGTAAATATCTCAAAGAGAAAGTATCAAAACCTGTCCAAACCTTCACACTATCCCTCAGATCTGCGAGCTCCTCTACCGCGTGGCTCGTCAAGACATCTTCGTGCTCACGACTGAATTGGCAAACTGTGGCTCCGTACCAACATCGATCTGCCGTCCCGTGGCTTCGACTGCCACTTCGAGAGGACGCCTGGTCTTAGCCAGATGGAGACCAGTGACGTCACCAGCTGGCTCGGCTGCTATTTCCGTGTCTGATGAGACTGACCTTCCGATGCTGAAGTCGACTAAGGATAATCTGTTGCCTGATCAGTGTTTGATTGTTTTGGCCAGATATCCGCCTCCTTATGGGCTAAAAGGTTGGTAAAATTGTTATAACTATAAAACATTTTGATAACATATTGTGGTTGAGTGTGCACAAAATTTCGCCCCTAATTTGGTAGTATAGTCGCTTTAAAACAATACATTGAATAAATACAAAAAGGTTTAAACGTAGTTATCAGATTAGCTAAATACTTCATGATGTATTATCTAGTTTAACAAGAATGTTATTTATTTCAGAAATTGTTAAGAAGTGGAAGAGAGAGCCCAAAAGCCACAAGATCTGCGTGGCCATGATCAACCCTAAGAAGGCTCGCGATGTTGTCCTAGACCAGTTGCCCGACTTCGATCTTACATTCAACATTTACAAAGACGTAAGATTTTACTTTAGGACATTCCGTCACCGAATAGTCTTGCTTAATGGAACAATCTACTTATTTAGCTAGTTTTTGTCAAATTTTATGATCATTTTTTTTGTGGGCGTGTTTTTTTTAGAGTGGGCGGAATATTAAATAATAATAATTTAAAACTCTACATTCTACTTACGAAAGCATTTTGACTTTGGACGACACAAAACCGATCGTTTGATTTTCACATGATTTTCAATAACATGTAAATTCCAATACTTTCAATGCTTAGAAGACATTTACAGAAGCATGCAAGCATTACTACAAAATAATATTAATGACATATAACCAAGTTCATCATTTCAGCCGTAGGACGTCCACTGCTGGACATAGGCCTCCCTCAAGGCTCTCCATCTGTACCGATCGCAGGTGGCCTGCATCCAGCGTGGACCCGCAGCCTTGCGCAGATCATCCGTCCATCTGGTCGGTGGACGTCCTACGCTGCGCTTGCCGATCCGTGGTCTCCACTCGAGAACTTTTCGGCCCCAGCGGCCATCTGTTCTGCGGGCTATATGACCTGCCCATTGCCACTTCAACGAGCTTATCCGCTTGGCTATGTCGGTGACCCTGGTTTCTCTGCGTATGTCCTCATTTCTGATTCGATCCCGCAGAGAAATCCCGAGCAACGAAGGTTTGATGACTTCCAGCCTCCCGAACAAGCCGGCTTCCGAAAAGGCTTTAGTACCATAGACCACATACATACGCTGCGGCAAGTTATACAGAAGACCGAAGAGTATAACTTGCCGCTATGTCTAGCGTTTGTGGACTATGAGAAGGCCTTTGATTCGGTCGAAACATGGGCGGTGCTAGAGTCCCTCCAACGATGCCGGATTGACTATCGGTACATCGAAGTGCTGAAGTGTTTGTATAGCAACGCCACCATGTCTGTCCGAGTACAGGAACAGAATTCGAAGGCTATTCCCTTGAACAGAGGCGTGAGACAGGGAGATGTTATATCTCCGAAACTGTTCACCGCCACTTTAGAAGACGCCTTCAAACTTCTAGAATGGAAAGGGCAGGGCATCAATATTAACGGCGAATACATCACTCACCTTCGGTTTGCTGACGACATCGTAGTCATGGCAAGGTCGATGGAGGAACTCAGCACGATGCTCGAAGGCCTCAACCGAGTCTCCCAACAGGTGGGCCTTAAAATGAACATGGACAAGACGAAGGTCATGTCTAATGTCCATGTTCTGCCTACCCCAGTTATGGTTGGGAACTCGGTTCTCGAAGTTGTCGACGAGTACGTATACCTAGGACAAACCATCCAGTTAGGTAGGTCCAACTTCGAGAAGGAGGTCAATCGCCGAATCCAGCTCGGATGGGCGGCGTTCGGGAAACTACGCAACGTCTTCTCGTCCAATATTCCTCAGTGCCTGAAGACGAAGGTATTTAACCAATGTGTGCTGCCAGTGATGACATACGGTTCTGAAACGTGGTGCTTCACTATAGGCCTTATGAACAGGCTCCGAGTAGCTCAACGAGCCATGGAGCGGGCTATAACCAAGTTATTCCGTTTCAAATCCATTTCAAAATTAAATATTCGAAAATACCTACTCAGTTTCTGAAAAATAGCAAATATTCGCAGGGTGCTTGGGGGGGCGAATACTTCGTGCGCAGCAAGGAGACATCAGAAAATACGCCTGTAGCCCTCAGGAGCCAGGAGGTCGGCATTATTGATTCACTGCAGTGGATCGAGGTGCCTGAGCCGGCGCCAGAGGACATTGCTGTTCAGGTTTGTACAAGTCATCTCAGCATCCAAGGAGCATTACTATTGAACATGTACCTCTCCGTCAGATCGCCTTAAAGACGCTTATTTTGCCATAATTGCCACGCTTGACAGGCAGGTTTGCGATCTTAATGTGGGTTTCTTCGTCTATTCCTTTAGTCACCTTTTACGACACCCATGGGAAGAGATGGGGTGTTGGTATTCTGTGCCAACTGCCACCTCAACACGGCCATTTTTTATCTAATTACTAGATACAGATACCAAACCTAGATTTGAACGTTACCGAATCTAACAGCGGACTCAATTTTCAGGTCCACTATGCAGGTCTAGGTGTTAAAGATGCAAAGAGAGCATCAGGAGCGGCTCCGATCAATCTGGACGATGAGGAAGAGCTCGGATACGGCATGGACTACAGCGGAGTTACAGCAAGGTAAGTTATCCTTTATGTTCAAGCTTAAACGGTTTACCTAATATGTACTTCTAACTTCTTCTGCTTCTTTCGGTGCCTCTCCACTAGTGGAGGTTGGTTGTCAGCTCCGCAAATGCTTCTCTTCCTCCTGCCAGTCGAAAAAGTTGTTCTACGCTGGCAACTCCTGTCCACCTATTGATGTTGGCGAGCCACGATTTTCAGCGCGTCTCTTATCCTCTATCTTGCCCATTATTATAACTTGGAGCAGATGTTATTGATAGTGTCTGAGCACATGCTGACCTTTCTTCTCTTAATGGTGAGGAAGAGTTCTTTTTGCCTCTGGACGCGCCGGAACACTTTCGCGTTGAACCCAGCTGATCCTTAGCATGTGGCGGTAGAACCACATTTCTAACTTACTTTATGCCTATTACCTCTAATAAACCTGTTGTTAATTTAATGATTTATTGAATTAGATCACATTCGATCGAATAAAAGAACTTTACTAGACAGCAACGAGGAAGTGTTGAGGAGGTTGGGAAGGAAAATAATTATTATAAAGACCATTGAAACCTGACAGGGAAAGATCATTAGGCTCCTGATACGACTCGACACCTTTATCACAAACATTACTTATTGATGACAAGATCGAGCGAAAAGGATAGAGGGGATAACCGAGGGGAACTACTTTGACCAACTAAAAGAAAATACTTAGAGGTGTCGTTTCGTACTAAGAGGTTAAGTAAGTAGCTAGCGGGAAAACGGTAGGATTGGAAGAGGCTGCACCGATAAGAGCAAAGTTTTATGAAGAAGACTATACAATAAATCTGTTAATTTATTTAACTTTTTTAATAGTGGAGAACGAGTTATGGGCTTGGTGCGCGGTAGTGCAGCGTCAGTAGTGAAGGCTGAGCCAGCAATGCTGTGGCCCGTGCCCTCTCACTGGAGCCTCGAGGACGCAGCCAGCGTGCCGCTTCCGTACGCCCATGCGTTCTACTGCTTGGTAAGGCACAACTTCAATCATAGAGGAAGGAAGATTACTTCGTCGTTTACTTCTACTAAATTACTTTAATTAACGTTAGAACCGAGACAATATTAATACGAAACCTGTGTTTTTTCAATCATCTTAAACTACTGAAAAATCCTGATTAAATAATTTAACTGTGGTAAAGAAGCCAGCACTACATTTTGACGAGAAATCGACTAGAAAGGTGACGAAAAGGATTGAGATGAGATCTTTGCATACGATTAAAGACAAATTTTATTGTAATTTCAGATCTTTGTTTCTTGAATCATAACCTTTTACATCAGCTTAGTAGTCATTTTTATTTTGTTTCGTTTGACTATTTGTGTGTTTTACAACCGGTTACAACCACTACTTATAAACAGGGCATAAAAACGACATTGCTGCCCAGCATGAGTGTCCTGGTGCACGGCGCGACCGGCGGCCTCGGGCAGGCCATCCTCCACATGTCCCTCGCTCATGGTTGCATGGTCTTCGCCACAGTTGGTGACGTGAGGAAGAAGCGCTTCTTAAGGAAACTGTTCCCTGAGATTCCAGGTATTAAAATGAGGTCTTTTAAATCTTGAGTCTATTTTAAGTATTTTAATTCTTAAAGACATGCTCTTTAAGTTTTCTGCGACTCCCCCCTTAATGTTCATCCATATGGGGAAGACGAGAAAAGAAAAGTACTGTGACCAGGATACATAAATTATTTATCAATTTAAATACACCTTTGCTCAATATCTTTTCTGGCATTGATCCCTCATCATGTACTTAACAATCAAGATGTAGATTTTTGCCTCGCTTACTAATTATAAGCCATTGTGTTTTCTTTTTCATAAATCTATAATTATTTTTTTAGAGGAGCGCATTGGAAACTCTCGTGATGAAACTTTTGGATCCATGGTGATGACGCAGACGAAAGGCGTGGGCTGCTCCGTGGTCATCAACTGCCTCAAAGGAGAGCTTAAAGACGTAAGCATATTAGCACCCTGTGTAGGTTTAGGCTTAGTTTCTTTTTATATTACGGTAAATATTGGCTCAGTCACAAGATACTTCCATTGTTGGACATAGGCCTTCACCATAGATCGCCACAATGACAAAGTTTTTGGGAGAGTGATTTGCCGAAATAGCCACGGCAGGCTGGTTGACTATTATTGCACTATGACTTTTCAAGTTTTCAGCTAAGGACGCTGCTGCCAATCCTTTTGGTTGCCTTAGTCACCTTTTACGCACCCATCGTGTGTCGGGGTATTGATATTCTATGCTGCCACCACATGGCTGTTAGGTTCTAGGGTAAATGCACTGAAAAAATTTTGACTAATAGTTTCGAAATACAGAAGTGTAAGTCAATTAAACTATTTCAGATTGCAATCCAATGCTGCGCTCCTTCAGGAATCGTGTTGGACGTCCAACAGCTGACCTCCAATGAAAGCTTCGAATACGGCATGTTCAATCTAACAAAAGAGAGAGCTTACAGCAAGTTGGATTTCTCGAGCTTATTCGCTACTAACAATGTCGCGGAGATGAAGGTTTGTCTTTTGACCATTTTGGAACGAAGTTCCTTATCTCAGGTTGCGGTAGCGACCGAGCAAGAAAAAGTGCAACGTTACGGCTGAAGTGAGACACAAAAGCGTTACAGCGAAGAAGAGAATGGAAGAGACCGCGAACTATGTATATCTCTCTCTCGCTCGCTCGCTCGCAGTACTCGCTCCCCGCCCTACGGGCAGTGGCCTGGTCGACTGTTAGTCGGCCTTCGTTTCAATAGCGTGTCCCACGACACGTTCTCCTTTTTTTAGTAATAAAATACACTATATTGATTATATTTGAATTTAATCATCAACCAATCTTAATATTCTAGCAAATTCAATTGATGATGAGCGAGGGTATAGCTAAGGGCTACGTCCGTCCCCTGAGCCGTGTGACCTACGACTGGACGGAGGCGCCGCGGGCCCTGAAGTTGCTCTCAGCCGGCCGCCATGTTGGAAGGGTCCTGCTGCAGATGAAGGGAAATGCACCCCCTCATGTTCCTAGGTATTTCGAAATTTCATTATTACAACCGATAGATGTTACGCTTGGTAGGCTTTTATCTCTGGTCGTTTTACAATATTTACCCAGGAAAAGATTTTTTGAAATAATATTAAAATCTTCAGGTAGGTACTTTTGGTAACCTATGTTCTTAGGTTCTTAGCTATCTGTGTTATTTATTTATTTACTTTTATGGACAAACTACAGATGTAGACTTAGATTAGATAAAAATAATAACATTATATAGTTTAGTAAGTATACACCCTTCAAGCGTTTATCACTTATAATTTACGTTTTATACATTCACTAACTAACTTACTTATCAATTTCCATGTTAAAAATATTTTAGTAGAACTGCCAAACATACGTTCAGTGACGGTCTAGGGCGCAGTTACACTTCCGATTTTTCTGTATTGCAAAATAGCTCTTGTTCTTTTGCAATACAGTCTAGCGCTGACGAAACCATAGACAAATCGGATACGGCCTCCTAGACCGCCACCGTACTTATAAAAAAATTTTGCTGAACAATTAAGAATTTTTGTAAATCGAACGATAAATTTTTAACTGCAAAATATTAAATCGTCAATTTTCATCTACAGAATAATAGCGACACCAAACAGCAGCCACATCGTGGTAGCAGCGTCAGAAGACAACACTCTTGCAGTGAGGCTGGTGGACCAGCTGGTGGCACGTGGAGCCAAGAATATTGTTCTAAACAGCGAACACTATGCAAGTGACGGATACTTGCAGGTTCGAGCCAGGTGGGTTGAAACAGAACTGGTAAACACTTATTCAACGTATACAATAAAGTGTAAATGAATGAATGAATTAATTAATGAAAATACACTTTATTGTACTCAAATATAACAATATATTAACAATTAGCATACAGTAAGGTGACAATAGGCGACCTTATCGCTTAAAACGATTTCTTCCAGGCAACCTGTTTTTAAAGGTTGAAACTAGGGACAAATAAATACAGGGTATGGCAGAAAGTGCAAATAAATAACATGTTAGGTAAATTGAATTTTGTTGCATTGCTCAACAGTGATAAGATAAATTCTCTCGTGTGTGTCTGCCTGTGTGTTACGTTGCGTAAGTGTGTGCTTTTTGATCAAACATTGCAATTTTTTTGTAGACTCGTCCACTTAAATTCTTGATAGTGTTACTGTGAATCATAAATCATACATTCTATTGTAAACTAAGTGTATGTACGAACTAAAATACGTACCTAGGTAGTTTTTTTGTTAAAACCAAAAAGTACAAGAAATTATTCTTAATAGCGTATTTAACGTAAGGATAGGTACTGTAGTAAATAAAAAAACTGCTTTAACGATTTTCATGTATCTTTAAATCACAATTCTATTTAATCAATTAAATAAAATACTTACTTTTTTTAGGTCCTGGCAGAAACTGGGCGCCAAAGTAAAGTTTTCATCTGAAAACCTGACTTCTGCTGATGCAGTGGAGAAACTGGTGAGGGAGTGTGAAAGATCCGTCCCAGTTGAAGGCATCTACGTGGTCAACACGGGAGAAGTGGACTCAAGGAAAGAATTGGATTTGATCCCAGCAATAAGCCATCTGGATGCTGCAACTAGGAAGCTTTGTCGAAACATCAAGTTAGTACAAAACTTATTTTATTCTACAGTTTGCCAACAAAATTTCTAGAACTAAATGCGCCCTTATGTTGTTAAGTTTAGCCACTGTGCCTTTGAGATAAATCTTAAAATGTTTAGTTATTTATTTGGGCGGTGGGTCGTTTTAGGGGCGGGAAATATTTCCGGTAATTTTTTCCGTAAACGGGGCTTTTTAGGGAAAACGCGATAGAGGCAAAAAGTGCTTGTATTGTGTCCCTCTACACGCCCCTATCATAAAAAAGTACCCTTAAGGGGGATAAAAAAATTTCATACAAATTTTTCGAAATTTTTCTAAGTCTCGCCTCCATAGCGCCCCTAAGGCTACATTTTTTTTACTAGAAGTCCCTTTTTTTCTTCGGTTTTCATTCAATATTAAAAGTGTTCCGTTACATAACTTTTTTGCCAAGCTGTATTAATGTATTTCAGATACTTTACTGTAATAAATGAGGCTGGGGAGATCGGTCGTGATGTTTGCACCCTTCGTTCTGGAGACAACCTGCCTGGTACCCTCGTTCTACTGCCGAACTTGGACAAGGTAAGATATTGTTCAATTAAACGTTGATGCAAATCTGCCTATGAATTTTTTCAATTGTAGTTCTTTTCACTAGACCTATAGTAATACGTTGTCACCATAATACACTCTTCAAACAAAAAGTAGTTTGTGTATGTATGTATAGGTTTGTAAGGCGTAAGTATTTGAATAAATCCTTTGTTGTGTAAGGATGTCGCAAGTTGGTGTAGAGAAGTGATACAACCGTTCTTGATGAATTACGTTTATTGAATACTTAGCCTAAACCTTACAAGCTAGTGGGTGGTGGGTGGCGTACCACACTACACCTCCCCCCTTTTTATTAAAAAAAAAAATTTAATCTAAAAATTATAATATTTTTAAAACTTAAGTAAGTATATAATTTTAATACTAAAATAATTAGATATATGTAATAAATCGTCACATTAATATTATTTTTTTTCTAAATATCATAGGGTAGGTATACATTTTATTTCATTCTTGATATATTATATTTTTTCCTTAGGTAGTCTCATTTTTTTTTATTGTTTAAATACTTTTAACAACACATATTTTTTAAATCTTTATATTTCTCAATCTTATAACACATTTGTTTTTATTCTTGGCATAAATAGTAAATTATAGCACACAGCTCATTTCCTTTCCATCAGTCATCTTATTCATAATTTTTTTCACATTTTCATATTTCAAGTACACATTATTTATTACTTCATGGGGCCCCTATTTTTCTTTATTTATTTCCTTTAATTATTATTTCTTTATGCAAGGTACAAGTCAAAAAAATACTCATTATTATCATTTTACACTACAACAGGCATCCTCATTTAACATTTTCACACATGTCCAGCCTCTTCACGAAGTGAATCTCGTTCATCGTCATGATCAGAGTAGGATTAGAAATACCTGCCTTGTACCTTGGTGTACTTGGATGACTATGTTGTGCACTGACGTATCAGACTCGCTGAACTACATCATCGTGCATACCCATTCAATTTCCTTTCAAATAAACTTTGCTGCCATTCCTTATTTTTTTTAATCGAATGTTAAGAATTTGAAAACACAGTTGGGTGATCAGTCCAATGATTTACAAAAACTTATCAAACAAAAAAAAAATGCATTCTTTCTACTTTACTAAAACAAACAAAATCCAATTTCCATAATCTTTCATTCTACATCCTTTTAGTCACTCGGACTCTTAAAATCTTTCTTAATCTTTCACTTCATCTTCTTACACCACCATTTTTGCCATCACTCTTCTGCTATCAGTCCAAACCACCTTTCTTTGTAAAATCCGGTTTAAAGTCATATCCATTCTTATTTATACCTAATTTTAAACTTACAGCAATTATAACACATTATCATAAAAATATTTAAATTAAAAAAAATACAAAGTAAAAGTTACATATTTATAATACTGGTTATAATAAAAAAAAATCCATGAATGTAATCTGTTTTTGTAAGTGAGGTGTTAAATTTCATTCATTAAAAATTATAAAGTGTCTAAAAGTGTGCAATGTTTTGAAGACATCGCTCCAAAAACGCTGACATGAAATTTTTGCTCGCGACCTGAGACGCTCGCTCTAAATAGGTACTGTTGCTAACTGAGTCATACAAACCATTTTTGATTTTGCGATTATAAAAGTAACAAAAATTTACGAATATTCGGAAAAAAAATTAATATAAAATACACACATAAAACAATAGCCAGTAAAAATATAATTTCCTAAACAATAAGATTCCTACTACGATTACAAATGTATGTTATCTACTTACAAATTTCAAATAATAAAGTACTTTTTTTTTTAACTTTTTTTATGTTTCGTACATACTTAAATTAATGAAATAGTCCGCCCGGGCCCAACGAAATTATATCACTTTCCACTCACTGTTCTAAAGTCACACACCAATCATCAAAATACGCCAAACAAACTTCATCCTTTATTGTCTTTTCGATCACTTTAGCTTTCCGATTCCTAGTCCATCTCTTTAGCGTTTCTGCTATCTTTCACCTTCACGCTCCTTGACTTTCAGTTCTTTTTTCATGGTTTCCACCTTCATCACTTTTTCAATATGATACTAACTTCTATAAATTATTTGTGTCCTTTTCCACTTAATTGTCACTGTTTCTACACTTCAAAAGTTCACTTCTCATTAAATGCAGGCCGACCGGCGCTGCCGCTGATGTGGCAGGCCGGCTGGCAGGGTCGCCATGTAAGGATGTCGCAAGTTGGTGTAGAGAAGTGATACAACCGTTCTTGATGAATTACGTTTATTGAATACTTAGCCTAAACCTTACAAGCTAGTGGGTGGTGGGTGGCGTACCACACTACAGTTGAGTGAAAGCGGTAAACGATAGAATCAATATACAGGGTGTTTCTGAGAAGGCGGTAATAAATCAAAGGAGTGATTCAGCTCACCACACCTATCAACTTTCCCAAAGCAACATGGGTCGAAATCTCAAAACGAAAACCAGCTGTCCCATACATTGACCCTGTGAGCAGATCGAACCAATGTATGGAACAGCTGATATTTTTTTGGAGATTTCGACCCATGTTGCTTTGGGAATGTTGTTAGGTATGGTGAGCTGAATACCTCCTTTGATTTATTACCGCCTTGTCAGAAACACCCAGTATATAAAACTCTTCCGTTACTGACTGACTGACAGACAACGCAGAGCCGAAACTACTGGGCGTACAAAGCTGAAATTTTGCACGATGGTTCCTTAGGAGTGTAGGTGAGCACTAAGAAAATATTTCCCGAAATTCCCATGGGAACGGGAAAAAACTGGATTTTTGTGTTTATGAGAAATCTGCGCGAGTGATACCGCGGGGCAGCCTCTAGTAGAATATAATAGAATAGAAAACACTTTATTGCATACAAAGTAATATACCTACAAGAGTAATTATTAAATTTTGGGTGCAGACAAATTGAATTTGCATGCAATGGGCGGCCTTATCGCTAAAAGTTAACGAAACGATGATAAATTTAGTTTTTTTTTTCGATTTTGGTCGTCTTGCGTTTGCATCACATCTCCCTTAATTACAAACAATTTTTCATTTCAGTTCACGCGAACATCATCAGACTTCACAACCAGGCCAAACACCCTGACCTACCCAGTTGCGCTCCAAGCTATAGAGCGAGCCCTCCGTAACCCTGAACCAGTGGTCCTCGCCAACTCTGCTGCAGCACCCCCTCAAACAATACTCCAGCACATAGCTGCCGTGGCCTGCGTTGCTATCACTGATAACACAATAGATGACATGACGCTGTTAGGACTCGGCTTGGCTGAAGACAATGTGGAAGCTGTCAAGGTCTACTTGGGTCATAGCATCGATTTACAAGTCACTAAGGAGGAGGTGCCTCTGATTACTGTTGGAAGGTGGGTAGAGTTCAGAGTTCTATTGCATCGAAACAAGCACCTGTATAACACTAGATAATCTAGTTTAGTATTTTTAGAGCACTGTTGTATAGCTTTTATGATAAAGACCGAAGAAAGGTAGGCACTGACTGTCTGTTGCGTAAAGGGCCACTTTTAGAAACACTGCGATTGTCAACTTGATTATTGGTAAACCGCCCCCAAAATGCTTTTCCTGTAACCATCTGAGTGGGAGGCCTATTGACCAGCAGTGGACGTCGCGTCGCTCGCCTGAGATAATGATATCCTCTTATCCCTCATCAGGGACATAGGGCTCTTAAGTAAAGCTCGCAAATTGCTCCTTACTTGGGCTACCTCTTCCATCTCGCCCCACGGTGCTCCGAGTGTGGAACCCTCTGTTTTCACCGTGCGGCGCCAGGTTTGCTTCGGGCGGCCGACTCTGCACCTTGAGGGCACCATTTTAGGCTCGCCTGAGATGTCTTAATCACTAGACTAGGTTTAAACACTAATTCGTCATACACATTGGTGATTTCAACCGTTCAAACCTTTTTGTGCTAACAAATGAGTTTAAATTTGGCCGTACTTACTAAGTTAGAGAATTTCATCAGGATTCGCGAGGTGATCCGCGCAATAAGCAACTCTAAGAAGGAGACAAAAGGTCTAGACTTGCTGTTTAGCTACGTGGACCCGGACGAGCTGTCGGCCTCCACCGACGCCTTGCTGATTGAGACCTTGGCTGTTTGCAACTCTAATATGGTAAGTTTATTGTTTTATAGTGAAATTAGGTACAGTGGCGGTCAAGGACGGCGTAACACTTCCGGTTTTCCTGTATTGCAAAATAGCTCTTGTTCTTTGGTATTACAGTCTAGGCCACTCGAGATTATAGGCAAAAGCGTTACGCCGTCCTAGACCACCTACTTGCTTAGTCAGAATCTTGTAAAATAGGATTTTTGATTTTAATTATAAATACAATCATGGGAAGCAAGAGGTTTTTAGGAGTGGCGTTCACTAATATCTGTCTACCTAAATATATATTTATAAAAAACGTGGGTACATAATAAATACATTAATATTCAGACCGGATATAAATAATGTACTTCATACAATTTTATTTTTGGCTACGACTTTTATCGAAGCAGCCAAACGTAGCAAACAAGCGTAGCATCCGTGTAGCTACTACGCATACATCAGGACTACGGATGATTCAGACCCTATTTGCCTACGCCGTAGCAAAACATCTTCACAAACTAGCGTAGGCGTGTATGTATATGCAGCGAGGTATTGTATATTGTTAACTTTGTTTAAAGTCAGTATTCGCGCAGCGAAAGTTTTTCCCCCGCTTTGCAATTTTTCAGGCACTTTTACCGAAAATTCTTCTTACGTATAAGTAGAGTAAATCAAATGAAAAGTGCAATTTTATGCGCCCGGTAGTCTAACGCGTTAGACCTATAAGACGATTAATATTAAGTTGAATTTGTTTTCCTAAGCGTGACGACGAGTTCAACGGCGAAGACGACTACCTGATCCTAGTCCCTGGTCTGGAAGGGAACTACAACAAGTTCCGCTCCTTCTGCGAGAGGCTCAAGGTCCCGGCGCTGGCTCTGCAGCCAGGGTTCGACCATCTGAACGAGAGCGTCGCTGAAACTGCTGAGCGGCACGCCAAGGTAATATTTTTCACAATTCGACCAGCTGACACGGCGAACTTCGTACCGCTTTACCCAGGAGTTCTCACTTGTCGGCTGTTGTTGCCGCTTTTAAATTGAGTGTAAAATTTACATTGAAATTATCATCTGAAAAGTGTGAATAGCTTAATATAAAATACTCTGCCACTGAAACATCCGATAAAAGTCCGGGTCCGATAGCTAACAAGTGGGAACGTGGGGATAAGCAAAGATTCTACCGGAGTTCTGAACTGTTCGACGCAGCCCTGAAAAGAGTACGATACAACAATAACTAACTTAATCAAACAATAACCATACGCGATACCAGCATAAGTGTTTCGTTAAAATTTTACACAAAATGTTCTTAACAAAATAATGTTATGCATACATACTATTTCCGTGTATAGGTGCTTACCATTACTTACAATATAAGTTCACACAAGGACCTAATGAGGAATTTTCTACGCTCTGACTTCGTTTCTTCGTTCTTCTTTTAAGCACTCTACATGCTTTCAACCTACACCTTGTTGTATCATAAATTAATTAAAATATCTTAAATAACAATAAATTGCTTTAACAATTTAAAAATACTTCTTTTGCAGACAATCCTGAAAAAGTTAAAATTAGACGACAAAGGGAAATTCCACCTGTTGGGCTACTCGTTTGGCGCTATCGTAGCATTGGAACTTGCGAAAATATTAGAAAAGAGAGGTAAGATATAACTCTTTTTACTAAGGCATGCACTTTCTCTATATTTTTATTCGTGAGCCGCATAATTTCAGCTATATTAAAATTTGGCTTGAAAGGATTTTAACAAATCTCCATGGTAAGCCGTAATGTTGACTCTGACTTCGGAGACTACTCCATTTTAAATATTATTTTTCAACATAACCTGCAAACTGACTCCTCGTTATTTAGATCTAGTAGGTTCCTAAAATGTTATTATTTGCTCCACCCCCAGGCTTAGAAGGCACAGTGTTCTGCGTGGACGCCGAACCAGACACCTTCTCCACCAGACTGGACTCCTGGCTCGGGACCTCCGGCGAGGACCTCCAGGACTCCCTCATCCAGCACATGTACACCCTCATAGCTGGCAACCCATCTGAGACACTGGCGGGAAAACTGAAGACAGTCCCAACTTGGGAGGAAAAAGTGGAAATATGCGTTATGGAGTTAAGAGGCAAAGTTGTACATTCATCCCAGTACTCAAAGGTTTTGTTAGAAGCAGCGTACGCGAGGATTCAGCAGGCGAGAAACTACGACGGAGTTCAGCTTCGTAAAGAGCCGTTAAAATCCCAGGTAGTCTACATTCACTCTAAGCAGAATCTCCCGTCTACGATAGGACAGTACTCCCAGAAGCCGGTCAAGGTCTACGAGATAGATGCAGACCACGCGAAAATCTTGGACGAGCTTAGCTGCACTAGTATTGTTAACAGGAACCTGGATAAGAGTCTTCTTGAAGATTTTGACAAGAGGAACCTGTGTGAAACTTATTTGCTCAACGCTTCGACATTCATGGCTATTGCTGAGGATATGTGAGGATTTTATTTTATAAGATTAATTAAATTTGTGTGATATTATGAATGTGTGAATATTATGTTGTTATTTTTTTTAGTTTAAGATACGATAGACCCGATTTAAATCTGAGAAATTTGCTTATTTTCCTTCGCATTTCATGTGAATTCATCGAACTTTTTCTAGTTTTTGCCTTTATAATATTCAGTGGATTATGGGGATATTGTAGTCGGATAAAACTCCACGATTTAGTAAACGTTTTGGGTTTCTATTTATGATAAAGGTAAAGGTCACCTACAACAACTACAACTACCCCTAAAATTAAAGCAAAGTATACAAACTTAATTAAATACTAAAAACTGTTTATTATTATGAGTTACATCTTATATTTAGAAATTTTGAGTATTTTGTACAAAAGTATTATGTAACGGGATTGGCACATTTTTGGAGTATTTGAGTTCCTCTGCAGCAAACATTGAATTTACGACAAATAGTGACATATCGGTGGCTTATTTATCTGTTTTAATCTTTGAAGTGTTGTTCTAAGGCAGCCACTCGACCTCAGCATCCATGCTCCTCCGGTCACCTGCCGGAGCTTCTGTCAGGTCCTCCTTGCTGCTGGCAACCTTGTGGTACACCTTCTTGCCAGTTTCCACTACGTATTCTACTCCGTTAGCTGAAAAATAAAACATATTCGTTAGAAAACTCTTGATGGTACCGTGGCGGTCTAGGTCGGCATAACACTTCCGGGTTTTCTGTATTCCAAAATAGCTCATTGTTCTTTGGTAATAAAGTCTAGGGCGTACGAGAACATAGACAAATTTGTTACACCCTCCTCGACTGCCACTGTACGTGTACCCATTCAAACTTGCAATCGTCAAACTACTTTAGTATTACCTTATTCTTACACACAAACAAAACTACTAACTAAGCTGTGTGGTAGCGGCATAGAATACCACCACTCCATCTCCTACCATGGGTGTCAAAACGCATCACACCCCCTAACTAGGAAGAACCTGTATCTAGGGTGCCCAAAACATAATTATACAGAGGCGAACATTACACCCAGACCGGAAAAAAAACATCGATATTCATCTTAACAAGGTTCGCATCGCCGGGAATCGAACCCAGTTGCACACGCATGTCGCGGAGCTGAACATAAAGATCGAAAGATCTCCTGCACACTCATCTCAGTCCACATCACTACCAACTGAGCTACGGATCATTCAAGTAACTAAGTAATCCATACCGATAGCACCACCAGTTTTCCGAACGGCCTCGCCAATGTTGTGAGACGAGAAGGTGTCAGGGTCGATGTTGATGTTCACACCCTCAGTAGTACCGTTGGGATGCTTCGGGCACTCGGACTGTGATATTATTGAGAGGTCGTACGGGTCCACGCCGAATGAGGCTAGTCGGGTTCGCATCTGTAGGTAAGTAGATTAAACAATTACGCCGTTATTCATAAGAAGTTAAAGATCATTTTAGTTATTTGACGTATATCTACTTAGACTGGATGTCACGTATTTACCATACAACAAACCAGAGAAGTAGACCTCCAGTAAAGCTACTTAAAACCTCCTGTATCTTTGTGAATAATACGGTTAAAATACGATATCAAGAATTCGAATAGTAGTAAAGACAAGGCCTTTTATCAGTATCAGTAGCAGGCCTATTATTCTATTAACATGATCATCATCTCAGCCGAAAGACATCCAATGCTAGACATAGGCCGACGGATTGCCACATTTTGGCCTGTCTTTTGCGACTCTCATCCAGTGGACTCCTGCAACCTGCCCCAGGTCGTCTGACCTCGTTGTGAGGGGGTTTGTCTACCTATTCTGGCTAGTGTGACTAATTATATAGGTGCCTTAGTTTTTTTTAGTTTTATCAACTGTAATTATTATTGTTCCACGTTGGGCGCCACTTTTTATAGAATACACGTACGTTACCACGTTGGGCGCCAGTTTATTCGGTATAATACTTAAATAGGAACGCGCCTTTGATATCTTAAAATGTGAACTTAGGTAAGTATTTTTAAAATAATTCAAAACAGTGTCTTCCTTAAAGAATAGAGAATTTCTTTGTAAATTCAGGAAGGCAACACACAAAGCAATGCGAACCAAATTGATGACTATTTCTCATTTTTTTAAATACCTAGTTCAGTACCGTTTACCACAAGAGCCCGCCGTTCACACAAATGATCCCCTTAATTTTTATCTATGGCGTTTGAAGATAGAGATAATTTGTACATAACACAGTATTCCGTATACACTAAACGAGACCCTGTGTGAACGGGCATTAAGATGACCCTGCCATGATTTAGGCACTATTATATTAACAGATATACTAGTAATAGTGGCAAAATTATGGCGGCAGCTATACTAGGCGTGGGAAGGACAACGGACGCCGATCATCAATAATTTCAGGGGTCCTTCCCAAAAACGCTGAGATGGCAACCAGAGGTGTTCGGTAGAAAACATTGGTTTCCGAACGAATACGTTCCCGCTGCCCCACGACTCACACCTCACAGCCGTGCCGCTACCTAACTAATAACTCCTAATACTAACCCTAACAGGGAGGTTTCAATGGGTGCGAGCCCCACATACCCTCGTCGCTCCCCCGAGTGACGGGAAATGCGCTACCTACATTAGCATTTCCTCACGTTATCAAAAAAAAGGGGAACATCTTACATTAAACAGGGACTCTAGTCTCTTAAACGTACGATTAAACTTCTATTCTATTATTATTCTACTATTACTCTACTACGATGGGGTCAAAAATTGCGAGTCTCGTAACTTTGATCGATCATTATAGTATAGCAATAGAATATGAATAGCAAGCTATAGAATAATCTGGGTTTTTTACCTAAATAGTTAATCCTGTTTTATTAGACGAAATTGGACCGGGCGTTGTGCAACTGTCACTTAATATCAATCAGTATTGACATTTATAATGTCAGTCGAACGTAATCATAACATTATCTTATTAAGGAGCAGACTACCCTTTTTGGTCAATTCCAATCTATTGCGATACTACTGCTATAGTTATAGCAAAATTGATTACGAGACTACCAAATGTGTATATTCTTGCGATTAACGTACTGTTTCTACTCTACTTTTATTCGATAGTTACGTTTTGCGCGATGAGACTAAGGGACCGTCCGAAGTACCAATAACTTTACCTTGTCAACATACATCCGGTCCAGAGTCTTGGTCCTGGACAGGATAGTGGCAGAGCGGCGATGGGCGAAGGCCAGTCTCTGACATGTGAAGATGGCGGCGTAAGTGGTGTAGTCGGTCGCCATTACAGTGTAGCTTGCCGACCCCGCCACACCTACGATTTTGAAAATAGATAAATAAGTTATGTAGCTACAATAGTTTTTTTTTATCTGAATATAATATCATCGAAAACCATTAGTTCATCTCGTAAAGGCGAACTGAATTTTCATCAATATAAACATAATAGGATAATTCTCTAGTTAGAAGTTAAAGTTTAAAAATCAATGAAAATAACCTTTATGAAGGCAACAAACGGTTTTTTTATTTTGAACCTAAAGGCTACGCAACAGGGCCTTAAAAATTCTAAGCAAGATTATCTAGGGAGTCAAAGACGCATATTTTTGATTTTAGCCACGGTTTAGAAGATATTAATTATTTATCGCGGGTGGCGCTAGTTTCGCACTTACAAAAATTTAGAACCTAGGCCTGGCGACCGTGTGCCGACGGCTAGCCAATTAAATTGTTACACGTTCGGGGTCTTTAATTTAAGCGCTAGCTAGGTTTGATACCTGCCAGGTTCTCAATTTTGGTTGGAATAATCAGTTTGACTTACTTAGCGGGAAGCGAACTTTCATTCTAGCTGGGATTGACGGGTCTGGTACCGTCAGGATGCCCGTGTATCTGAAATAATTTAAAAACAAATTATGTAATTGTAATATAAAAGATTTAAATAGGTACAGTAGAAATTTTGCTATCCTTTTTTTTTTTAATGTGAGCTCGCACATAATAAGTATCTAAGCCGTGAAACTAAATATACTTTCGCTCAGACAGCATAGCGTTTCCCATCTCTCTGAGACATAGCCGCCAACGCGAATCTCAATGTCACATCCTCAATTTGGTATGAACATCATTTCAGGCGCTCTCAACTTTAATAGTCCTTGTGGCGGTCTAAGAGGCTACTGACCAATAGTACAGGACGTCTCTCGACTGAAATAATGGCTTATACTTGCCTATAGTCATGCTTAAGCGGCGTCAGACCAAGGATGAAGTGTTGGGAGACCTGCTCGACCTCGTATTGGCCAGGCTCGTCGGTCTTAGTAAAGTTATAGGTCAGGCAGTGGGAGGCCGTCGAGGTCTTCTGCACCACGTACCACACCCCAAGCATCTGGAACAATATGTTTTATAGATAAGTACCTATTAGCAGTATGGAGTAGGTACCTATTTTTCAGCCATTCATAGCAGTAAGAGTCTTAGGGTGACCATAAAATTTGTAGTTTTTTGAACTAGACGTGCCAACTCGCAAACAATTGTGAGCTCTTAAGCTTGCGAGCTGGCGACCGACTCAGGTAACGATCCTATTGAGCATCAGCTAGTTAGTAGCTATAGACTACATAAATAAAAAAATATTTTTCATAATGACATAGCCAATATGTAGCTACATAATATTTAGTTGATGAAGTATCTACCTAAAAACAAAAATTAAAAGACGAAAAAAAATATAATTAAACGGTTGTTTTTTTTTTTTTTTTCAATTAGGTAGCAATCACATTTTTTATGTACCTAATTAAGTATTTAAGAGACAATACAATTCTGGCTTAGTAAGTACATACGAAACTAAGTAAAAAAATCAGTGCTCAAAAATAATTTCCGAAACAATATTGGCAAAGCAAACATAAACAGAGAAAGTGTTTTGCCAGTGCATTTCTCGTCTAAAATTGTCGCTACATACACGTGTAGATTACGTCCGTCCGACAACGCTACAAAGTTATCCAAGCTAAGACGCAAAAAAAAACGTCAACGTCATTATAGTTAAAATGCCGCACGCAACAGTCGCTCGTCCGAACGACCGCGACCGACCTTTCCCGACTGCAATCGCAGCGTTCGCCGTCAACCAATCAGCGTCCGCCACCCGCACAGTCGCAACGCAATGCGCGCTTGGCTAGGCTTGGCTTGCTGCCGCTTGCCGCGTCAGTCCCAACGTCACAGCAGTCGCGCGCGACGCGCAACGTGTTGCTGTTGGTGCGATTCTGCGTCCAAACGCTGCGCCGCCATTTTTTTTGTCGGTCGACCTTGTTTTGGTTTTAAAATTTCTACAAATTGTGAAAGGTTATACATATAAACTTCGGTTATAAAGTTTTTCGACAAAATGAGTTTCCCAAATGGTTTGTATATAAACTCGGAGACTCTAATCGAGGAAGTTCGCAAAAGGCCAGCTTTATATGATTACTCATCGAAGCCGCCGAAGGATCGGATAGAAAAACTTGAGCTGTGGAAGCAGGTGGGCTCCGCAATATTCGAGGATTGGGGTTCGCTAAAGAAATCCGTTGCTTATGACCGAGGTTTGTATTAAATGGTTTTGAGTAGGTTTAATATATCACACTAATAGAACACTTAGATAGCGAAATTTCTTAAGTGTGTATGTTTGTTACTTCTTTACGTCTAAACGGCTGGAGAGATTTTAATAAAATTTAGTATAGAGTTAGACACCCTGGATTACATAGGCTGGTAACAACGCGGGGCACAGCTAGTATATTTATAAAAATAAAAACGGTTTAAAATGTTAAATAATCTTATACTTACTTAATTAATTATTATTATAACGCATTCACACTCAGAGGCATAATTAGGAAGAACCTCTATCTAGGGTGCCCGAAACATATACAGAGACAAACATTACACCCAGACCGAAAACAAACATCGATATTCATCATACATATCAATGTTCGCCCCGCCGGGAATCGAATTGACGTTTTGTTTGTGAGTGACTCAATAAATTGTTTATTTAATAAAAAAATACCCTTTGCTCGTGGCCCCACCCATTAACCTCTTGCTGGCTGGATGAATTATGCTTTACTGATTTTGATGAAAATTGCTACATTTATAAGTTAGAATAATACCACCTCTCCTATTTGCAAAACACATTTGAACTTGTTCTGTTTTACCATTAACCAAACCAAAAAAAATTGAATTAATTTGAGATCTCTAGATTCCAAACAGGGTAGAGAGAGTCGAGATGAGAGTAAGAGAATCGAGACGAGAGTAAGAGAGTAGGTACAGTGGCGGTCTAGAACGGCGTAACAGATTTTTCTATGGTCTCGTGCGCCCAAGACTGTATTACCAAAGACCGAGATCTATTTTGCAATACAAAAAACCGTTAGTATATTACACCGTCCTAGACCGCCACTGTCCACAAACACCAGATATTAATTAAGTAGTTAAGTATGTTTAACATACTTATTTTTTTTTTAGTGATACAACTCCAGAAAAAATGGCGTTCAATAAGAGACGCATACATGCGCGAGCTGCGCTGGCGCAAATCTGGTACCAAGACCAGCAAGCGGGTCTACATCTACTTCAAGAAACTAACATTCCTGGGTGGTATGGATGAAAAGACGGAAGCCCTCATGGAGAGTCTTAACAATGAGTGAGTTAAAAAAAATATATTTTTTAGTTCCACCAAAGCCACCAACATTCTTTCCAGTCTTTTAAGTACCATGAAGGATTAAAACAAATGAAGGACGGCCAGGAATCGATCCCGGGACGGACTAGGTTGGGTATGCAGTCAGTTATTACTCCGCCATTGATATTTTCAAAACGACGACGACCATTAAGACGATCTATTCTTTTAAATCAAACAAGCTACATAGATACAGAAAACTTTGTTATGTACAAAATAGCATACATAGTGTAAGGTCTAAAACAACTTGCACGCCAATAACACATAAACTGTAAAAAGATATCCCCTTGGCTTAAAATGGGTACAGTTCTGTATTATTTCTCTTTGTCCGCAGTTCTGACAGCAATAATAGTGAAGAAGAACCTCCTGCTCAACAAAAAGAAGACGTCGAGACAGACAGCTGGGAACGACCACCGCGACCGAACAAACTTAAAAGGAAATCACAAAGACCGAAACCGCGTAAAATAAGACCGAAAATGGAAGAAGTGTCCGATTACGATGACGATGATCACCACACGCATCAAACGGAAGAAGTTGAGATGCCAGTGTATATGGATACGGATGATAGTGATACGGACAAATTGTTCCTAATGTCCTTCCTGCCAGAGATGAGGAAACTACAGCCGAACATAAAGATGTGGATGAGGGCTCAGATAGCCAGCATCATGCAAGAAGCTGTCACCTGCCAGTATAACAACACACAGCCGGGAGCATCAGGCTACGAGGGGTCATCAGTTAACGATGTGAAGAACGCTTTGTCTAGTTCTGATTGATGATTTAGTTTTAATATCTCTGTGAATACTGAACATTGAACTTGTTTGTGATGTCAACGTTGGCTCTAAGCTCAATGGTATAGATAACTTTTATCTATTTTAAGAGGCGTCGAGAAGCACTAATCTTGAAAGTGATAAATCTGATGGTTCGGCAAAATATTTGTTTGCATACAAACCACAGTCTTTAAAACGAGGTCAAGCTCAAGATTCGAAAAGATAAAGAAAGGTTCGGCGAACTTAAGAGAATGTCAATTAAAACAACTCACCGCATTCATATCAAATCCAGGCATCGGCTCTACCAGGGGACATTCTCCCAGGTGGTATGTGTGACAGAGAACACCAGCACATAAAGAGAGTACAGCGCAAGCTGCGATATAGTGACGCATTTTGTTTTTTATTTTTTAACAAATGTAAAAGTAGCAAAACGTCAGAGCACGACGACTCTCAACCGTGTACTGAACCGGTGGAACCAGTCTGCCCCATTTATTCGTCATCGTCCTACAGTAAACAAAGTGCTGAACTTTCAACTCGGTCGGTGATAAAATTCTTAGAAGTGTGAATGGATTATTTTAGTGAAAAGTTGTTTTTTTAGTTCCGCTAAATGTTAATTTGGTAAACTTTACAGTTAAGATGTTAATGTTTGAGTTTATTTTGAGTGATTTTAAAGTTTCGTGCCATTTCGTAAAATTGGACGCTAGCTTACTAATTTATATTTTGTTTTGGATTGAACCATTATTCTCTATGATCTTTGATTGTAAAAATAACAATTTAAAGGTATAAAAGTATACCTACATAATACAAGGGATTTACTTTTAAAAATATAGTAGATAGGATATAAGTATCTTCGAACATTCCAATAAAACACTTTGATAATATATTTATATTTATTTACATAATATATGTGTTGTGAAGTGTACTGAGAACTTAGATCAAATAATATATTTATGTGCTTTTTGCCTGACTTCTTAGCTAGCGTAAAGCAATGAGGCCTATTCAGCTAATCAATGAATCAGCGGCAAAGTGCAGACCGAATGACACTTCCTGGCCTTAAGTAAAATGGACACAATGAATGAATGAGTGTTAAAAGAACAATTGCATTCATTTGTTCAAATAAAAGCAGATTACTAAGTATACATTGGCATACAATACCTTCGGCAGATTCTGTTTAGTGAAATCATCTATACCAATATTATAAAGAGGCAAGATTTGTTTGTTTGTTTGTTTGTTTGTAACGAATAGGCTCCGGAAATACTGAACCTATTTGAAAAATCCTTTCACTGGTAGGAAGCTACACTATCCCCGAGTGACATAGGCTATATTAGATTTAAAAAAAAATTAGGGATCCTTACTTAAACTCAAATAATGTAACCCAAGCTGCAATATTTTTTCCGTTGTTTACATATTTAGACAGGCTGTTTATAGTTGTTGTTTATTTTTTGATTCGCCCATTCTGGGCAGTCAAAAGAACATAGTCTATAGAGCCAAGTCTTTGAGTAGTATCTTATATTCTATGGCGTAACGAAGTAAGCCGGGACTGCTCGTGTAATTATAAAGCTAAAAACTACACTAGTCGTCACAAATAATATGCCCGTTGAGAAAGAGCCTAAAATGAAATTTCTTGACCTATAACTGAATGAAACAAAAAAAAAAATATTAATAACGTAGGGTGTCTAGGCGATGGACAATTTTTTTTAATTATTCAGTTACATTTTACAGGTCAAGAAATAACATTTTAGGCCCCTTTTCAACGGGCATCTTATTTTGTGACGACTATAGTTTAGGATTACTTTTGTGGCGCCCTTGTCTGGAAATCTAATAATATTATGTAAGTATACCTAAATAGGAGGGATATAAATATTTTTGTACTTATCATCATCATAATCTCAGCTAAGAGCCAAAGAGTACAAAGGCCTACCCCTCCGATTGCCACAAATACCTACAATAATTTTTGTGGGGTTTTCCATAACCGCCAAGCATGGCAGGCGGGTTGGCGTATATATCGTAGGAAGATTTGATACTTAGGTTTTTTTGCAAAAAAAAACTAGGGATTTTGCGAAAACCCGGATAATTTGATATAAGGATTATGTATATTTTGTATTAAGGATAGTGGTTCTCTGTAGCGTTAAGGTATTTTAACGAAACAATCAGAATAAGAGAGTTTACCAGCAAGCAATAATCTAGCCAATCAGAGTAAAGGAAGGTTTCATAGTTTTCAATTATACTAGGTTTTTTGCAAAAAACTGCTTTATGTCATGATGATTGAAAAAAAGTAATGCTTATATCAAATTATCCGGGTTTTCGCAAAATTCCTAGTTTTTTTGCAAAAAACCTAATTATCAAATCTTACTACGACATATACATACTCTACCTTTCTTATTTTCAGCTGTTGTAAAAAAAAAGCTGTATAATAATCAAATCTAGTAAAACAAACATGTAGAAGCGTTTTCGCCCCTAGTTTCCTGTTTGCTATAAATAGCATTATGCTCGTAGCTTATTGTTATTGTACCGATCCCTAACTAAACCAGTTACGGTTTAACAAGAAGATAATTCGATTTGTCGGTCGTTACGCGTGAGTCACGACTTTTGTAGAATACAAGCAATCTTACAATGACTCACATCTCACACACAACGCAAATGGTATAGGTACTTGCGTACCTAACAATAGTTTTAAAAAGTTTGTGACAGTCAAGCATGGAGCTAGTATAGTAGCTACGCAGTCAAGTGTAAAAAAAAGATAAAAATCTGCTTCTTTTTATTTACACAAAAACTAATATAAAACGTTATTCTAAATTAATTCCATCAGTAAATAAAATTAATGAAAGAAACTTCACAGGTAAACATGTGTTTTTATGCGTGCATGCTGTATTTTAGATTACCTTTTCTTAATATAACTAACATATCAAAGAAAGTCTAGCTACAAAACGAAAATTCTAATAAAAAAACATAAGGATATCTTGTCTTTGTTCCACTGTCAATACTGATACTGCCTGATAAGTTTGGTTACCTAATTTAAAGTAACATTTTAAGTGCCGCAAAAAACAAACAAAAAAAACCTAAAAAATATAGTCACCCTACTTTGCTTCAAGCTTCAACTAAACCTTTGTTATTTGACCAAATCATAAATGCTCTTTACACGTAAATAAAAAGCTCTGTAACATTTTATTTCTTAGTTTATTGCTTAATTTCTATTTTCACTTAGGTGGTAGGTTCATCCCTATTTTTATAATAAAATAAAATAAAAATGCAAAACAAATTGGTGCAACTGGGTACAGTTGAAAGCTATGGTAAACCTAGGGTAGGTACCCATTGCACATGGTCACTCATCAGGCGCGGTAAAGAAACTGTAGAACAATTAGTACTAAGATCGTCATTCATTTAAATCACTGAGCATCATCCTTGGTGAATTCGACAGTCATGACGGAGTAGGGTTCCACGTTCACCACCGCTTGTTTGCTGCCCAAGTCAAGACGGACTGTCTTGCTTCCCTTTCTGTTGGACGAAGAGAAATCACGAATAAGTATTTATGATCATCGAAGTTTCTTTCCCTGCGTGATCGAGTCAGAAATGATTAGATCCGTTGAATAACCAAAGTTACTGACATTGCCCAAAAATTCGGTCGGCAGCGACCCTCATGCAGTGTACTCCCGCAGCCTTTACCAGGTCACTGACCACCTAATATTAGGTATGATAAAGTTACTACTTCATATGATGTCGTACAGTGGCGGTCTAGGTCGCCGTAACACTTCCGGTTTTTCTGTATTGCAAAGTAGCTCTTTTTCTTTGGCAATACAGTCCAGGGCTGACGAAACCATAGACAAATCTGTTACGGCCTCCTAGACCGACACTGTACATACAGAATTGTTATTGCCACAAGGACAATCATATTCGAGATGGGTCAGGCGGGTTGGCGATCACAGTCGGCTCTACCACAAAAACAGTTAAACCTGCCCCCGCAGCATGACGGACCATTTGTCGAATCGGTTTACTGTCTTTGCGGCGCTCCGACGCTACGTCGCTCGGCACCTACGAAGCACTGTCGGCACGTTGCTCCTGCCTCCAGCGTACTGTCTCTACGTCGCTCCGAATTTTTAGTAACTTAAGGGCATGCTTAATTTTAATTAGGAAATAATAAAAAACTAAGAGAGGAAAGAAATTATATATTTATCAATAAATCAGTCTTTTTATTATCATAATTATAATCATTCTTAAATTAAATTACCTAAATGTAAAAATCAGCTAACTATCTAAATAAAATAATATTAATATAATATGTAAAAATCAAATTTTAAATCAGTAAAATAAAAAACATATTCTAAATAAACAAAAAAAAATTAATACATGTAAAAAAAATGAGAAAAACAAAACAATTAAAATATGCAAAAAATAATAATATAAAAATCAGTCTTACAAAATTTCAACGCAAGTCAGTAAAAATCTGTCGCTACTGTTTTAAACTTTGATTGAATTTCACACTAGTGAGGCGCTTAAGGCAATCCTCAATGTCAGTTTTTTCAGTTGCCAAGTCCTTGATAATCTTCTCAATAACCACGTCTTTTTCATCAATGCGACGACGCTTATTTGGAATGACGTCGACGTGGTTTTGGATCTTGTCTATCTGAAAATCAGCGTTGAGAGATTCAGTTTTAAGAATCTCGAGGACCAGGTTAAGCGACGGATTTTTACTGAACTTGCGGTTCAGTCTGCTGTGCCAACCTTCCACGTGGTTAGTGGTTCTGAACTTCTGACCATAACAGGTGATTAGTTGCTAGTTGTTAGTGATGATTGCGATGTGGAGGTTCCTGATTCTCGATTCTTTTGTTTTCTGTAATGAATTAATAAAATCAACACATGCAACAGCTGTACATATAGGTATATACCTAAATGCAAATAAATCACGTTTTTATCTGAATAATATACAAATAACAACGATTTTTTATAAACTTACCATTAAATTCACTTTTTTGGTAGGAATCCGACGCCGAAACACACACATCAATATAATAAAAAACCGGGTAGTTGATAAAAAAAACAACATCCTTGTTGGGTGCCTATTTAAATTTAAAGAGCTAAATTCATGTACGGATTTTTTTCAAAATGTGCAGTACATATGATTTGTAGGAGTTTTAATGAGTTACATGAATATTTAAGTTTTATTTACGTAGATAGAAAAAAGTATTACGACTTCACCGATAATTTGAAAAATAGTCTAAGTTTTTTTGTCACTTGATGATTTTGGACTGGCAAAAATTTTACAACTATAAATCATTACATATATTATAGATAAACAGTGCAATATATTTCTTTTCAGTTAATAGATTTTAGAAGAGTTTCCCCTTAATTAATACATTTTACGAGCGACGTTACGACAGTACTTGAAGAATGGAGAGCGACGTAGTGACAGTGGGTTTAAAGCGTGGGCCAGGAGCGCCGTAACGTCGGAGCGCCGCAAAGACAGTGAATCGTCGAATCTAACTGTCAGTTTTAATCGCTTTTGACATTTAAATGCGGGAAAATGTATGAAGATTATCGACAAAAGTGACAGATAGATACGACTAATTCGACCAATTGTTCCGTCATGATTATTATTTTAACGTTGGTTCTGAAACCACGTGTTTTGTTAGCGGGCTTTAAAACAATAATCCAATAAACTTATAATAACCGTACAACGTTGCCGGGCTTTAAGCCCACCCTTATAAGCTAATTTGTGAACTTGACATTGGCAAAATACTCCACTGAAGTGGAGTCAAATTAAATTGGAAATTGGAGTGGAATTAAATTAATAGTAATAAGTTCCGTCATGCTACGGAGGCTGGTCTAAATCTCTAGACTAAGTTTAAATCACTAATTCGTCATACAAATTGGCGATTTAGACCGGCCTAACTTTTTTGTGGTAAGGGGGAGTAGCTGTTCAAGTTTTTCAGCAAAATACACTGATGCCCGACCATCGGGTGTTCCCTTAGTCGCCTTTTACGGCACCCATGTTAGGGGTGGTGGTATTCTATGCCACCCCACGCGGCTTATGGTAGGTACTCAAGAAGTAATTTCGTATCTCAGAACAAAAGATACATACCCGTTATAAACTACAGCGACCACGGTGCTCTTTGGTGTAGTAAATGCGACAGTTTTCACGTCGTCTCCACTGACCGACGAGTGAACTCTGTAGGAGTCCCGCGGTACAAACTTTGAGAAGTGCCCCATAGCGTAGAACATCGGCTGTTTGACGAACTCATCTGGAATTAGGAAAATGGTAGGTATCGTTCCTTATTATTTGCAGCCTGTAGTGTCCCACTGCTGGGCAAATGCCTCCTTCCCCTTTCTCCACTTTTCCCGATCCTGGGCACATTCTCACCAGGTCTTGGTGTGGGCTCCCAGCTGAGTTATTACAATTTATTTTATTTTATTGCCTAGTATCCTAACTACTCACCTTTTTTTTTTAGGCGGGGAAACTCCTAACGAGTACCCTGCGACCCCGGGGGGAGTCGCAGGGTTATGTGGGGTTCGCACCCACTAAAACCCCGCCGGTGTCCATCTCGTCTGTTTGCAAGGGGATCACGGGTGATCTTTCGGTCGTTGTGTTCAACTCCGCGACCCTCAATAGGCAACTTGGTCCACAATAGGCAGGTCAGACTAATTCAAATTAAAATTTAAAAAAAAATGTATTCAGTGTAGTAACAATTTTATTGCTGCTTTTCATAGGGCATGTTCTGCTACGGTCCTAGAAAAGCAGCAATGGTGTTCGAATGCCGTCTTATTTGCAGATATAAAAATGAATCGTGGTTCGTTAGTCTCGCTAAAACTCGAGAGCGGCCAGACCGTTATAGCAGATTTTGGTTTTGAAATGTTCGTAGAAGTCCAGGGAAGGTTTAAAAGGTGAGAAAATATGGAAAAATGTAGGGGAAGTTTAAATTGTAAGGCGCGATACGAATTTCGCCGGGACAGAGGCTAGTCCATAATAAATTTTATCCCTGGTCTCTCGACGGTACTTTACCTGCCTCTTTGTAGACAATGATAGGGCTGTCCACGTTGTTTTCTGCCCAGTTCGGACCTCCTTGGGGGTTCAGGCAAAGGTTCCAGTCTATCCAGCCGGTCACATGGTGATTGATATCCTGAACAACATTTATAAACAGATTTTTATGACCCACAGCGAAAGCTGCCTCTCATCTTTGCTTCAAATCATTATTTAAAATAATAATAATAACACATTACACTCAACGCCCCTAACTAGGTAGAACATCATATACAGAGTCGAACATTACTCCCAGACCGGAAACAAACATCGATATTCATCATTAACAATATTCGCCCCGCCCGGGAATCGAACCCAGGTGAACACGATCACTCAGTCCACATCACTGCCAACTGAGCCATGGAGCAGCCGACCGTTATACCACTATTCTGGCAAGTTTTTTTTTTTTTTGTGATCTATATCTACGAAATATTGAAGCTATCTCATAACCACCCTATCTGGGTTCATTATTATGAATAAGTATTTTATTCAATGACTGTTTAACAATACAATAAGTACCTCAATGATATCCTTGATGTATCTTTCAGCCCTGCCCCAAGAACCCAGTTTCACTTTTGCTTCGAACGGCACCGCTCCTGAAAGCATGAAACAAAATAACCTAGCAAGATGAAAAAAATCGTCATTTTTAATATAAGCTTTGATTACTTGGACAATAAATAACTGGCACATACATACAATGAGAACTTTCTCTTTTTCGAAGTCGGTTAAAATAGATTCCAAAATCTTCTCCTGAATGTAACAAATACTATTCTGAAAACCACATCAAAATAGGTGTACGCAAACGCGAGATAATCGCGGACAAAAATACATACTTAACTTACATACATAGAGGTCAAACTGATGACCACATTTTTTTTAAGTTGGTTAACAATAACTTAAAAAGATGAAAAAGTTGCGAAACTAGCGCCACTTCCGTTAAATAATTAATATCTTCTAAATCATGGCCAAAATCAAAACTATGCGCCTTTGACTCCCTAGTTAATATTGCTTATAATTTTTAATAAGAAAAAAAAACGTTGTGAAACAAAAGTAGCCACTTTAGGCAACAACCGGTTTTTTTCTTTGACTTTGAACCTGAAAGCTACACAATAGGGCCTTAAAAATTCTAAGCAAGATTATCTAGGGAGTCAAAGGCGTATATTTTTTATTTCGGCCATGGTTTAGAAGATATATTTTTATCGGGAGTGGCGCTAGTTTCGCACCGTTTCGCCCCTTAACACTATAAAAATCGAACCTTCGCATGCTTCAGTGCCCAGTATAAACTTGTCCGGATGGTTTTTGTGCACCCCGTCGAGCACGGAGGCCGGGGTGAACGAGTCACCGTACCAGTGCACCGCCACTCCGTCGATCCAGCTGAGCACCGAAGGTCGCTCGCGGACCAACTGAAATAAAACATATTTTGTATGACAAGCCATAACATAATCTCACGCCTATATTCCCCGAAGAGTTAGGAAGAGGCACCAGCGGCAAGGCAAACATTTGTTAGCCTTTTTTTTTTTTAAGACGGGGAAACTCCTAACGAGTACCCTGCAGCTTCGGGGGGAGCCGCAGGGTTATGTGGGGTTCGCATCCACTAAAACCCCGCCGGTGTCTATCTCGGCTGATAGCAGGAGGGTCGCGGGTAAGCCTGTGGAATTCTCCGCGACCCCCCCCAGCATTGGCTGTGTAGCCTCTTCACGGGGGGACAGGTGAAGGTAGTCCCCCCAAACATTTGTTAGCCTCCAATTGGTGGGCACCCTGAACTACCTCGCCTCTCACAGTATAGGATACTTTACCAAATAAGTTATCAATAGCAATTAGATTAGATGTTGATGACTTTCAATAAGTGATATCTGTACCCTATTTTGATTTGATTTGATTTGATTTGAGCTCCTTGACTGAGCCTACAAGAGGCATCAGTAGAGCTGAACCGACGTTTGGCTGAGTTTAGGTTTTTAGCAATATGTATGACTGGATAAGATATTTATTGCGTAGTAGCTGACTCAGCAAACTTATTTTCGTGTTACATATTAAATTGAGTATCGGGTAACCCACCCCACCCTTATCCCCTTACTAACTACCCTATTATAAGGATGTATTCATTTAGAGGCTGAATTAAAAGATTTTTGAAAATATGCCAAAAATGGAACGATTTCGGGAAAATGCATGCACTATAATAAATTATAAAAAGCATCACACTCATAATTAAACTTCTACATTGCATCGGACTAAATAAGTATTTCTAGTTTTCCATCATAAAGTTCCTATTCCTAATGGTACAGTGGCGGACTAGGTCGCCGTAACACTTCCGGTTTTTTCTGTATTGCAAAATAGCTCTTCTTATATGGCAATACAGTCTAGAGCTGACGAAACCATAGACTAATTTGTTACGGCCTCCTAGTCCGCCACTGTACATAGTGATTAACTTAATAACACTTACCCAGGTAAAAAATATCGGTATCATGTATCGCTGATCATCGACTGATAGTATTTTAACATCCTTGAAGATAGAGTTACGAATAGTAGGACCCAGATTCTCTTCGATCCATTGTGCCTGCAAAAATTACATTAAAAATGTATGCCTTTTGCCTACTCTGTATCTTCAGGTGCGCTTTAACAATATAACATGGGCTCAAGCACTTTTTATTTCGAAGTTACCCAATAAGGTTTTCATTTTTTACTGGCTGTCCCGGCGAACTTCGTATCGCCTTACTAACCGTATCGCCTACTTTAAGAACATTTTTTTATTATGTTCGTCTGCATAAGGTTCCAAGTGCGTTGCCTGGAAGAAATCGATTTTAGCGATAAGGCCACCCATTACATGAAAATTCAATTTGTTAGTACCCTGAATTTATTAATGTACTTTTGTACCTTACTTTGTATGCAATTAAGAGTTTTCTATTCTATTCTTACAATTTTGTTGTGTAACAGATTTTCTCACCTTTTAAACCTTACACTGGACTACGACAAACATTTCAAACCCAAAATCAGCTAAATTGGCCAAACCGTTCTCGAGGTATAGTGAGACAAACAAACCAGGATAAAATTTTATATAAGTTTTTTATAGTACTTAGATAGTAAAAGTACAGTGGCGGTCTAGGAGGCCGTAACCGATTTGTCTATGGTTTCGTCAGCCCTAGACTGTATTGCCAAAGAACAGGGAGCTATTTTGCAATACAGAAAAACCGGAAGTGTTACGGCGGCCTAGTCCGCCACTGTACCTAGTTAGACAGTAGATAATCTACTATATATAAAACTCTTCCGTTACTGACTGACTGACTGACAGACAACGTAGAGCCGAAACTACTGGGCATAGCGGGCTGAAATTTTGCATGTAGGTTCCTTAGGGAGTCTAGGTGAGCAGTAAGAAGGGATTTCCCGAAATTCCCACGGGAACGGGAAAAAACGGGATTTTTGTGTTTATGAGAAATCTGCGCGGGAAATACCGCGGGGCAGCCTCTAGTCAATATATATAAAACTCTTACGTTACTGACTGACTGACTGACTGACTGACAGACAACGCAGAGCCGAAACTACTGGGCGTAGCGGGCTGAAATTTTGCATGTAGGTTCCTTAGGGAGTGTAGGTGAGCACTAAGAAGGGATTTCCCGAAATTCCCACGGGAACGGGAAAAAACGGGATTTTTGTGTTTATGAGAAATCTGCGCGGGAAATACCGCGGGGCAGCCTCTAGTCTTACCATATGACTTGGTGACCAGCCCAGAGAATTAAACCTTGCAATAGGTACGACGCCATTGAAAGGCTCGTTCGTAGTGGTGAGCGCCCACACGTCTATGTCTTCGGCTTTATATTGCTCCAGAAACCTGGGGAAAATGGAATGTCAGCTATAAAACAAATGCAAGCTATCAATAATTTCCTTACACCTAACTGATTCAATAAGAATTTAAAATAGATAACACAATGGTGTTCCTGACGTCACAACATTTCATCGGGCCGCGGTATCGCACACCGGTTCCGAGGCCTAATAAGTATAATATAGCGTGGAACCGCGATACCGATACGAACATAGAATATATGTTAAGGTAAATGTGAATAATCGGGAATTATGCATAATTACCGGTTATTATTAATAATTACCAACGCACGCGGTCAATGTGATAAATTATTCACATTGACCGGTAATTATGCATAATTTCCATGCAACCGAGGTAAATGTTGACACAAGCTTAAAGCCCCTATTATATTGGCTGACACCTAGCTCCCGACTGGTAGTGGCGAGGTAGTGTAATAACATATTTGGAGTAAGGACCGTGTGTTACATAGAATAGTCCATAAAATTTCTCGGGACCGAAAAATGCGTTGGCGTAGCCACGGGGCGTACACTAGTATCACACCTCTTACTTTTACTTACTTTTACTGTACTTTACACCTCGGACACTTCATAGAAAAAAGCGCTTTGCTTCGCGCACAGCCGAAACTCGGGTCACTAAGTCTTAAGTTCTTTGTATACATAATGTAAGACCTGTATGTACCTACACTTAGTTTGCAATAAACATCTTGTATCTTGTATCTTGTAACTCGTGTACGTGCACGCTTATCATGCTTGTGTGAGTGAGTTGCTGAAGGAGGCAAGGAGTGCCCATACTGTACGTAGTACTATTTATTATACTGTGCTAGTGTACCCAATAAACTTACTTTAGATGATATTTAGCATAAGTGTCGAAGTATTCAGTCTTCAGTCTACTGAAGCCCGTCACCGCATCGTTGGTCTTCATCCAATTAGGTGGTGACCAGGTCGTAGCCACTATATGGACTGGCGCCGTGGACACTGCTTTACACGCCTTTATCATTGGGATCTGATAGGAAATCATTTGTGTTTTAGGCTCTATTGTGACATGTTATAGCTTACGAATATTTACAGCATGCAGCATGTTTTTCTTATCAATAAGTGTTATAGGTACAAATATCTAACAATATTTTAAAATTTTTGTAGAAAGCTATGTTCACAATAATCAGTTTACTGATTTGATACAGTTTTGATAACAATTTTGTAGGGAGGAGGTAGGTGTATTGCTAGCGATATTCCATCGTTTTAAAAGTGAAACTAACACTATTAGAAGTGAAATAATTTTCAATTCGCTTATTCAGGCATATACGTAGGTTATATAATATAACTAGGGGCTGCCCCGCGGTTTTTCCCGCGCAGATTTCTCATTAAAACAAAAATCCTGTTTTTTACCGTTCGCGTGGGAATTTTGGGAAATCCCTTCTTAGTGCTCACCTACACTCCCCAAGGAACCCACGTGCCAATTTTCAGCTTTTTACGCCCAGTAGTTTAGGCTCTGCGTTGTCTGTCAGTCAGTCGGTCGGTCGGTCGGTCAGTCAGTCAGTCAGTCAGTCAGTCAGTCAGTCAGTCAGTCAGTCAGTCAGTCAGTCAGTCAGTCAGTCAGTCAGTCAGTCAGTCAGTCAGTCAGTCAGTCAGTCAGTCAGTCAGTCAGTCAGTCAGTCAGTCAGTCAGTCAGTCAGTCAGTCAGTCAGTCAGTCAGTCAGTCAGTCAGTCAGTCAGTCAGTCAGTCAGTCAGTCAGTCAGTCAGTCAGTCAGTCAGTCAGTCAGTCAGTCAGTCAGTCAGTCAGTCAGTCAGTCAGTCAGTCAGTCAGTCAGTCAGTCAGTCAGTCAGTCAGTCAGTCAGTCAGTCAGTCAGTCAGTCAGTCAGTCAGTCAGTCAGTCAGTCAGTCAGTCAGTCAGTCAGTCAGTCAGTCAGTCAGTCAGTCAGTCAGTCAGTCAGTCAGTCAGTCAGTCAGTCAGTCAGTCAGTCAGTCAGTCAGTCAGTCAGTCAGTCAGTCAGTCAGTCAGTCAGTCAGTCAGTCAGTCAGTCAGTCAGTCAGTCAGTCAGTCAGTCAGTCAGTCAGTCAGTCAGTCAGTCAGTCAGTCAGTCAGTCAGTCAGTCAGTCAGTCAGTCAGTCAGTCAGTCAGTCAGTCAGTCAGTCAGTCAGTCAGTCAGTCAGTCAGTCAGTCAGTCAGTCAGTCAGTCAGTCAGTCAGTCAGTCAGTCAGTCAGTCAGTCAGTCAGTCAGTCAGTCAGTCAGTCAGTCAGTCAGTCAGTCAGTCAGTCAGTCAGTCAGTCAGTCAGTCAGTCAGTCAGTCAGTCAGTCAGTCAGTCAGTCAGTCAGTCAGTCAGTCAGTCAGTCAGTCAGTCAGTCAGTCAGTCAGTCAGTCAGTCAGTCAGTCAGTCAGTCAGTCAGTCAGTCAGTCAGTCAGTCAGTCAGTCAGTCAGTCAGTCAGTCAGTCAGTCAGTCAGTCAGTCAGTCAGTCAGTCAGTCAGTCAGTCAGTCAGTCAGTCAGTCAGTCAGTCAGTCAGTCAGTCAGTCAGTCAGTCAGTCAGTCAGTCAGTCAGTCAGTCAGTCAGTCAGTCAGTCAGTCAGTCAGTCAGTCAGTCAGTCAGTCAGTCAGTCAGTCAGTCAGTCAGTCAGTCAGTCAGTCAGTCAGTCAGTCAGTCAGTCAGTCAGTCAGTCAGTCAGTCAGTCAGTCAGTCAGTCAGTCAGTCAGTCAGTCAGTCAGTCAGTCAGTCAGTCAGTCAGTCAGTCAGTCAGTCAGTCAGTCAGTCAGTCAGTCAGTCAGTCAGTCAGTCAGTCAGTCAGTCAGTCAGTCAGTCAGTCAGTCAGTCAGTCAGTCAGTCAGTCAGTCAGTCAGTCAGTCAGTCAGTCAGTCAGTCAGTCAGTCAGTCAGTCAGTCAGTCAGTCAGTCAGTCAGTCAGTCAGTCAGTCAGTCAGTCAGTCAGTCAGTCAGTCAGTCAGTCAGTCAGTCAGTCAGTCAGTCAGTCAGTCAGTCAGTCAGTCAGTCAGTCAGTCAGTCAGTCAGTCAGTCAGTCAGTCAGTCAGTCAGTCAGTCAGTCAGTCAGTCAGTCAGTCAGTCAGTCAGTCAGTCAGTCAGTCAGTCAGTCAGTCAGTCAGTCAGTCAGTCAGTCAGTCAGTCAGTCAGTCAGTCAGTCAGTCAGTCAGTCAGTCAGTCAGTCAGTCAGTCAGTCAGTCAGTCAGTCAGTCAGTCAGTCAGTCAGTCAGTCAGTCAGTCAGTCAGTCAGTCAGTCAGTCAGTCAGTCAGTCAGTCAGTCAGTCAGTCAGTCAGTCAGTCAGTCAGTCAGTCAGTCAGTCAGTCAGTCAGTCAGTCAGTCAGTCAGTCAGTCAGTCAGTCAGTCAGTCAGTCAGTCAGTCAGTCAGTCAGTCAGTCAGTCAGTCAGTCAGTCAGTCAGTCAGTCAGTCAGTCAGTCAGTCAGTCAGTCAGTCAGTCAGTCAGTCAGTCAGTCAGTCAGTCAGTCAGTCAGTCAGTCAGTCAGTCAGTCAGTCAGTCAGTCAGTCAGTCAGTCAGTCAGTCAGTCAGTCAGTCAGTCAGTCAGTCAGTCAGTCAGTCAGTCAGTCAGTCAGTCAGTCAGTCAGTCAGTCAGTCAGTCAGTCAGTCAGTCAGTCAGTCAGTCAGTCAGTCAGTCAGTCAGTCAGTCAGTCAGTCAGTCAGTCAGTCAGTCAGTCAGTCAGTCAGTCAGTCAGTCAGTCAGTCAGTCAGTCAGTCAGTCAGTCAGTCAGTCAGTCAGTCAGTCAGTCAGTCAGTCAGTCAGTCAGTCAGTCAGTCAGTCAGTCAGTCAGTCAGTCAGTCAGTCAGTCAGTCAGTCAGTCAGTCAGTCAGTCAGTCAGTCAGTCAGTCAGTCAGTCAGTCAGTCAGTCAGTCAGTCAGTCAGTCAGTCAGTCAGTCAGTCAGTCAGTCAGTCAGTCAGTCAGTCAGTCAGTCAGTCAGTCAGTCAGTCAGTCAGTCAGTCAGTCAGTCAGTCAGTCAGTCAGTCAGTCAGTCAGTCAGTCAGTCAGTCAGTCAGTCAGTCAGTCAGTCAGTCAGTCAGTCAGTCAGTCAGTCAGTCAGTCAGTCAGTCAGTCAGTCAGTCAGTCAGTCAGTCAGTCAGTCAGTCAGTCAGTCAGTCAGTCAGTCAGTCAGTCAGTCAGTCAGTCAGTCAGTCAGTCAGTCAGTCAGTCAGTCAGTCAGTCAGTCAGTCAGTCAGTCAGTCAGTCAGTCAGTCAGTCAGTCAGTCAGTCAGTCAGTCAGTCAGTCAGTCAGTCAGTCAGTCAGTCAGTCAGTCAGTCAGTCAGTCAGTCAGTCAGTCAGTCAGTCAGTCAGTCAGTCAGTCAGTCAGTCAGTCAGTCAGTCAGTCAGTCAGTCAGTCAGTCAGTCAGTCAGTCAGTCAGTCAGTCAGTCAGTCAGTCAGTCAGTCAGTCAGTCAGTCAGTCAGTCAGTCAGTCAGTCAGTCAGTCAGTCAGTCAGTCAGTCAGTCAGTCAGTCAGTCAGTCAGTCAGTCAGTCAGTCAGTCAGTCAGTCAGTCAGTCAGTCAGTCAGTCAGTCAGTCAGTCAGTCAGTCAGTCAGTCAGTCAGTCAGTCAGTCAGTCAGTCAGTCAGTCAGTCAGTCAGTCAGTCAGTCAGTCAGTCAGTCAGTCAGTCAGTCAGTCAGTCAGTCAGTCAGTCAGTCAGTCAGTCAGTCAGTCAGTCAGTCAGTCAGTCAGTCAGTCAGTCAGTCAGTCAGTCAGTCAGTCAGTCAGTCAGTCAGTCAGTCAGTCAGTCAGTCAGTCAGTCAGTCAGTCAGTCAGTCAGTCAGTCAGTCAGTCAGTCAGTCAGTCAGTCAGTCAGTCAGTCAGTCAGTCAGTCAGTCAGTCAGTCAGTCAGTCAGTCAGTCAGTCAGTCAGTCAGTCAGTCAGTCAGTCAGTCAGTCAGTCAGTCAGTCAGTCAGTCAGTCAGTCAGTCAGTCAGTCAGTCAGTCAGTCAGTCAGTCAGTCAGTCAGTCAGTCAGTCAGTCAGTCAGTCAGTCAGTCAGTCAGTCAGTCAGTCAGTCAGTCAGTCAGTCAGTCAGTCAGTCAGTCAGTCAGTCAGTCAGTCAGTCAGTCAGTCAGTCAGTCAGTCAGTCAGTCAGTCAGTCAGTCAGTCAGTCAGTCAGTCAGTCAGTCAGTCAGTCAGTCAGTCAGTCAGTCAGTCAGTCAGTCAGTCAGTCAGTCAGTCAGTCAGTCAGTCAGTCAGTCAGTCAGTCAGTCAGTCAGTCAGTCAGTCAGTCAGTCAGTCAGTCAGTCAGTCAGTCAGTCAGTCAGTCAGTCAGTCAGTCAGTCAGTCAGTCAGTCAGTCAGTCAGTCAGTCAGTCAGTCAGTCAGTCAGTCAGTCAGTCAGTCAGTCAGTCAGTCAGTCAGTCAGTCAGTCAGTCAGTCAGTCAGTCAGTCAGTCAGTCAGTCAGTCAGTCAGTCAGTCAGTCAGTCAGTCAGTCAGTCAGTCAGTCAGTCAGTCAGTCAGTCAGTCAGTCAGTCAGTCAGTCAGTCAGTCAGTCAGTCAGTCAGTCAGTCAGTCAGTCAGTCAGTCAGTCAGTCAGTCAGTCAGTCAGTCAGTCAGTCAGTCAGTCAGTCAGTCAGTCAGTCAGTCAGTCAGTCAGTCAGTCAGTCAGTCAGTCAGTCAGTCAGTCAGTCAGTCAGTCAGTCAGTCAGTCAGTCAGTCAGTCAGTCAGTCAGTCAGTCAGTCAGTCAGTCAGTCAGTCAGTCAGTCAGTCAGTCAGTCAGTCAGTCAGTCAGTCAGTCAGTCAGTCAGTCAGTCAGTCAGTCAGTCAGTCAGTCAGTCAGTCAGTCAGTCAGTCAGTCAGTCAGTCAGTCAGTCAGTCAGTCAGTCAGTCAGTCAGTCAGTCAGTCAGTCAGTCAGTCAGTCAGTCAGTCAGTCAGTCAGTCAGTCAGTCAGTCAGTCAGTCAGTCAGTCAGTCAGTCAGTCAGTCAGTCAGTCAGTCAGTCAGTCAGTCAGTCAGTCAGTCAGTCAGTCAGTCAGTAACGGAAGAGTTTTATATATATTGATATTGTGTGAACGTTGTAAGGCGGTATAAATTCGCCGTGTCAGCTATAGGTGCTAGCTTAGGTAGCTTAGAAAAATTCAAACGAACCGCACTCAAAGACAATCATTACAAAAATTAAAAGAAACACTAGCAAACCACGTTTCCCATCATGGAATGACAGTACCTTCGGCTTCATCATCAGACCTAATCGTGGTCTAAGTGCATTACAAGACTTGAATAAGTCTAAGCATATGATTACAATGTTCCATCATGAAGTTCCAGTTGATATCTTCCGGCTCCGTCCTTAGATAGGTAGGATTTTTAGCATTCAACATTCTAATTCACGCAGTAATTAAAAAAAAATATGAAATTGGTATACGTCAGCCTCTGGCGCGAAATTCATTTATTTTACTGATTTTATTACTTATTTTTCACTTTTTTTGTTTATTTTGGAGAAAGTATTAGTTTTTAATAAATTTTAAATGACTTCGCGTTAGTCTGTCTTTCAAAAACGTTGTATCATAATGTGAAAAAAATGACATACGCGAAGTAATTAATTAATTATTAAAAACCAATACTTTCGCCAGAATAAATAATAAATGTGAAAAAATTTTAATTTCGCGCCAGAGGCTGACGTATACCCTAAGTAGTTATGATCTATAGTTGTCATTAGTATTTTATTACATTATTTATTTATTTAGACCTTTTAAAATAAATAAATAAAATAAAAGCTGTTTAATAAACATCATACTTTGTGCGCATAATCTTCGTAAGCGAGAGAAAAGTTGGAGAGCTGGGCATCATTTTCAGGAAGCTCGTTGTAGGCGTAAGGGCGCTCGCTGAAATCAGAGCCGCCTATTGGAACGCGCAGCGTGTTGTATTCGATTCCATTCTCACCGCAGTAGGAACTGGGAACCAAAATTACATAATTAATTATGATTTTCAAGTAAGTTACTTACTTGAAACACTCAAATAGGGGTAAATTTGTAGGAATGTATTGGATGCGCCCTCACTAGTAAAGCGCGCAAACTGTATAGCTTGAAGTGTAGTTAGTTAGTAGTAGTGCTGGGGCCGAAAAGTTCTCGAGTGGAGACCACGGATCGGCAAGCGCAGCGTAGGACGTCCACCGACCAGATGGACGGATGATCTGCGCAAGGCTGCGGGTCCACGCTGGATGCAGGCCACCTGCGATAGGTACAGATGGAGAGCCTTGAGGGAGGCCTATGTCCAGCAGTGGTCGTCCTATGGCTGAAATGATGATGAGTGCTAGTGATAGATGTAAAAAATGACACTCATCATTCGGCCGTCATTCGTGGCAGATCTAAATTCTAAATTAAACGCTCTGGAATGATAATTTCAAAGTTTTATTTGCCACCAATATGTTAGCAAAAACAGTATGAATTGAATAACCAATCGCAAAGGTAGTCTCTAGCCCTAGCGGTTGGTAAAATAGTTTAATACAAAACATACGTTGTTGTCTCGTGAACTGTCCATCCGCCACGCACAAGCCGCTACCTCGAATGGTTAAAAAAAATATCTAATGTTGCTGTGTGCAAGAATTTGTGGCCAATCGTGTTTATGTTAAAACTAGGAGAGAAAGTCTGGGAGTTCTTCAGGGCAGCGTACTTTGACCATTGCATTTCCTCAAATAATACCAAATAAATTATTGTGAAGATACTGTTACGCTGCGTGGACGATTCAGCGCGAACGCGGTTGCGAAACGATCCGATGCGAATTTAATGCGGTGCGCAGCGATGCGGCTACCCTGTCCTACGTGCGCGCGAACGGTCTCCTCCGCCGCCGTTCAGTTTGAAAAAAATATGGCCGACGCGTCCAATTCGCAAGAACAAATCAAATCAACTGATCGCATTCGCTTCGTCTCGCGCCGCACCCTACGTGCGTTTGGTCACGTAGGACACTTTAATAGGTTTGATACTGTTTATTGTTTTCGCGCCGCACCGCGCATCGCGCTCGCATCCAGATCGCTCACGTAAGACGCTCCGGTTAGTCTTGTTACAATCATTATGCTGCAAGGCTAACGTTTACTTTCGCCAATTTCTGCCCATTAATTTTTAAATAACTTACTTTATTAGATGATATTGTACTGCCTCTGAGACGCTCTTCCAGTTTAAAGATGCTGAGTCGGTCACAGCTCCACCAAAGCCTTTGATTGACTGGTATTTCAAAGAGGCGTTGATTTTTATTGTTGTTGAGTATTTTTCTAAAAAGAAATTTTTACTTACATTTAGAACAGTTTTTGTATTAGAATACAAGTCTACGCACCAATTCAATAAGGATTTAAAAAAAAAAAACTTAATTAATCACACACTTACGTTGTGATACGTAAATATATATCGTCATTCTTACATTTAAACATTATTTTTATAATGATTTGATTACACAGCAGCCGTATTGTGTTGGTAATTTAGCATGTGTTTTGTATTCATTTTTGAAGCATATCAATACATATTATAGTATAAAATTAAGTCGCTTCCTGCGTCTGTCCCGGTATGTTGCTTAAATCTTTAAAACAATGCAACGGATTTTGATGAGGTTTTTTTTATAGATAGAGTGATTCAAGAGGAAGGTTTATAAGTAAAATACATGCACAACATAGTAACAGGTTAGGCAGTACGAAGTTCGCCGGGTTGACTAGTTTTTTTATAAACAGGAGTAAGGACTTCCTTTTGTATTGATAAGGTAGGGAGGCTATTTATTATTTTTTATGTTATTAATCCCAGAAACAGTCTTTAGTTTTTATTGAAAACGGATTTCAAGATACATAAAATTACTATACTTATATCTCGTTAGGCATCAAATCTCACCTTCACTATTGGAGTATTCGAGTTGTCCAACTAATTTCTCGTATCTTTGACCTCCCTGAAAATTTAATTCGTATATTAAATTACTCACCAAAGTATATAATAAAAAACGCTAGTACATTGTTATCCCTATATAGATATGTAGGTGCAAACTTACTTAATAATCAATTGTTTGCAACATTGCTCTTTTGGATGACTACAAAAAAATTAGATGCAAGCAATTTAAGTTACGTAATGTAAGTACCTAGTCAAAACAAATAAACGTAGTTAGAAATGCATCAAATACGTGTATACTGCTGGACATAGGTCTTCCCCATAAATCGCCACAACGACCTGTCTTCAGCGACCCTCACCCATTGTACTCCCGCAGCAACCAGGGTCCCGAGTCGCTTATTTAAGGTTGTCAATCATTCACTTGACATACCATTGCAATACCTTCGCAATTGTCAAATGAATGGCAGTTTTTGTTTAGTAGACTACCAAAATGCCGAAAAACGCGAAAAACCAATGTTGAACGAACATTAACATTCAATCACGTTAACATTTGTGTCATTTTCAAATACGCGACTCGGGACTCAGGTCGTCTGACCGTCTTGTGGGGGTTCTGCGCCTACTCTGCGTCCATCCGGTTCGGAGTAACCTTTGGGCCCCAGCGACCATCTGTTCTTCAAACTTTGTACGCTGTCCAGCTGATATACAATCAAGCAAATAAGTACCTGAGTATAGAATTAAATAACTGACCTTAGATGATTTGTAAACGACGAAATAGCCCGGACTAGGTGGAATCCTAGTAACGTCATCGCAGTAGGTAGCATTGCAGACGCAAAGGTTGGACTCGCCCTCGACGGCTCTCGGCAAGCAAGGACGATCTGGAAAACCAGGAATGATACAAAAAACTACTTTTATCTACCCTAGATACTTTAAAGCAGATTTGACAAATAAGTTTATGGGTCGGAATAAGCCTTTGTCAAAAACTTGTTTTTTTTTTACCTACTTTAAACTTTTAAAATCCAAGAATTTTATAGTAAAGTATAGTGTATAGTATAGTTTCAACAAAATCTCTAAAGAAATTTCAAAGAACTAGCTATTCTGATTTTTTGGAATGGTTATCTTTGAAAGAAATAATGTATCGAGGTTTTTTGATTCTACGTGTGTTTCTCAATTATGAAAAACTTTGTTAGTATCTTAAAAATCAAAAAGGTTTATATTAAAATTTCGGATCTCTGTAGTATAAGAGAATTATTAGATTCAAAAAAACTTTTTATAAAAAAATTAAACCGCCGAAAAAACTGAAAAGCATTAAATAATAGGGAAACATTTTCTATTAGGCCTTAATTTACTCACTTCTTAAAGTAATTTTGGATTACCAAGAAATTTTAAGTCGGCGCCACACCACACAAGCAAATTCATTATCTATGTAAAGCGCGATGAGCAGCGGCATACGTTTTTCGGTTATTTCTTTGAATTTCAGGTAATTTAGTGATCTTTATTCGTTGATTCTGTGGCACCGACTCAAAATTTCTTGGTAATCCAAAATTACTTTAAGAAGTGAGTAAATTAAGGCCTAATAGAAAATGTTTCCCTATTATTTAATGCTTTTCAGTTTTTTCGGCGGTTTAATTTTTTTATAAAAAGTTTTTATTTTTTGCTTTTCAGTTTTTTTTGGGCAAATTTTTTTGACCCCAGCTAATCACCCTTCACAGGGTGGTCGCACCCCACAAGGTGGCCACACAACCTGGTGAAGGTTGAGGGACTAACAGGATGAGGTTCGATCACGACCGGTCGGTGAGGCGATTTGTGAGGGAGGCCTATGTCCAGCAGTGGACGTCTTTCGGCTGATTTTATTTCATTTCCAAAGATATTGTAAGTAGGTATCAAAAGTTATAATGTTACACGGAAATGCAACCTGTGAGTGGATAAATCGACCCGCCGACCAAAAAGTCACCCCTATTTTCCCACCCTTAGGGTGGGAATTTTATTTCCAAATTTTTATGGGACCAACTTCAAGGTATACCCTGTCGATTAAAAAAAGAATTATCAAAATCGGTCCACACAGTAAAAAGTTATGCGTGATCATACATAAAAAAAAATATATATATATATACGCGACGAATTGAGAACCTCCTCCTTTTTGTTTTTTCGTCGGTTAAAAACGCTTTCAAAAGTCATATTATAGCTTCTTAATCATTAGGAAGATAGTAGGTACCTAAAGTACACTTACAAAGAAGGATTCTGTGACCCAACTTATAAAGGATGTACTAACAATAATAAAAGGTAACTAAGTTGATTAGGTATTAAGAGTAATTGATGAAACTTACCAGATAAAACAACTGTTGTAGAGAGTGCTAATAAGCACCCGATGTACACGATCATCCTCGGTCGGCGTTCATCCCGTACTGCCAATTATATTATGATCCGGTCAAGTTGAAATAACGCTGGCTGCTATTATACGCGGTGCAAACAAAAGGGCTCTTTTATTAATATGTTAAATATGTAATGTAAATACGTTCTTAGAATCAACATTGCAATGATATTTGTATCAGTGACGACTTACGGCTGTTGCTCATGATAAGTTTTTTTGCGATTTAAATTTAAATTATTAATAGTAGTATGAGTTTTGCTCCGGAACTAAGCCTAAGCATCATAGGCATACTTAAAACTGTTCTTTCAGTGACAACTCTGACTTTTATAGCTTTGTCTGTCTGTCTCTCGTGCACGCCAAAAACACAAAAACGACAATGATAAATGAAATTTGGTACAGAGAATTAAGAAGTCTAAAGTCTGAAAAAATAAAATCCCATGGGAACTAATGATTGGGATTTTAATTGCGATGGCGAAGCCGCGCAGGCACAAAGTAAAATTCAAATATTTTTTCAGCTCACCATACCAAAACTTTCCCTAAAAATGGCTCAGCTTTTCATTGGGCCCTGTCAGCTTATCATTATAAAGACCTTAGTTGATATTTGTTTCAAGAAAACCGTAATTATTTTTTAATTTAATAAAAAAAAGTATTTGTAGTTATACGTACAAAATGGCCTAGATTATCTTTAGCTATATTAAATCAGGCATGCATGCAGTGCATGCTATTTGGTAACAATGATTGGAACAATATTATAAGAACAATAGTAACTGCCAAAAAGGCTGTAAAACTCAAAAAATATTTAAAAGTTAAAAGTACCTAACCACCACGCCTGGCGGGAAGTCGGACTTGTTTGCTAAAGTGAAGTTATTGTTATATTATGAGAAGCTTTTGCCCGCAGATTCGCACGCGCTTTTCCTTTAGAAACGATAATTATTTGTTGATTTGCTACTTAGGAATTTGGAAATATTATAATTTCTGAACGCACCCATACCTACCCCCTAAAAATATCTATTTCAATCACTTCAATTTCAAGCGGTTTGTCCTTACATCAGCAAAATTTTGTTTATTTCAGTTCTCGGGGCAACTCCAAGAATTCCTTTCTACACTCCACTGTACAGTCACTAAGTAACTGAAACTTATATTCCTTACTTCTACTTCTATTAGGTAGCTGGTTGGGTGAGTTATTAGCTTGGAGTTGCCACGAGAACTATACTATAAAACAAAAATTTTACTTATGTCAAGACAAACCGCTTGAAATTCAAATATATTTAGGGGGTACGTTCAGAAATTATGTTTCCAAATTCCTAAGTAGCAAATCAACCAATAATTATCGTTTCTAATGGAAAAGCGCGTGTGAAGCTGCGGGCAAAAGCTTCTTTTAATATAACAATAACTTCACTTTAGCAAACAATTCCGACTTCCCGCCATGCGCTTTTACTTGAAGGGTAAAATTAAATTTATTTTATAAAGAGGGATGAAGTGAAACTGTTTTAAATAAAATAAATTTAATGAAGTCCAAGACTATACTTTAAAGTTTTATAAAATTAAAGTTTGTGTAAGTAGAGGAGATTAGGAATAAAACAAATAAAAAAATTGTTTATTGTTTATTTGATTCACAAAACTTCACAGTTTTAAGTAGAAAAGTATAAAAATAACTTAAATACGTAAGTACTTACGTAAACTCTTAAAATCTATATTTACAAAATAAATTAAATATTTATTTAACTACATAATATGTATATCTCTCACAATAATGAAGAAGCTGCACTGCAGCTGCATGAAAACAAATGCAAATCTGCTTAAAAATAATAAGATATAATAGTAAACTAGAAAGAGCCTCTACGAGTTGGATTCGTCCCCTTGCACGCCTTTCAAAGGACCAGGCTTTATCCCGAGAGATATCCAAGAAACACAATAAGAAAGATCAACATCTATCATCTATCTGAGTGAGTGATAGATATCGCTTCACTATATATATCACTTCTTTACACTTAGATTATTAATCATCAACTTCCTCACACACCATTCTGCATCTATAACTGACCTTATTCTTCAACGCCTTTCGAGGAGCAGAGATAATGGCCCCAACGTTCTCTGATGGACTTTCCAGAATATCTTTGTTTCTATTATTAATTCTATCATTAATTGAGTTCCTTAACTTTGTGACCATTGCTCTAGGCTTCATGGTATCTGAAGCGTCAGATATTTGACTGTTTTCTTCTAATGCCTCTTTTGGTTTATCGTTTAAATTTAAATCAGATAAAGCTGCTGTTTTGAGTAAAGGTTTCAGTTTTATATCTGAAAGCTTATCGTTAATAGAGCTTCTTAATTTATTAATAACCGGATCAAGGTTTGCTGGAGAGCCAATTAGTGTTTTTAAACTCTCAGAGGCACCAACTAACGAATCTTCATTTAAATTGAGTTTAGGTAAATTTGATAACGGTTTAATATTCAAATCAGATAATGCATCCCTCGCTGAATCTCTTAAATTAGAAATGATTTCGGATGGAGCTGGTAAATCTACAATTGGTTCTTTCAGGTTGTCTAATAAGTCTAATTTTGGAAACTCTGCTACACTTGTCAGTTGAGGGAGGTTTAAATTAGACGTTTTAATTTCAGTTAACGCTTCTCTTGCTGAATTTCTCACGTTATCAATTACTTCCACTGGCGATGGTAAATCTACTACCGAAACTTTAAGATTGTCCAACAAATCGAGTTTCGGTAATTCCTCAACACTTTTCAACGTCGGAAGGTTAAAGTTTGGTAATTGAATCTCTGATAAAGCATCCCGAGCTGAATTTCTCAAATTAGATAAAACTTCCGCAGGCGACTGTATGTCTATTTTTGAATCAGTAGCTCTCAAAGTATCTAAAAGATTTATTGAAGGTGTCATGCTCTGTAGCCTTTGTGACGCTCCTTGGACCATGTCTGTGAGTCTACGTTCTGGCAAGCCTTGCAATTTCAATGGTGTCATATCAATTTCAGAAAACCGCTCCTTTATGCTCGTTAGCACTTCATCAGGTGATGCTATTTCAACACCTTTAGATTTTGTAAGAACATCAAATGGTGCAACATTGTGTATGTTATCTAAACTACTTCGTAAATTTTCTGAAATTTCTGATGGAGATTTTGATTTAAAGAAGTTGTCATCTGGTTTGTTCATTGGTAGATTAACATTTGATAATGTTTCTCGAGCTGAATTCAATAAATCGTCAACTACTTCTTGAGGCTTCTTAAGGTTTTCTATTGACAGTTTTGGTAATCCTAAAAGAGTGTCTTGATTTTCCGTAGCTCCTTCTACAAGGTCTTTTATTGGTTTTAAAGAACTGGAAAGCCGCGTATTTAAGGAGTCTTTTAGTTTTTCCAATGATTCTTTTTTGTTAACAGAATTCGCTGTTTTGGCATTGTTGATCATTGACATGAGTCCTGTATTATCAGAGTTTGATAATCTCTCATTCAAAGAACTTCTCATTTGATTTGACAAAGACTCTGAGTTAGATTTTTTCGTTGTAGTTAAATTTAGTTTCGAAATATTTACTTCTGATTTTGTTAATGAAGGTTTAAGTTTTCGGACCCCATTAGCTTTTGTGTCATCTCTTAACGAAACATCAGTAGGGGTTGAAGATGCTAATCTATCTTTAGTTAGCCGATTTAAAGGAGATAATCCCAATCTACTAGGCTTATGATAAGTGGCTGCTAAATTAGAGTCCTTTTGATTAATTTTAACTGTTTTAAGATTTTTAATGTTGAGATTAGGAACTTTTGTCCCAGAAATGTTTTCGGTTACCGTTGATTTTGTGGTTGTTTTCACTGTTGTATTTTTCTTTCCAGGTGGTGTTTTTGTGTTTACTCTTTCAAAATTACTCTTTAAGATTTGATTATTCTTAAAACGATTTTGGTTTCCAACAGTCTTATCATTTATAAGATTAGATGAGATTCTTTGTTGCATGTTACTTGGCTTTGGGTTTTTTCGTGTATTGCTGATTTTTTTTGACGAAGAAACTAATTTAGGTTGTTTTGACTTAGTTGTACCTGACGTTGGTAACTGAATAAGACTTGGAAAATCATTGCTAAATTTATCTGTGTTTAACGAAGGAAGTTTTGATTTTCCCATCGAATCTGATTGCATTGATAGTAACTTATCACTTAGATCTAATCGTGCTCTTTCTAAATTGTCTAAAAGATCTGTTTGCTGTAATGGCATTGTATTTGCCAGAATACTTTCGTGACGAAGTTTGGCGTCGTTCAGTGAGGATGCTACTGATTGTTGCAAATTTTGTAAAGCACTTGAAGTATCTGAATGCATTTTTTCTCTCAAAGTATCAAGTTGTGTCAGTGGTTGTGCTGATCTAAAATTTCCGATTGGTTGAAATTCTGAAAGCAATGAATGTGGTGATCCCAAAAGATTATTGGGAACTAAAGAATGCTTAATTTTTTCTAAGCTGGTAAGAACAGATAAGGATTGTAAATTGTCCTTTCTACCGGAGAAGTCATGAAGATTTAATTTGCCCAAATTATCAAATTTCTGTACTTTTGGTGCGACACTCAGCTTTGCACCAAGAATATTTCCGTTCTTTCCCTTAAAAGATTTCATAGACTGTAGTTTTAGAGGCTCAATTGCTTCCGCTGGTACTTGCAATCTCGCTTTGAATGAATTCAGATTAAGTCCTTTATTTGGAATATTTTGTTTTAAAGTCCTCGAAGAAGTTAGAGGTTTTAATTGGAACAGATCAAAGTCAACTTCTTCCATTGGACGAATTAAAGATAAAGACGTTTTTGGTACTTGAGGTTGAGAAATAATAGGTTTATTTACATTTGAGTCATCATCCATATCCATTCCTGAATCATCCCTTTCATTCATTTCTAAAAATCCAGATATTCTTGATCTTATTTCATCAAGAGATGGCAATCCCGGATTTGATCTTAAAACGTCACCGATGTCTAATGGGAAAATATTTGTTATATCGGGTAATGCAGATGGTTGAACTATTGGACTTTGCATTAAACGAGATCCCAATAACCTATTAGTATTATCCAATAAGGAAGGCACTCCTAATAATTTAGGTATGAGATCACTGCTTTCTGCTAGCATCTCCGATCCTACTGCGCTGCTGCTGTCTTTAGACTGAAGTGAGTGAGCGTCACATGTTGTTTCAATCACATCGTTTGAAGTTGCTTCCTTGAGATCGTTTTTGTTATTATCACTTAAAATAGCCTCTGTTTCATTTGATATCGTACTAGATTCGAAAACATCTTCTTCGGAAGATTTAAGTTTTTCACTCACCTCTTGTTCTTGAACTGGTAAAGAATTTTGTATATTTGACATACTATTATCATCCGTACAATTCGGATCCACGATTGCTTCTCTATTTTGACTTTCGTCTAACAGTGAGTCTGACATATCTTGTAACTCTTTTAAAGTCACAGGATTTAATACTATATCAGGATCATCTACGAAATCTTTTATTTCAAAAGACGTAATAGTGTCGCTATCAGTAATGTTTTCTTCTGGAATATCAAACTGTTGATTTGAGACCTTATTTAAGCTTATTTTATTCAACTCATCTAACTTACGGAGTACTTTTTCTTTTATATTTGGCAAAACAACAGTGGACTTTTGAGGTATTTCAGTTTCTGAAATATTTAAAACAGAGGGGTTCTCATTATTTTCAAAGTTATTAAATTCAGCCATACCTGTTAAATCGTCACTTGTATTGATACTATTTACATCAGCTGTAGTTTTTTGTTGTTGGTTTATAGATTCCGAGCCGTCAATACTTCTATTGCTGTCTACTAGTGATTCAACTTCTTCTGCCTCCTTTATTTCAGGTTTGATGAGTGTGCTGTCAGGCAAAGATTCAATTATTCCTCTGTCAACTGGACCTCTGCTCAAATCCTCTACATTATCTGAACTTATTTCACATGAAGTATGTTTTTTTAACGTATTTTCAGATCTAGCAGCATCTGATTGAATCATTTTATTTACTGACGCACTTGGAAAAGCATCAATTATTTCCGTTCTAAATGAGTTTGTTTCTACAGCTGTATCTGGTTCAAAATTTGTTTCAGTGGCGCCATCTGGATTACTAATACTTTTTGATCTGTCCATGAACAAATCTCTGATATTCGGAAGTTTCCAAGAATTAAGATTAGCATCACTTTCAGATACTTTTTCAGTCTCAAATAAAGGTTTAACTTTTAAATACGGTACTTTGATTTTTATTTCCTTTTCTCCAATATTATCTAGGATACTTTTTGATAAAGAGTCTCCATTCCTAAATGTTATTAAATTATTAGAAAAAAGAGGCTTGAGGGTATCTAGCTCATCGTTAGAATTTAATGAAGGATTTATGATTTTTATTGAATCAGAAATATCTCTGGCATCATCAGGAATTATAGATTTTTGGACATTACTAGGAGCGTTACAGTTGTCTTCGTTTATACTGTTAATGGGACTTTTTGGTGTATTCTGATCAATATTACCATCAGGTATATGTTCTCTAGCTTCTTGTTTGTTGGAGCTTTCCTGGTTACCTTCATCGACTTTAATCATCGTTGGTTGATTAAATTTAGGCACCTTCTTAACTGCTTCCTCAAAATTAGCTTTAGCCTTTTTTGTAAAATCTATAACATTATCTATTAACGAAGGTAATTTAGGTGTTGTGGGACCCTGAGCAGATTTAAATTCTGTTTCTGGCTTAACTTTAACTCCTTGAACATTAGAACTATCAACTAACTGTTCATGAACATTACTAGCTTCTACACCACTGTCTAACATTTTTAAATTGTTTCTTCGTACTGTATCAACTGGCATGCCGAGGAGTTCCCTAATGAGATGAGGGAGTGGTCTGGTTTTTATAGTTGCTACTCTAGCGCTACCTAATGGTCCGTGAATACATCTAGACTCGTGGGCATGAGTACCTTGGGCAAGAATGTCGTCATCTAGTTCTGCAGGGTTAAGGATGATTGTCACGATGCTGGCTGGACTGGTCTTCAGGTCTTCTTCCGAACTCCCTGCTATGCTCCTGGCTGCAGCCTGCTCACGGGCAAGCGCTTCTTTGTACTCTTCATCTGTTGCCTCCCGAATGGTTTCCAGAACTGATGATGCAAGATCAACTTCGGGGTGGAGAAGCGGCTTTGGATCTTGCTCTGCTCTAAAAAATAAATAAAGTATTAGTAGTTAGACATGAAATTCAATAAAAACTACGACTTTACATTTAAATACAAGTAAGTTCTCAATGGGACAACATCATTAGATCATTACCGGCAAATATAGAAATGTTTATAGAAATTCATTAAAATTAGTTTGTTTATCAGTTTGCAAGAGATGTGCTTGGATAGGTTTCCTTATACAACGTGATCGAATCAGAACATTATGAGATCCACAGAAGAACCAATGCCACGGACACGCCGAAAAATTGCAAAAAGTACAAGTTTGTCAGACACTTTTTTTAGGCGGGAAAACTCCTGACGAGTAGCCTGCAGCTCCGGGGGGAGCCGCAGGGTTATGTGGGGTTCGCACCCACTAAAACCCCGCCGGTGTCCTCCTCGGCTGTTGCCAAGATGGTCACGGGAGATCTTTCGGTCGTTATGTTCAGGTCCGCGACAGTTGGTAAGATACTGGATGAGGATGGCATCGCATCGCACAATACCGGTCACTATGGTGATCTGTGGAAAAATCATTTGACAACGCCCTATGTCTGATATAATGAGTGACTGCGGAAGTGTACCGGATGAATATTGGTGCTCTAATTGTCTCAATAGTATTCTAGTCTAGACGGTTGGTGGCAATTGTTTAACTTACAGGGTCAATGTGTTCCAAAGGGGCACTTGCCGTGGAAGGCTGTGTGACGAATCAGCTGAAGAATCGGCGTCGCGAAGCATGCACAGGCAGCCGCCCGCACCGCTCACTGGAGCTAGATATAACAATAAAAATAATAAATACTTAAGCATATTTCGTAAATTTATCCAATGCAAATTTTATACCATGTTCCAAATTCAAGCGGTTTAGGCTGTATACTGACCGTAAGGAAGGTCTGACAGTAGGTCCCTAACGGAAAAATTATATAGTGCCTGCATCTTCACCCGAAAATTAAAATAATCCGTGAGCTACTTGTAATCTATGTAAAAATCCATACATTTTAACTTAATTATCACTTGAAAGGCAGCATTTTTCTTTTATATTTGTATTTATATCCACTATTGTGATACGGCGGGCTTATCACAATAGTCGACATCGTTATTTATTTATTTTCCCCACCTGGTAATACAGCTTGCAAGCTGGTTGACGCTTCTGCCACACTGTCATCAGCTGGCAGCGGAAGGGCGATGCCCTCTTCGATGACGGGGCAAGGGCAGCAGTCCCCAGGGTTGACCTCCCGCGTCTCCCTGACATCTTCCGCCACTGGAAGAGCTGTGATCTAGAAATGGGATAATTTCGTTTACTTTTCCTTTACTAAGTAGAAGTAACATTTAAGATTAGGCGGTTCACCAATGCTTATAAAATGTGGTTCACTTGTATGCCCCTAGCCAGCGCCATTTAACTTCAACGGCTAGATGTGCAAGCATAACACAAAAAATACTTAATTACCTACTTTAACATTCTTAATAAGCATTGTATTGCAAGTACCTATATAGAGACGATAGAAAGCGTTATCAATATATATAAAACTCTTCCGTTACTGACTGACTGACTGACTGACAGACAACGCAGAGCCGAAACTAAACTAATGGACGTAGCGGGCTGAAATTTTGCATGTCGGTTCCGGAGTGTAGGTGAGCACTAAGAAAGGATTTCCCGAAACTCCCATGGGAACGGGAATAAAATGGATTTTTGTATTTATGAGAAATCTGCGCGAGTGAAACCGCGGGGCAACCTCTAGTATTTAACTAAAATCAGTACGAAACAAGTTTTTTAAAAAAAGTATGTATTTCAGGTTTAAGAATAAGCCAGGCACTAGATTGTTTAATACGAGGGTATCTAATCTATACTAGAAACTAATATGTAAAGGATTTACAACAGACTAAGACCCAGGCGGACCCAAATCGAACATATGACTTTCAACAAAAAGTTACGGACCCGGATATAAAACATAGTTTTTCGTCCCCGTCAGGAATCGATTGCGGACCTCTGAAGTCATAGTCAACATTATACTGCCAACCTCTGATCTCAATTATAACAAATTACACATCACACTCAGAGCCACTTACTAGGAAGAACCTGTATCTAGGGTGCCCGAAACACACACAGAGACGAACATTAAACCCAGACCGGAAACAAACATCGATATTCATCACATCAATATTCGTGATTCGCGAACCAGGTGCACACGCTTACTCAGTCTACATCACTGCCAACTGAGCCACGGGCCACGGAGCAGTCAAAATCAATGCTGACAGGATTGTAAAAGCCTAGGCGCAGCTGCGGACAGACACTTTTATTCTTCTTCTAAGTATTCCTTTTTTCCCTAATCAGGGACATAGGGCTCGAACTAACTATTCGCTTCCAGCTTGACCAGTCTTGCGCCTGCTGCTCCAGTTCATCCCAGTATAAGACACACACACCCAAACACAGTTAGTTTTTATTAACCCTGGTAGACGCAGCACACCGGAAGACGCAGAGTAGGCAGATCCACCACAAAGAGGTCAGATGACTTGGTGAAAGCTGCGGGAGTACAATGGATGAGGTTCGCTGAAGACCGATCGCTGTGGGGGAGGCCCCACAAATCACCACAACATGTCTAGTAGTGGTCGTGATGACATAATTATGATGATGAACCCTGCGGCCGTAGCATGGATGACCGTCACTTTTTACCTCTGTTCACATAAACATAAAACATTTTTCCCGCATTAAGATGTCAAAAGAGGTCAGAAGTGACAGAAAGATTCGACAGATGGATGGTCGGTCATGCTACCAGCGGCGGTAACATGACGGACAATTTGTCGAATTTGTCGTACCTATCTGTCATTTTTGTCGATCATCTCCATACATTTTCCAGCATTAAAATGTCAAAAGTGATTAAAAGTGACAGTTAGATTCGACAAATGGTCCGTCGTGCTGCGGGGGCTGTGCTGGTATGGTATGTTGTACCTGTTGTTGTATTTAAATAAATAAAAAAACTTCCTTCTAAGTACTTACCAAAGTCCACTGCAGCACGAGAGGCACCAGGAGCGGCCACATGTCTGCACCGCGCCGCACTGAGGCGCTTCCGCGAAAACGCGAACATTATCAATCAGCTGATGTTGTATGCACTAGCTCTTTACTGCAGCTTCATGAATTTTATCTTTGTCTTCATTAAGTAGATCACTTTTTCAGTATGTTCTATCTTGAGTATGTTTTTTTTATTATTAAAATGGGATTAAGTATTAGTAAAGCCTATGAAACCGAACTTGCAATGGTAGGTGTTATTCAATTCTCAAAAATTACTCGGGCGGCACATTATGAGACTCACTTAAATTTAGGCTTCTAATAAATAAATATATATAAACTTACTTTATTGTCATATCAAAATCCTAAACAAATTTCAAAATCATTTCAGTAATTTTAGATTGCGTGAGTGCGCAGGATAAGGGTCGCTCAAGACCGGTCGTTGTGGCGATTTATGGAGAAAGCCTGTGTCTAGCAGTAGACGTCTTTCGGCTGAAATGATGATGATGAATATTAGATTGACTTACCCGATAGTTAAATAATGAGATTATTTTATACAGTGCCGTTTTGTCTTGTCGCAATTTTAATCGAAATCGTTCGAAGCAAAAAACTAAACCAACTTTTGTAAGCTGTCCTCAATTTTAAGTTACAACATAAAACAGACATTCTGACAAACCAAATAAAATTATTAGTAGACAAATTGAGATAAAGTTAATTCACATTCCTGTTATAGCGAGCGTGAGGTTCGCGAACAACAAAATAAAACATTAGACGTGCCAGAATCTGCTGACCATGCATTTATGAACACAGACAGACGCTGAACAAATAAATGAATGATCATGTATTAATTTTATTTATAAAGTAGGTAAGTATATAACATTTTATCTGAACCTATAGGTAGGTAATAAAATACATTAACCTCGGACAAACTGTCCAACTACGTCGTTTCAACTTCTCTCGATTCGAACTCCCATCTTAAAGAAAGATTCGCTACATTCTTCTCGTCCTATTTATGCAGTGTCAAGACTACCAATGACTGTCTACTACCAATAATAATAATAACGCATCACACTCAGAGCTTTTAACTAGGAAGGACCTGTATCTAGGGTGCCCGAAACATAAACAGTAACAAACATTACACCCAGACCGGAAAACAAAAATCGATATTCAACTTAATATTACGAGTTGCCTGCCTGTGTGATAACTTAGGACTATAACATACGAGCGACACTGTGCCGCCCGGCAGATGCGCGACCCATACACCGAGAGGCGCGTGGCTGCAGCGCGGCTGTCGCGAAATGAAAAACTTAGGTAGCAATGGGCAGGGCAGAACACATAGGTAGTTCAAAAAGTTATCGACTTGTGACCGCGCACGGAAGACCCAAAGTATGCAGACCCCCCACAAGATGGTTATACGACCTGATAAAGGTTGCGGGAGTACCTACACTGGATGAGAAAGCGCAAGACCGGTCGGTATGGCGATCTGTTGGCCTATGTCCAGCTTTCGTCTAACATGTCGTGATGCTAAAAGTCGTCACATAAGACAATAACCTATTATTAATATTTAGATTATTAGGTATTTAAACTTGGACTAACTTATCAGATAAAAATAGTAAGATTATCAAACGTTTTCTTAGCCATGGCCATCTATTAGGTATTCTGTGGCCATGGTTTGCTGCCCCGCAGTTTCACACGTGCAGATTGCTCATAAACACAAAAATTCTTTTTTTCCCGTTCCCATCGGAATATCGGGAAATCCTTTCTTAGTGCTCACCTACACTCCATAAAGAACCTACATGCAAAATAAAATTTCGCCCCGCTATGCCTAGTAGTTTCGGCTCTGCGTTGTCTGTCAGTCAGTCAGTAAGTCAGTCAGAGTAACGAAAGAGTTTTATCATCATCAGACTGTAACAGCGCACTGCTGGACATAGGCCTCTTCTCTCGCACTCCATGCACCACGGTCCTGCGCCAGACTGATGCACTGACTACCGGCTACCTTCACTATGTCGTCAGAGCATCGGGCTGGTGGTCTGCCTACTCCACGTTGACCGTTCATAGACGAGTTTTATATATTTTGATAATAAACTGCACTTTTGTAGCGATTAGGCCTCTTCACAAGACACAAGAGCGCTTCATTAATTGCTTCAAAGAGCACCATAGCCGATCTCGATTAGCGATTGCTGTTTTCTTAGGCATATTGTAACAGAAATCTACTTTGATAAAGCAGCAATGATTAACTAAATCAACAATGCGATTACGAGTACTTAGATCAAATTTAGTATAAATATTTTATGAAACAATCGGATTGATTTATATGGTGTAAGGATGGATGAACCTCAATCCCAGCTCGTGAGGATCATACCATCTGTGAGAATCGCGGATGTTATCGCCGGGCCACATCTCTGCCTGTCTTTCTATCTGTCGGTCTGTCCTGCTTTCACAAAAAAACTACTGAACCGATTTAAATGAAATCTGGTAAAAAGTTTAGAGCCTAAAAAAGGACATTGCATTGCATTGACAACGAGGAACCCATAAACTCTTAATATAATTTTTCTCAGAAACAATACCTTCACAATAATTCATACCACCACGGTATGGTTCCTTCACCACTGCTGTGGTATCAACAGTGAACTTTATGGATAAAATCATGCTAGGTACATTTTTATGCATGATTCCACACAGTGATCTTTTAATACTGCGTGAACACAAACGTTAATATCGAAGAGTTGCCAGTTATAAAAAAAAACATATTTAGATGAAATTTCAAACGAGTAATAAATTCTTGGACACTTATAAATTGACAATATTTTGTATTAAAATAAACTCAATTATTTATTTGTATAATTGTAATTATAATATAAAAAAAAAAACATTAATAATTTAACTAGTAATTTAATATTATAAAAATATTTATTTAGAAGTTATTGTTAATATTAACTGGCAGCACTAAACTGGCCGCCGAAAACATTTCAAATTTTTTGAAAATCCATCGTTTGAAAATCGTTGTAAATACGGTGGATTTGTTTTTCTGTGAATTTGTGAAGTAGTTTATGTTATTTTGTGATTTATTTTGTGTTTTCAAGTGTCCTGTCGATGAGTACAGATATAAAAATTTGATAGGATCTGGTTCCAGTCTACAAAAGTGTAAATTTCCATAGTTCTACTTGATCATAAAATTAGCAAAATTTCACGCTCAAACATGGATGATTTCGTCAAAATAGAAAAGATTGGTGAAGGAACGTATGGTGTAGTATATAAGGGGAGGAACAAGATCACCGGCCAGTATGTGGCTATGAAGAAAATTCGTCTGGAATCTGAGGACGAAGGCATTCCATCCACTGCTATCAGGTAGTGTTTCTGTTGTGTTTCTGCTTTCCTTTAGTATGATTACTCGGCATTTTCTGCCTAAAATCTTTACAGAGAGCATCCTCTATAACATATATCCAAAAGGTAAGTTGTCCTTGTAAGTTGTGAAATCATAACCTTTTTACTTGCACCTGTCAACACTTAATTTTTTTTGCCAGAGAAATATCCCTTCTGAAAGAGCTAAACCACCCCAACATTGTGAAGCTGGAAGATGTGCTCATGGAGGAGTCCCGCCTGTACCTGATCTTCGAATTCCTCTCCATGGATTTGAAAAAATACATGGACTCACTCGGATCATCAAAAGTAATTTTGTTTGTTTACATTGTTATCAAGGACAAAAATTAAGAAAATTTATAAGTTATTGTTTTGAATTGTGTGAATAGCAAGCATTGCAAATCAAAAGTTTCATAACTAGTTGGATAAAGAAATGCATTGTTTGTAAATTCTAGGTAAATCTGGTTTGGTTGATGAGAAACTTGGTACCGCCTCTCAATATAAGTTTACACAATATTATTAAACTATAGTTGATCTATGTTCATTGGGGATTATTCATTTATAATTCAAATGGTTAAAAATTCATATTGATTTCTAAAGCAGTGTTTAACAATCAAATCTTTTCTATGTATAATATTAGGGTTCCATTAAATTTAGTTGAGAAGACAATGAAGTGGAAGTGGTGATGCCCAAACACGATTTTAATAATTCAATCTCATAAAGGTTTTTTCTTTTTGTACAGCTAATGGACCCTTCAGTAGTAAAGAGCTACCTGTACCAGATCAACAACGCCATCCTGTACTGCCACCAGCGCCGCATCCTTCATCGGGACCTGAAACCTCAGAACCTGCTCATTGATAAGACTGGCATTATAAAGGTATATAAGTATATTTTTCTGTAATCCCCTTGTATATTGATGTCCACTGTTAAATTTCCAATTTTGTTAGTGAAGGCTAGGACAGGGGGTTATTCCGATAGTCTCCAAAACCTTTGATGTCCAAAATTTTGCCGCCCCATACAACGTTTCCTTTTAGTCTCCAAAACACTTTTTTAGTAAAGGTTGGTACAAAAAAATTTTTTCATACAAATATTCCTTATAGTCTCCAGGTAAGTTTTACTATGTAGAGACAACAACAAAAGTTTAGGAATTTTAATAAAACGTAGTTTTTTAGTATAATCAGTTTTAATAAATATTTACATATGAACTATCGTGAACTTATGCGGCCTATGTCCAGCAGTGGACGTCTTACGGCTGAAATGATGATGATGATGATCGTGAACTTCACAAAAAAATAATACATATGACTGTTAAAATTTGCTTAGGTAAAATATTCACATATTACCACAATCAGAAGCACTTTACTATGCAAAATATAACGATAGGGGAAAATAGGTGACTACCCTTTTATTGAACATCTAATAAATTTCTAAACACTTTTTGCACATATTCTATACCGTAATACTTAGCTTATCATAATTATTAACCAAACTTACGTGAGTTAAATGCATATTTAAACAGTGTGATTGTGCTAGGTCCTGCGCCTGAATTTTTTACTTTCTTCCATTATGCACTGACACAGCGACACTTGCCTAATCTCTCCTCAAATCAAAGATTAGACTGGATTAGAAAAAATTTAGTACCACATGCACTCATTTTTTTAATTTAACATAACGGTACTTTCGCCGAAGGACTACCGAGCAGCAACATTTAATAACCGCACGGCTATTGTTTCCGTAAAACCTAGTACCTAGTTGTAGTCTTAGCCGCCCCTTATCAGGTAGCTGAGAGTTTGTAAGGTTTTTGACAACGAGTCTAAATAATCTTTACATCTAGGTGATAATATTGTATCGGTTACTATATTTTTATTTTGTAATGCTGTTAACACTGGTTTTACTTGCTTGTTTTGCCGTCGATACCATCTTTGCCTGTTAATATTTTGGAGACTATAGGAAATGGAAAATAATTAAATAAGAATAAGAATAAATCAGTTTGGAGACTAAATGGAAATAAAAAAAAATGATTTTTGGAGACTAATGGAATAACCCAGGACAGGGACAGGCTTCTTTTGATGGAGTCACTTTCGCATTTTATCCATTTCACTTTTATTCAGGAATCATGTCTTCTTTGGCATTTTTAACTGACTTCAAAAAAGAATGTTATCAGTTTGACCTGTATGTGTGTATGCATATTTGGTTGTCCGCAATTATCTTGCGTTTGGCTGAACCAATTTTGATGTGGTTTTCAGTAAAGTATTTGTTACATTCAAGAGAAGGTTTTAGTTCCTATTTTTATCGACTTGGAAAAAGAGGAAGTTCTCAGTTTATGTATTGTCAGTTTGTTGAAGTCGGGTCTCTTTTTGTAAAAAAGAAATTATACATTTAAGGTCACTCAATCAAAAGGGAGACAGTGACAGACACAGAAGCACTGTAAGGAGTAGGGAATGGCTCCAATACAGTCTAGGCTATAATAGTAATGTATGATCTGGTCAGGTGGCGGACTTCGGGCTGGGCCGCGCGTTCGGCGTGCCGGTGCGCGTGTACACGCACGAGGTGGTCACGCTGTGGTACCGCGCGCCCGAGGTGCTGCTGGGCAGCCAGAGGTCAGTTCCTACTTAGCCAGCTGACTCCACCTAGGCTGACAATCACTGTCGAGTCCAAGTTTGAGCTTGAACAAGGGTAACAAATTTGGTACAAAGTTCCTTGTACTTAATTTAAGACCTTTACACACTTAGCGCAATAAATATCTGTATCTTGAACTCATTACCGTCGATGAGAAATTCACTGTTGTACAGTGGCGGTCTAGGACGGCGTAACAGTTTTGTCTATGGTCTCGAGCGCCCTAGACTGTATTACCAAAGAACAAGAGCTATTTTGCAATACAGAAAACCGGAATGTGTTACGCCGTCCTAGACCGCCACTCTGTAAATAGGTGTCCCCCATAAATTGCCATAAAGACAGAGAGGAATTTCCTAACTAAAATTGAGTTAAATATGTGTATCCTAAACTTTTATAATAATTTCATACTTTTGACAATCTTTAGTAATAAATCCGCCTTTTGACAAATATTTACTTGGTCTGAATGTTTTATTTTAGTCAAAACTGTTTCTATGTTGTGCAAAATTTGTGCAATAAACATTTCTTTATCTTTGTTGCATAATTTCAATGATATACTTATAAGCATATATAGGGACAGACGCGGGAAGCGACTTTGTTTGTTTAAAATCAAGTTTATTATTTATCGATACTATGTATCGACTTGATTTTACCTACGCACGTTATTCCAGATACGCGTGTCCCATAGACATCTGGTCCCTGGGCTGCATCTTCTCGGAGATGGCCTCTAAGAAGCCGCTGTTCCAGGGGGACTCCGAGATCGACCAGCTCTTCAGGATCTTCAGGTATCTGATCCGTGGGCCTATAGCACCTGTGCACCTGGGTTCGATTCCCGGCAGAGCGAACATTGTTATGATGAATATTGATGTTTGTTTCCGGTCTGGATGTTATGTTTGTCTCTGTATATTCGGGCACCCTAGATAGAGGTTCTACCTAGTTAGGGGCTCTGAGTCTGATGCGTTATTATTATATTACTAGTCGACCCAGCGAACTTCGTACTGCCTAACCTATTACATTTTTTTGCATGTGCATGTACTATAAACCTTCCTCTTGAGTCACTCTACCTATTTAAAAAAACCGCATCAAAATCCGTTGCATAGTTTCAAAGATTTAAGCACATATAGCGACAGATAGACGCGGGAAGCGACTTTGTTTTATGCTATGTACTAGAGGCTGCCCCGCGGTTTTTCCCGCACAGATTTCTCATAAACACTAAAATCCCGTTTTTTCCCGTTCCCGTGGGAATTTTGGGAAATCCCTTCTTGTGTTCTCCGTGTTCACCTACACTCCCCAAGGAATCCACGTGCCAATTTTCAGCTTTCTACGCCCAGTAGTTTCGGCTCTGCGTTGTCTGTCAGTCAGTCAGTCAGTAACGGAAGAGTTTTATATATATTGATTGATTGATTGATTATGTTACAAGTTTAGTAAGACACGGCGTATGTCTGTTGGCAGGATGCTGCAGACGCCGACGGAGGAGATCTGGCCGGGCGTGTCGTCGCTGCCCGACTACAAGCCCACCTTCCCCAACTGGAACACCTTCAACCTTCACAACCATGTCAGTATTTACTTAATTACCGTTACTGTGTTTTTTCGTACTGCCTTCCTAAGTCGAGTTCCCTAATCGTACTGAAAATCTAAGGTTGCATACTAAATGCCAACCATGCGACTGACCGCATTACGGCTAACCGCATAGTACGTATACAGTGTATACTGTATACTATACACACTAATTCTTGTTTGACTAGTTTTTTTTCCAAAATAGCTAACGATACATTAAACAGTTATTAGTGCTAGATTACGGCAGAGTTGCAGGCGCCGCTTATGGCAAAATAGACATAGATTACCGTTTATTTGCATAAGATTTTTACTTTACGGTTATTTCCGTTTTTTATTGTAGCTAGCCGCCTCCGTAGCTCAGTAGCGTAGCGCGTTGCGCACGGCACGGAAGGTTGTGGTTTCGATTCGATTCACATATTGATTTCTCACTAACTCACGTTGTGATTGTTTTCGGATGGATAGGACATTGCAGGCTTGAATCACCTGATTGTCCGAAAAGTAAGATGATTCCGTGCTTCGGAAAGCACGTTAAGCCATTGGTCCCGGTCGCAGTAGTGGTCGTTATAACCGCGGCGACAAGCTGGCCCCTTGTCACGTTGGTAATAAAGCATACTCGGCTAAACGTGGGTCCGGCTCTCGAGCCGGTGCCTCTGCCTAACCCTCCGGGGAATAAAAGGCGTGATATTATGTATGTTTATTGTACTAGGATAGGCGGGCGCCAGCAAGCCCCTTAATTTTCTTTATTAAAAAATACCCAAAATTTCCATTGCTTAATTCAACAGGTTCAGAATCTAGACGAGGTAGGCATGAACCTGCTCCAAAAGATGCTGATCTACGACCCGGTGAAGAGGATCAGCGCCAAGGACGCGCGCCGCCACCGGTACTTCTGCGACGTCAAGCTGCCGCCCGGCCTCAAGGCGAGCACTGCCTACATCAGGAGTTCCGCCGACAATTAGGATAGGTTCATTTTAGTTCTTAGAGTACGCCATTTTGTTTTTAACAAAACATCAGAAATATCAGCAATCCTCTTACATTGAATTGAAATATACCTACCTACTGAAGCGGGGAGTTTCAATGATTAGTAGAATATATTTTAAACTAGTCGACCCGGCGAACTTCGTACCGCCTAACCTTTTAGTATTTGGTGCATGTTATTACACTTATAAACCTTCCTCTTGAATCAATATATCTAGTAAAAAAAACTGCATCAAAATCCGTTGATTAGTTATAAAGATTTAAGCATACATAGGGACAGACGCGGGAAGCGACTTTATGTATAGATTCAATAACTGTTGCGAAAGGGTGATATTTTTCAAAACTGATTATTTCTACGTAGAGAAAATAGATGCCGTAATATGACTTTTTCAATTTTGTTTTACTCATTTATCTTCTTATCAGTTTTATTTTTATTTCTGAATATCAAAAATAATATTTAAATCTTCATTTCATTATATATTCGCATATCAACAAAATACAATAATTAGACGGCCTTGTGGCTTTAATTGTACATATACGAAATTGTGATATCGGTGTTTTGTGTCGGTCGAGTTGTCGTTTCTAATTTTTCCCTTTCGTTTCCACTACTCTCTGATTTTCGGTAGGTTTTAGTTTAGGTTAATATGATTTCGTGGAAGCTTCTAGGTCAAGTCAAGACTGTTCAATATCCAGTCCTAATTAGTTTCTGCCAAATAGACTTTAGAAATAGTTTTATATTATCTGGGGGACATTCTGAATTCCAAGCTTGTTGGATTTATCTCGATTTTGTGTAATTTCGCGTTTGACACTTAAATGTTGTTCACTATCAAGCGTGCGCGTGCTCAACGCGTAAAACGGTTATTTATTACTTTCACTGTGTGCTTTTATACCATTTATTCATTCAATGTAATATACTGTGTCAACGGCACTTAATCAAGTTGAGTATCAAAATAGATAAATCTAAATTGACTGCGCAGAATGACCCTTGTAGAGCTGAGCTAGCACAATGCGTGACAAGCTTTTGTTAGTGAGTTCATCCTGTTCACACATAAGCTTGCCACGCGCTTGACATGCTGCATTGTGCTATTTGTGCTGTTATCAATTTGTACGTTTTTAATAAAGTGCAAGGTGATTGACAATTATAATTTAATTGAGGGAACTCCTTATGTATTATTTGTCTAGGTTATTTTTTTTTTCTATGTCGTTTCATAAAGTGTGTACGATTTTTCCTGTATAAGGTTTTATAATTCGGAATTTTCAATGTGGAGTTTCGCAGCTTTGCATAATAATTTCATTATTTTATCCAAACATTTTAAAATGAATTGCATTTATTTTCACGTTTGTCGTTGTGGTCTTGTATAATAGTATAAGAATTTGGTATTGATAATGATAATAAACTAGTATTTTAATGTAAACAACAAAACTTTTATTTAAAACTTGCCCTGACCAAAAATTATAGGTACCTACTTAAATAAAAAATATTGATTTGCTAAAAACAAAAATGTATATTTATTGCTCATAAAATACACAAACAAAAATAAATTTACTCCATTTTACAAAAAACATAAATGCTAAATTAACTTGTGCTAAATAATAAATTCATTCTGCTAAAAGAAGCTAAGGTAGGTACACAGATTCATTTATTAATTTTATCTATGAGTCGCCATACACGGACTGCTTGCAGTTTGCTGTGGTGGCTCAGACACCTTTCACACGACAGTCCAGTTTCCTGTTTTCTGCAGGATTCCTTTTGTTGTCGAATGAGTTTTTAAGCTAGCGTTCACACGAGTATCCCGCAAGCTAGCATATAAACGGGATCCTGTAGAAAACGGGAAACTGGGCTCGTAATCTCTTAAAACTTAGCGTGTTTCCTCAAGAGGCGATATCGGTCGTGCGATATGGATTCGACAGCCAATCAGACAGGCTTCGTACATGTACGAGTGATTTCTATTGGCTGTCGAGCCCCTATCGCACGACCGATATCGCCTCTTGAGGAAACACGCTTACGATCATACTTCTATTCTCATAACTTTGATCCTATAGCAATAGTAGTGATGATACTATCCAATCAATCCCAATGGTAATAGAATAGTAATGTCCTTGTGGTTATCTCTGGGGGAGGCCTGTGTCCAGCAGTGGAAGTCTTACAGGCTGCAATGATGCAAGAAGCCGTTTGAAAGGGGCCAACTGTCTGTATATTTGTCGTGTACGTTAGCGGTGAAGGCTAAGTTCAGTGGTGTATGGTGTAGAGCGCGGGCTGCGGCGCGCCCGGCTGCAGCAGGAGGCGGTGCGCCACGCCCAGCTCCGCCACCGCCACGCCGCCCGGCTGCAGCTGAAATTGTCCACACGCTCGCTCGATATACAAATTACACAAAATTTTTTTTTTTTTTTGAATCCTCAGTTGTCAGTGATGTGGACTGTACGTAGTGTCTAGGGTGCCCGAAACACGTGTTTCGAGCACTCTAGACACAGGTTTTTCTAGTTAGAGACTTGAGTTTGATACGTTATTTATCACAGAATACCTAATAGTACTAAAGTATAGTAGGCTCACACCCTGGATTCGTTAAAATAAAAAATAAAAAAATATATATTTATTTCAGTTCAGACCATATCCATAAGTTACATTTTAGTTTGAGCTTATCATAGGCAGAGTTTAAATTTAGTTTACAAATTAAAGTTAAATTCTACATTAAAAAATTGGTGCTTAGTACTAGTAGGTATACATTCAATATCACAGCATGACATATCTACAGACTGCTTTCTGTCCTTGCGACCAGTGCTTATTAAAAAAATTGTGAGGGCGGTCGGCTATGAGTTTCAGGATGCTATTGGAGGCCGCATCAAGCCTCCGCCGTGTAGCCAGGCATCGCATTGTTAAATATTCTAGCTTTAGACGTTTTCCTTTTTTTTTAAACATGCATTGGTTTCGTAAAACAAACAACTTAATCCTACCAAATTTTTATCATAAAAATCTGTTTTTCCTGTATCTATAGGGAATTTTGAAAAAAGTAAAAAGTATAAATGTAGTTTTTTAAGTGTTAGCAACATACTAAAATTTCATGGCAATTGAAAAATAATTACTAGGGGAAAAACGTTCTCTTTTTGAATGGACGCTCTCGGGGTATACGGTTCTCTTAATGACCCGTTTCACTACCCGAGAGCGCTAGGAAAGACTAAAAACACTCGCGCTGAAATTTATAAAACAACCGCGTTGCTTCGCCCACAGCCTAAGCTCGTGTACGTGCACGCACAATGCTTGTGTGAGTGAGATAAGACGAGCAGCTGGTACTGAGCGTCACTGAGCGGCCGAGCGCGGGGGCGCACTGGCTGAGGGAGGCAGGGAGTCTCGCAACTCGCAACCCGCAGGGAAAGTTACCCACCTGCAGGATGTTGGGCAGCATGGCCTGGCAGGAGGACGTGGCCACGTGCAGCTGCTGCTGCTGCACCTGCTGCACCTGCTGCACGCCCATCGTCTATCGGGAGGATTGCTTATTTATTGCTCTATCATTTACTATAGGAAACGGTTCTCATAAGGGCTATAACAGATGAGCTGTAAACTGGCGAAAGTATTCGTCAGGGGTATTCGCGGGTTGACGATCACAGAATGGATATTCATGTTTTTCAACAAAGAACGCTGCTACCCGTCCTTAGTCGCCTTTTACACCCTGAAGAGATGGAGTCGTGGTATTTCAAGCCGCCACCACACGAAGAAACATTAAGGCTCTTCAAGCTTGTCTGGTGCGAAATTCAAAAATTTTCAATTTTGTTTTTAATCTGGCTAAAATATTCGTTTTTAATAAAGTTTGAATGACTTCCCGCAGCTAAATAACCGTCTCTCACATTGTACTTAATACATCGTTTTTGCAAGACAGAGTTATTGATATTGTATATTGTGCAAAATCTATATTTCTAAGATTGTTCCTTATCTCGGGTTGCGGCGGGGATCTAGCCAAGAAAAAGTTACGGCTGAACTGAGATACAAAAGCGTTACAGCGAAGGAGAGAATGAAAGAGACCTAGAACTAGTGTTACCGCATCTTGGACTACTTCAGCAACTTTACTCTGTCTTGCAAAAACGATGTTTAATAATTATTTTTTTTTTTAATTACCCGCCTTCAAATAATTGACACATACATAAAACTGAGAACTCTCTCTTTTCTGAAGTCGGTTGAAATTGGTACTAAAACCTTCTCCAGAATGTAACAAATACTTATCTGAAAACCGCATCAAAATCGGTTCAGCCAAACTCGAGATAATCGCGGACAAACATACATACAGGTCAAACTAATACACACCTTTTTTGAAGTCGGTTAAAACAAACGTGATGTGATGTGGTGTGGTATAAAACTCACATGTATCTGTATGGGCTGGTGCTGCGGGTGGATCTGTATGGTCTGCACCTGCGGCCCGCCGCCCAGCGACTGCACCGTCGAGATCACGGGGTAGCCTTGCTGGGTCTGCGATTAACAAGGACACACAGCTTTTACATTTGGCCGGGTTGCAGACGCTGCTTTTGGAGATTGAACAGTAAATTTCTCTATGCGCTAGATAAAATAAAGATATTAAAAAAATTGATGACTACAAAAGTCCTACCGAAACTGGTTCCGAAACCGAACTTTCAGTCGGACTCTTAATTTCTACGACTTGCACTCATTTACTAATTTTATAATTTATGTAGGTCAGTAAATAAGTAACTTTAAATGAAAATGTGAATATTGTGTTCACTCTTGAATAGGGTAGTGATGTTCAAGAGTAGTCATGTTCAAGAGTGAACAAACCGTTACTTATACATATATTTGTTAAACGAAGAACATGGGCTTGAATACTCAAGCCCTTATTACCTTATTAGCGTGAACAATCTTCATCATCACAGCCGAGAAACGCCCACTGCTGGACATAGGCCTCCACCACACATCGCCATAGCGAACAGTAAAAAGTAAAAAAAGTAAAAAATGATTTATTCAATACAGGATACAAGATATCGCTTATTGAAAGTCAATTAGACTAATCTAATTAATATTGATACCTTATTTCGTAAAGTATCCTATACTGATAGAGGCGAGGTAGTTCAGGGTGCCCACTAGTTGGCTCAGGCAAACAATGTTTGCCTTGCCTTACGACAATGGTCGCCTGGAGACGCCCCCAAACGAGCCCTCCTCTGTCAAATGATTCTACTCCCTTTCGCAATGATTTTACAGCGTAGAGAAGAAAGGGGTAAAAAACTCTACAATTTCTCTCTTTTTTTTTTTTGTTCTTATATATGTGACATTACAATTCAATTTACAATACAAAGAACATAAATTAATAATATTTAAAGTACATACATGAAATAATGAAAATATCGTGCAGAGCTAGACTACTTCCATGCGTCTAGGCCCTAGAATCCTTAGGCCTGTAATATCCAACCCGGTTTAAACTGCTTTAGTGGTTTAAGCTGCATAGCTGTCACTTTTCACATTAAGTGACAGTGATATCTAATAATTAAGGTTTTGAAGATATTTCTCATTTACCTGGACAATTCCTTGAGGCTGATTCATTAAATGCCCCTGCAAAACTTGTTGTAATTGTTGTTGAGAGATTTGTTGATGGCTCTGAATGCGTTGCTGTTGGACCACTTGTTGTTGTTGCGCCTGCTGTTGTACTTGCACATGTTGCACTTGGATTTGTTGTTGTTGTTGCTGGCGTTGTTGTTGTTGTTGATGCTGTTGTTGTTGTTGTTGCTGCTGTTCTTGTTGCCGCTGTTGATCCTAGTTTAATAATACAATTTTAATTATAAAGACTCCTAAAATTCAGCTTTTATCATTATAATTACCAAATGCCGAGAATCCCTATTTTTAGCCTCAAATTGGAAACATGCCAATAATGGAAAGGGTGCCAAGAATCGGACGGCTCGACGGCTTACCCTATATTTGGTTTCGGAAACCAATTAAAATAAGCAGAACATGGGCAACTGGTAAAACCACAGACATAATAGAACGCTAAAGACCGAAAATAACATTTACCTGAACATGATGAGTCAGCATATGCTTCTTCAAGCTAGGAATATGCATATACATTCTGCTGCATATGCTACACTTATATCTCTTGACCGGAGTGTTCGCTGGCTTGACCGTGACCTCTTGTTCCACGATCAGCTCCAGGTCGTCCTGACCTTCATTCTGATCCTGATCCTGACCGTCGTTGCAGGTCACGTTTACATCCGGTTCCGGAGAATCTGATTTTGAATCGTCATCCTTCTTCTCGTGGGTTCTCATGTGCTTCTTGAAGAAGCTCAGTTCTACGTAGACTGTAGCAACAGACACATCATAAAAATTCATAGAAGCATCAATCAATACATAGTATAAAAAAGTCGCTTCCCGCGTCTGTCCCTATGTATGCTTAAATCTTTAAACTATGCAACGGATTGTGATGCGGTTTCTTGTAAAAGATAGAGTGATTTAAGAGGAAGGTTTATATGTATAATACATGCACAACATGGCAATAGGTAAGGCGGTACGAAGTTCGCCGGGTCGACTAGTCTACCTATAAGAGACTAGAATAACAGTCTACCTTTCCCGCAGTGCTGGCAGGAGTACCTCCTGCGCGGCGCGCCCCCCGCCCCCGCCCCCGCCCCCGCCCCCGCGGCCCCCGCGGCCCGCGCGCCCGCCTCGGCCACCGCCCGCCGCACGCACGCGAACCTAGATACAAAATTATGAAGGTTTATGATGTGCTCAATTGCTGGATCCACAGTGTGGACAATAACCACAGTGGCGTAGCTGCGGAAGGGTGAAAGGAGCCCAAGCTCAGGGGCCCTTACTTACGAATTATAAATTATTGTCCGGCCGCTCAGAGAATGCGATCCTTACACATGTTGTCTCGTTCTTTAACATTGCTATCGAAAGAGACAATGTAACTTTGAAGAAGCGTAGCATTACCGATAACAATGTTAAAGACAAAGCATGGAACTACAAAGACATGTGATGTGTCAGAATCGCGTTTTCTGAGCGGCCACACAATAAACTATCTAGTGATAATTTCTTCGGAATATTAATAAACCACATTCCAGACTTTTACAATGGCCACTTTGAAAAAATACAGGGGAATTCCCATCAAGTCTTGAACATCTTTCTTGAATTTGGTAGGGAACTCCCCTATATTTTTTTCGGCTGATTTCACAGCATGCGCTTGACGCAAGTCGGACATATAACATGACTGATTGTGTTTAAAAGACAGAAGTAGTAATTTGTTGCATACAATTCTTGTCACTTCTACAAAAGCTGAAATATTATTGATGGTGGTAGATCAGCGCCGATTGTTGTTGTTTGTTACCCGCGCCCGCGCTCTGTGTGTGAAGGTCTGTCTGTACGTGTATAGGTTCACCTCTTGGTCCCCGCGTGAGTGAGCACGTGGCTGTTCCGGGCGGAGGAGGTGGTGAACCTGGCGGGGCACAGCTTGCAGCAGTAGGGCTTCTCGCCCGTGTGCGTGCGCCGGTGGTAGATCAGCGCCGACTGTTGGGCGAACTTGCGCTCGCAGAACTGGCACTCGAAGGGACGCTCGCCTGGGGATCATCATTACTTTACTTAAGAACTAGAGGCTGCCCCCACGGTTTCACTCGCGCAGATTTCTCGTAAACACAAAAATCACGTTTTTTTCCCGTTCCCGTGGGAATTTCGGGAATTCCCTTCTTAGTGATCACCTATACTCCCTAAGGAACCTACATACAAAATTTCAGCCCGCTACGCCCAGTAGTTTTGGCTCTGCGTTGTCTGTCAGTCAGTCAGTCAGTCAGTAACGGAAGAGTTTAATATATATTGATTTTGTATCGTGTTTTTTGTACAATAAAGAGATCATTCATTCATCTTAGAGTAGCTTCTATGGGTCATATATACAGCTGACGACCACGGATGGCAACGCTCGCAGTTTTAGTTAAACAGACTCTTATGCTACCAAGGACGAGACCCATCCCACGGTGCGTCGTGCGAACTGGCCCGCGTCTTCTGCAATATCGAGGACCGTAGTAGCTACTTTTGGCCTAAAGACGTACGCTACTGGACATGCCCACCCCACTAATCACCACGCCAACCGATCTTTCCGATTCCGAACCGATTCCAGTCCCTCAGCCAGCACTCTCGGAACTGCGCTGAAGGTCCGGGCGTAAGAATAGGTCTACGGATCCCCTGCGTGTCACACGCTGCCAACTTAGTCGGCCACTAACAAACTTAATTTTTACATACAAAGTTTGGCACGAGTTCATAATATCATTTTCAAAGTATGTATTGGTAAACTGCATACCTGTATGCACCCTCATGTGCGCATTAAGCTTGGAGACCTCGTAGAATCCCTTATTGCAAATAGAGCACACGTGGTTCCGTATGCCACGGTGTTTCTTCATGTGCTGGCACAGAGTGGAGTGCCGGCGGAATGTCTTGTTGCACTCGTTGCATTTCAGTGGCTTCTCGCCCGTGTGCAGACGGAAGTGGACCTGTGGGCACAGATTTATTTCAATTACCTCTGCCTACCCCGGAAACATGTCGTAATGTAGTTTGCAAAGTGGTAGGTGAATGTTAAGGTTCCACGGTACACTCGAGTCTAAGTTGCCGTGGCAAAAAGTTACCTTACCCTGAAAACTCACCGGGATGCCATGGCCACGTCACCATCCAAACAATTTGTATACAAATGTACATACCTATGGCAATAACGGTGTGGCAACGTCGCCAATTTGGAAATTTGTATTGGATACGTGCCAGCGACGTCGCTATGGCATCATGGAGCTAGTAGCTACGCTTAAGCATAGCATATCGGTGAATTTGCGGCCTACGGTAACTTTTTGTCATGCCAACTTAGAGCACATCTAAGCTTTGAGATAAGTAGGTAGGCGTCTTAAGCTTTGAGAATAGTTGTAGACTTTAAGGAGCAGCGCACACCTGGCAAGGCGCGGCGCAGATTCTAGGGCACAGAGAGTCTATTGAAGTTTTAAAATTCTAACACTGTATTTTTCACGTCCTACCTAAGTCGGTTGATAAAGAGTAAACCTTCTATTTAATAAAGAAACATGTTTTAGTTCAAAATTTTATTTATTTTAAGAAATTATAGACAGATACATTTTCATAATCCATATTTTTAATTAAAATTAATAAAGTTGGATAAGTTAAAGATAAATTAAAAGAAGATTACGTTAGAATAAAACGCGGCTGCTAAAGAAACATATAAATACATTTTCATATTATATTTAAAGAAAAATAACTTAATTAGATTTAACAATTTTGACTATATTTTTAACGTATGATGAATATAAATAAATTAATATAATTAAGTAAACTATAGTTAATTATTTAAGAAAATATAACGAGTCCATTACGCTCACACTCGCGCGTCCCAGCGGGGTGGACTCACTCACAAAAGCTTACAAATTGATCATGAATCGTAATCCACACTAATCCCACAATATACTAGAATAATGTCTTTCTATCCAACTGTCCTACGTGTCGTCGGCTGAGTCAGTTTCTTTAATTTAATTATGTCTGTTGTTATGTTTACGGAATTTTCACGATACGTGGTATCGAACGCTTTAGAAAATACAGAATCTTTAGGAAACTCTATTATAAAATGCATAATAAGGTTCCCCTTAGCTTTGGTAGGACAAGCCGGCAACGGCAACCCTTCGTTTTCTACAATTATCCTTCACATATAAAGGTGTTGTTATCCATGATTTTAATTTCTAGCGCCATGTCATCTAAAGTCTGCAGATTTATTACTATAAATAGGAGGCTTTATGTGGAGTTACTCCTCTAAAGATATTGTTTTTGTAGTCTTTAAGTCGCTTAGACCAGATCTGGTGAAAACATCGTGCGGCCGGTCTTCGGTTACGAAAATGTCAGCAGGAATCCTGGTGGGGCCTTGGTCGCCCTCCTCCGAGTTTGGCGCGATACAAGTTTGTACATATTTGACCGTACTAAAAATATAAATTTTTCTCCTTTTCTTGCGAATCCAATTTTGAGCCGGGCCCATCCATAAACTCCAACCGTTGCATATTCATCACCTTCTCATCGCCCTTGTGTATCTCCTCCAAAAACAATGGAAGAGACTTGATAATTGGCGGGTCTTCCACCTTTATAATATTTCCAAGGATGAAATTGTACTCTATGTAATCGGAATATGGGTTACTCGAACCAAAAAATTCTATGAAGGTTCTCATCGGATCACCATGGTACGTGTAGGGCTGGAAGTAGTCTTCAGGCGTTGGCGCCGCTTGTTTTAAACCTTTTTTCCCGTTGTGGTCATAAATTGTTCTTCTCTTGGGGTCCGCTAAGACCTCGTAAGCTTCTCCGATGAGAGAGAATATTCGACCCAAATTGTCATCATATTGGATGTACCTATGGGGGTTGTATTTTAAAGCCAGTCGATAGTACGCGTCCTTGATCTCTATTTCGTCAGAGGATCTGTCTACCCCCAGAATGCTGTAGTAATCCAAACCCATTTTTAGGAAGATGAAATTCGTTAAATATTATTTTATATGGCTCACAAAGGATCAATGCGTAGTGTTGGGTAGGGTCAGTGAGTCGTTTCTTGTTTTATCTAATAGCAAGTATATTTTACAAAATAGATAAATTAAATTAATAAAATATTGTGAATCGCTGATATAAAATATTGTTTGTCAATGTCAACGATGAAGGAAACTATAATTGTCAGTGATGATTTTGATAGTTGTCGTCAGTCGCAAATGGTCGCAAACTGACAACTATCAAAATCATGATCATTTTCATAGAAAAATTTTACTCTATCATTTTGTACTAAGCACTCGGGAAGGTGTCGGGAAGTAATTGAGTCAAAATAGATCATACATAATTTACAATTTTTTATAATGGGTTTAGATTATTATAGTATATTGGGTGTGAAACCCTGTTGCAACCAGCTCGAAATCAAGAAGGCGTACCGTCGCCTCGCTCTCAAATACAACCCTGAGAGGTACGACAACGACGACAACATGAAACGAATCTTCTCTCTCATCGGGGAAGCCTACGAGGTCTTAGTAGACCACAAGAGACGAGCGATTTACGACCAGTACGGCGAGGAAGGGTTAAAGCGCGGGGTGCCAACACCCGGAGAGTACTTCCAACCGTACACGTACCACGGCGAGCCGTCGCGGACTTACCAGGAATTCTTTGGCACTAGCAACCCGTACGCCGATCTGCTGGACTACTATGACAACCCTCCAAAAATGTTCGACTCGCCTTTGGGTAAAGGATACAAGGAAAAGGACCCACCCTTAGTCAGACCACTTTCATTGTCATTAGAGGAGATATACAAGGGCGGCATGAAGAAGATGAAGATACAGCGCCTGGTGTTCACAGACGAGACCTGCTCGGAACTAAAGTTGAGAGAGAAGGTTCTTTCGATCCCCATCAAACCTGGCCTCTACCCTAACACGGAGTTCCGATTTAAAGAGGAGGGCGACCAAGGCCCCACTAGGATTCCTGCTGACGTCATTTTCGTAACCGAAGACCGGCCGCACGATGTTTTCACCAGATCTGGTCTGAGCGACTTAAAGACTACCAAAACTGTATCTTTAGAAGAGGCTTTATGTGGAGTTACTATAAATCTGCAGACTTTAGATGACAGGACGTTACGAATCAAAATCATGGATATAATAACACCTTCATATGAGAAGGTTATAGAAGACGAAGGGTTGCCGTTGCCGGCTTGCCCTACCAAAGCTAAGGGGAACCTCATTATTGGGTTTAAAATTGAGTTTCCTGAATACTTCTCGAAGGTGACTAGGAGAGCGTTCGCTGATGCCTTCAGGGTGAGGAAGGAGGAAGACGAGAAATATGAGAAGCTCAAGTGTGGCACGCTTGCAGCTCCTTCTATCTATGATATGTGATTTTGTAAACAATATAAACTTACATTTTTGTGAAGACAAAGTGTTATGATTTTTTGTAGGTTTCCGAAAGTATTTCGTCATCATCAACCGAAACTCTTATGAACTTTAGCTCATAAGAGCCTTTCAAGTTTTGTGAAAAACGTAAATTCGTAGATCTTGCATTGCACTACACGCGTGGACGCGTAGCGTTTCTTATTTCACTGGTGGACGCGGTGGTCTAGGCGTGCATTGCAGTTGTGCAGTTGGTTATCGTCATGTTAACGTTAACGTTAACGCCAGACCCAGACAAAGATTTTTGTAGCGTAGCGTTTCCCCACCCCCCCCCACTGACGCCAGACAGTTTGGAAACCGCCGCGTTAAGGTACGCGTTAATTGGTCAGCGCCGGACGCGCCGGACGCACGGCACGCAACGGATTTGAGTTTGCTTTGTATGAATTTACATAAGACTGCGTCCACTATCCGCACCTACCGCACCGCGCGCCGGCTATTTATGAACAAAAATTCGTTGCGTGCCGGTGACGTCACAAAAATCAGTTCACCGCTGGCATTGCCGCCGGTGTCTTCTTCATTTTCCAATAAGCAACTAATAATAATAATATCTTCATCAAACTCAATAGCTAAAGAAGTCATCTACCGACAAGAAAACACTCGAAACTAAATTAAAAATCGGGACACAGTGGACGCTTGCCACCGGTAAATCCGTTTAGTTCGTTGCGTGCCGTGCGTGCGGCGCGTTCGGCTCCGACCAATGAACGCGTACCTTTAACGCACTTTTTATGGATTTTCTTCTTTATTATCATTGATTTTTGAACATGCATATTTGCATCATGGCTTTGATTTGTTTGATGTGATTTTAGTTCATTGACTGATATTGATTGATTACACCGACCTTTACAAATGTAAATTATGTATAATTTCTATTACATACTTACCTTTCCATATGTACTAATGGAAATCTTTTGCAGATCTTAGTACCTACCTAGGGAACTAGCTGGAACCTTCTAATTGGTTCAGTATCTATAAAGAAGAAAATGTACTACGCTGCTCTAGCACTAAAACACATCGCCAACCTCCTCCTCCTGGCTTCCTCAGGTATTATGCTGTATTACACCTGTAAGACGGAACCAAGCGACGGCCACGTGTGGCTCAGCGTGTCCGGCTACCATTGGTGGACGACCTTTGTAATATGGCAAAACGTACTGAACATCTTCTACTTCCAAACTATATTGGCTATCATAGCCCTAATGCTCGTCTCCGTAGGAGCCGGGATTCACTTGAAGGAAAGAGGCTTCACTAACACTGTGCACTCGTGGCTCGGTATAACAGCTCTAGCTTTCTGCGTGGTAGCTTTTATACTTGGGTGCATTGTAGCTGTTCTTGGCAAAATTAATTATGTTGACATAGCTTGTACGTATATGGAAAAACTGACTACGTTATTAGCGTCGGCGTCTCTCATTAGTGGCTTGTTCCAGAAGCGGTACCTAGAGTGGGCACCTGGCTGGCTTTTTGTTACCCATATTGCGATGATATGCTTTTATACTTTATTCTTGTTTTTGCTATTGTTTTTGTAAAATATGTACTTAGTTCTTTTCTTTGTGATTGTGATGCGAGATATGAAACCCTTTTATAGTATTAAATATTTTATTTTAATTTTTTATTGTATTTAGTATGGATACTATCAAACAGAAGGTTTGAAGGCCTATGCCTAGCAGTAAGCACACAGTGGAAACCTCAGAGTAAGGAAACCGCCACTACGCTGTGGAAACACAAGAAACTAAATAAAATAATTTCTCTATACAAAAAAAGGAACAGCCTACAATAAACTGACACATACATTTACGAAGCACTTCCCCTTTTTGAAGTCGGTTAAAATAAGTAATAGGACCTTCTCCTGAATGTAACAAATACTTTTCTGAAAACCGCATTAAAAATCGGTTCAGCAAAACGCGAGATAACCGCGGACAAACATACATACATACATACGACACGAAATATTCGAAAAAATGGTTGGTCATGGTCATGCTCTTAGACAAAATAGAACGCTATGCTAAAGGTATGCTACCAGCGCCAGCCAGGAGTCAGGACTACAGGCAGGAGAGATACCAGCGCTGGGGAGAGAATAGGATCAAGAAAGTTACTTCGTTCCTTCCTGGTAATCTAGTTCGTTTTTTCCACATAACAAGGAAGATGCTCTCTCTCGTTTTTTTCCTTAGTGATTTACCTTCTCTGTTCTTTTCTTTATTATCTTTGGTTTTCCATGCACATCACTAAAAATTTTCTATGCACATCACAATCGAGTCACTGTTTTGAACTAATGATTTTATTTTACTTTAAGTTTATTGCAAAGGTTTATTAAAAGTGCTTATTGAAGCCTTAAAACTTATTTTGGTCGGTGGGTCGTTTTAGGATTTTAATCGGAATTATCTATTATTTGGTCAGTGGGTCGTTTTAACCTTGTCATAACAATGGGAACCTTGTGAAGATCTGGTTGGTGGATCGATTTAGAGTACTACCTACCACGTGCCTACCCATACCACCTACCTACGCCGTTTATCCACGCACTTCGGAACTCGTCAGAGAATATAGAGAAGAGACCTATAAATTCTGAGATAGAGACGAAAAAATGGAGGTCGCAATTTATGCAATAACACTCATCGCCACCATCCTCGTTGTGGCTTCCGTACTTATAACGACTGTCTACACAATGAAAAGCAAACCCAGCAACGACCACGTATCCTACAGCGTGTCCGGCTACGGTGCGTGGACCTGTGTTGTCATGTGGGCAGCCTCAATGTCCATCTACTACAATCAATCTGTTTTAGGCGTGGCCCTAGTTTTTGTTGTAATAGGACTTTTTGTTCATTTGAAAGCGAGCGGTTTTACCAGCAATTTACACTCGTGGCTCGGTTTAATAGCTCTAGCTGTATGTTTTGTGGCTTTTGTACTTGGGCTCATTTTAGCTGTCCAAGGTAATACTCATAAAGACGGGGACCTGGGAGCAGCTTGTATGTATACGGAATTACTGACTACGTTGATTTCGTCCTTGGCTCTCATAAGTGGCTTGTTCCAGGAGCGGTACCTGGAGTGGGCACCGAAATGGCTCCTTGTTATTCATATTGCTATAATATGCCTCTTTACTTTATTAGCGTTTTTAGTAAAGTTTTTGTAAATAGTCTTTTAATTTGTGATGCCACATATGGAACGTTTAAATGGTAAAAAATTATATATTAAATATTTTACTTTATTGAATATAATTGTTTTTTTTTAGACTTATATTCTGGTGATTGAACAGGTGATCTGAAAGCCCTAAGAAACTCAGAATACACGAAACTAACTAGAAGGAATCAGTATCTAAGGTGCCCGAAACATATACAGAGACGAACATTACACCCAGACCCAGAAACAAACATTGATATGCATCATAGCAATGGTCGCCCCGCCGGGAATCGAACCCAGTGCATCCGCGTCTCAGTCCACGGGGAAACGCTCGAAATCTTTGGTGGCAGTGGCACACAGAGTGAGCTCTGAGAGTTAGTGGCACACACACAAAGTCTGTGAACATGTGAACATAGAAAAATTTTACTCTCTCACAGAATTGTTTTGATTTTATTTTAAGCATAGACATTATTTCGATACATTTAAAGTTTATTTTTATTGATAGATTTTTTAAGCAGTGATTAACTGATTAACATTGAGGTATATGTACTTGCTTACTGAAAGACTTAAATCTAATTTTCATCGGAATAATCTAATAATTAATAAGTTACATTGTCATAATAATGGGAACCTTGTGAAGATAGTAGGAACCTCCTACACCCCTTACACCTACCTAGTTTATTTACGAACTTCGGAACTCGTCAGAGAATATAGAGAGACCTAAGTCTGGGTCATTGGCTCAGGTCTGAGATAAAGACGAAAATGGACGACACAATTTATGCATTAAAAACCACCGCCTCCGTCCTCGTTGTGGCTTCCCTAGTTATACTGAGTATTTACACCTGCAAAGCAGAACCCAGCAACGAACACGTAACGTGCAGCGTGAACGGCCAAGCTGCGTGGATGATTGCTGTATTATGGGAAACCACTATGTCGATTTACATCAGTCGAATTTTCTTCGCCT
>OX637661.1:5274807-5485343 GCA_951802225.1 Euspilapteryx auroguttella | reverse complement strand
TTTCTAAAACCAAAATAATATCTTTATTCAATAAATTCAACTGGTACGAACTTTATCGGAGTCGGTTAAAATATGTAACAAAACCTTCTCCTGAACGTAATAAATACTTATAAGAAAATCACATCAAAATTCGTTTAGCTAATCGCGAGATAATCGCGGACAACCATACCAAACTGAGAACCTCTTTTTTGAAGTCGGTTACTATTTGATAATAAGTAATATTTGAACAATTCTTTCACCGTTAGAATCCTACATTGTTCCCAAAATAGATAGGCTATTAGAATATTCTCAAAAAATCATAATTTAGCACATAGAACTTTACCTAGTATGTAACTTAATTATTGTATGCGCAATAAATATATCTAGGCTATAATAATTAATAGTAGAGTGTAAACTTATGTTGCAACGCGGTACGAAGTTCGATCAGCTAGTATTCAAAAAATAAAATTTGTTCTTACCTCTCGGAACTAAGAGAGCAGGAATGTTCGGAGCCGTCGTCGTCGTAGTGCGTGCACGACGAGCAGGACTGCGACCACAGCGAGCTGCTGCTGCTAGACCTGCATACATCATCAATCAATCAACCAATCAGTCAGTCTTTTATATAATTGTTTCCAAAAGTAACTGACTGAATTCCAAGTGTCCATATAGTGATTGCACCCACAAACTAAAATTTTCATTTTCTACAGAACTGTTTTTGAACAGAAAAGTGATTGAGATATATGCCATAAGTATGGATATTTTGTAAATAAAATCAATATTATAAAACTCTTCCGTTACTGACTGACAGAAGCCGAAACTACTGGGCGTAGCAGATTGAAATTTTGAATGTGGGCTCCTTGCAAAATTTAGGTGAGCACTAAGGAATAAATCCTTGAATTTCACATGGTAACGGAAAAAAACAGGATTTTGGTGTTTATGAGCAATCTGCGCGGGTGAAATCGCGGGGCAGCCCCTAGTGATTATAATAATAAAAATAAACATATAAATTACCTGGACAGATCACTGTCGGATCCAACTTCTCCTTTGGGTCCGCGGTACTCCATGAAGGAGGCCGCCATCGGCGTCTGAACCGTTTTATCTCGACTCTGTATTGATCTGCAATATTTTATGTATATTACAACAAACACATACAAATGTACATGCTCCCGTCCGTCCATCTGACAAAGGAACTTTTCTCGAAAACATCGTAACAACTCTATGAAATGTTTGCACGAGATAATCTTGTTGCCAAAAGAATACTAACAAATATAAGGAACCTAAGGGAAGGCCACCGTAACGACATAAAAATTGTTTAAATCTGTTCGTTTCTGGTTCGTTTTGTTTGACATTTGTTTTGATTGCGTTGCGTTCGAATTAATACTAATTTATTCGTTTCTCCAAATATAAATGTTTCTAACCTCTGAATGTTTGTTTACACTTTTATCTCGTCTCAGTGGCCTGACTACATAAAGATCAGAAATAACACAAATACTTGCAAAACAAAACTTGTTAAAACGGGAAAAAACTGGATTTCTGTGTTATGAGAAATCTGCGCGAGTGAAACCGCGGGGCAGCCTCTAGTTCAATGTGTAATAGAATAAAAACAAAATCTTACCCAAATAAATGGTTAGTTTTGGTGTCGCTCTTCCGGGGCCGGCCGCGGCCCTTCTTGCGCGGCTCCGGCGGCGGCTGGCTGGCTGGCAACGTGGGCAACGAGACTGAACCACACAATCACACCATTTAATACATTCATTAACTAGATACTACTCCTTTACCAGCTAATCACCCCGGTCAATCACGCCGTCTCTGCATTTTTGCGAAGGACGATTATTATTTATAGCCTTTATTGTGTCCCACTGCTGGGCAAAGGCCTCCCCCCATTTCCTCCACTCCACTCTATCCAGTGGAGTTCTATCTATTGGGGTGTGGGTTCTCCAGCGCTTTGGATTCACACCCATAGCAAATGCTGAGGCAGTGCCCTTTGCAACAGTGGCATAAAATTACGTTTTTTTTGTATTTTGTTTGTCTGTGTTGTTGTTAATTGTGTGTCACTGTTTGGCAATAAACGCTTTTCTTTCTTTCTTTCTATTATTTACTCTATACTAATCCTCTGACCGATCAAACTATCGGTCAACTATAAAATGGTTAGTGCGCGCGAGCTCCTATACGACTTTTTAATCCTACTTCTTATGAATTCCAGTTAGGAACCAACAGAGGCGGAGATTTTAATAAGGCATTGGCGATAGCCAAATCAGCCAGGCCGCCTTCGCATGAGGAGGCTTGGGCGCTCAGGCTGGGGAGGCCGAGCGCGGGGCACAGGACGGTGGAGGCTATACTCCCCGTCCTGGAGCGGTGGTTGCATCGGCACCATGGGGCTCTAAGCTTCCGTCTGACCCAGGTGCTCTCAGGGCATGGATGCTTTGGGAGTTTCCTGGCGATGATAAAGCGCGAACAGTCCCCCCGGTGCCACCACTGCGATTGCCCCGAGGATACGGCCCAGCACACCCTAGAGGTGTGCCCAGCCTGGGTGGCTGAACGTGCGGTCCTCCAGACCGCCATCGGGACGGACCTCTCCCTGCCGGCTGTGGTGCGAGCCATGGTCGGCAGCAGAGAGGCTTGGACGGCGGCTGTCTCCTTCTGCGAAGCAGTCATGCTCGCCAAGGAGACGGCCGAACGAGAGAGAGAGGCGGCGAACCCGGCCAGACGGCGAGTTCGTCGCCGCGGCGGCGCGAGGCCATGAAGCGCCGCCGTACGCCCTGCAGTACCGGGCCGAAGAATAGGACTGAGGTATCCCCTGCCTGTCGTAAGAGGCGACTAAGAGGGGACCCCGGGGTCGTTGGGTGCACGAGGCGGGGGCCTCGTGTAGTCATATAACGGCCCCGAGAAGGACGGCGGAACGCGGTGTCCCGATTCCGTCGTCGAGTGTAGGAAGAGCCTTCCGCGCTCAGGGGGGACTACCATCACTTGTCCCCCCGTGAAGAGGCTAAACAGCCAGTGCTGGAGGGGGTCGCGGAGTTGAACATAACGATCGAAAGATCACCCGTGACCCCCTTGCCAACAGCCGAGATGGACACCGGCGGGGTTTTAGTGGGTGCGAACCCCACATAACCTTGCGACTCCCCCCGGGGTCGCAAAGTACTCGTTAGGAGTTTCCCCGCCTAAAAAAAAAAAAAAAAGGTCGCCTTCGCATCATCACTTGGAAGCGGGCAGTTAAGAAAGAGATTGCCACAACTGGAGGAGGCAGTCCAGAATCCAAATAAAGAAATACTTCAGGGGGTATCAGGGGTTATTTTCCAATAAGTTAGGGATCGATCAAAAAAAGACATTGATAGAGGAACGAGGTTCGCTGCGTCAGCTAGATGTAATAAATAAGTGGCACTAGGATCAATAAAAAAAAACGACATTGCTAGCCGAACGAAGTTCCGGGTCAACTGGTTATGTAATAAGTAAGTTACACTTGGCGTATTGTTTGTTATCTTACCGTCAGAGCCGAAACTCTTTGTATTGCTCGACAAGGAGGACGGAGTCAGCAGTAGAGTTGGTTTCCTCAGGCCGCCGCTTAGAAGACTCATACCTGATTGATTGATTGATTGATTAACATATTTATTCGATAAAACACTTACAGATTACAACATTTACAACACATAAAACAAGAATGGTAAACAAACATACAGATAAAATAAAAAAGATAAACATTCATTTGGCACTCCTCTCTCTATTCAATTTAATAATTGCACTGTAACCGCACCACCGCACCACATAAAGGGCTCTGGCTTAGCGCGTGTTACAAAAATAATATCTTTAGCGCTGATTTACAGCCAGATCCTAGAAATTTGCAAACTTCCGCTCATATTTTTTGTACATACATAATATCACGCCTTTTATTCCCCGGAGGGTTAGGCAGAGGCACCAGCTTGAGAGCCGGACCCACGTTTAGCCGAGTTTATGCTTTATTACCAACGTGACAAGAGGCCAGCTTGTCGCCGCGGTTATAACGACCACTACTGCGGCCGGGACCAACGGCTTCACGTGCCTTCCGAAGCACGGAATCATCTTACTTTTCGGACAATCAGGTGATTCAAGCCTGCAATGTCCTATCCAACCGAAAACAACCACAACGTAATTTTTGTGAGAAATCAATATGTGGTGTTTTCTGCGGGGATCGAACCCACAACCTTCCGTGCCGTGGCGCAACGCGCTACGCCACTGAGCTACGGAGGCGGCTATATTTTTTGTGGAGAGTTAAAATCGGCAATCGCCTTTTTCTTTGAATTTAAGATCTTTGCTCTTGTCTGTGGAGCCTTTTCCAATCACCCATTGCCACGTTTAAAGAAATCGATTTCGATTTCAATAATTTTGTGAGGTGAACCTTGTGTCACTGTAATGATGTAGCTAACCTGACAGACGTTGTTCTAAATGGAAACATTCCTTTATTTTATTAAAGAAAGAAAATTTCCAGCATTTTGAGTAATTTTCCTCCAGATGGACTAGCTGACCCAGCAAACTCCGTATCGCCTTACCCTCTTATTCATTAAAAGTTAAAGAGCATTATAGTTATTTGACGTATGTCAATTTAGACTGGATGTCACGTATTTACCATACAACAAACCAGAGAAGTAGACCTCCAGTAAGGCGACTTAAAATCTACTGTATCTTTATGAATAAGAGGGATAAATTATAAGTTGTTTATTATTATTCTACCCACTTAAAACTGGCCGTATGGACTATGTAACTTACTTTGCCCGCCTTTTCTATAGTTTTTGCGAGAGTAACGGACCACGATTAATTTTTATATTTATAGAAGACGAGCTCTCCCGGCTTACTTTGTTACGCCATAGAATATAAGATACTACTAAAGACTTGGCTCTATAGACTATGTTCATTTGACTGCCTTGAATGGGCGTTTAAAAAAAATACTGTCAAAATATGTAAACAACGGAAAAAAATATTGCACCTTGGGTTACATTATTTGAGTTTAAGTAAGGATCCCTATTTTTTTTTGAAAATCTAATATAGCCTATGACACTCGGGGATAGTGTAGCTTTCTACCAGTAAAATAATTTTTCAAATCGGTTCAGTATTTCCGGAGCCTATTCGTTACAAACAAACAAACAAATGTTTATAATATTGGTATAGATTATGTGGTTATAGTGACTTACTAGGACTCTTAGGTGACTTGTTAGGTGTTTTATTCTCTCTATGCGAGGACTTCTTGGGCGTGGTGATCGCGGGCTCGGGCGCGGGCGAGGCCAGCCGCCGGGTACGCTCGGTACGCTCAGGTCGCTCGGTACGCTCAGGTCGCTCGGTACGCTCAGGTCGCTCGGAGCGCTCGGATCGCACGGTGCGTGGCGGCGCCGGCGTGGCCGCCTCGCTCTCTGATGTTGCCGTCTCTGTTATTATAACAAAGTAAGGTATTGCTAGGTAAGCCTAGATGAAATCTAAAATAAACCCAGAGTACGGTAAACCGCCCTATTGTTATTGCGAGCGGGAGGTTTAAGTGCTTTGTCCCGCAATATACATACACTAGATTATATAAGAGATTAGTGAATTCTTTATTGCAATCATAATAAAACAAAAAAATACATAAAAGAACAAGTACAAAGATCAATGCAAATGGCGAATCAATGCAATGATCAATACATTGTTTTTCTTTCTTTCTAAGAATTCTTGTTTCAACCTCCAAGAGCGGCTTGACCTTCGATTACTTTTGGAGAAAAATTCCTCCACGTTACAACTTTAACCACATACCATTATCAAGAGTGTTGTTGGCAGCGAGCTTGTGTCGGGCGGCCGTGAAGGCCCCCCGCCCGCGGCCGCGCCCCCGCCCCCGCCCGCGCCCGCGCCGCCACACTGTTTTGGGTTTGGCTGCCGAGTGAGTCGACACTGCTGGCGACGTCTCACGCTGGTGGGATGAGGAATATATAAAAACCTAGTTATTGCAAATTTAAAAGTTTCGCAATTGGCCCAAAATATAAATGTGCATCTCGGATTCCCGCCAGGCGGAACATCGGCGTGTGACATGCTGTTTAAAAGCGCGGGTGCTCAGTAGGGAAAGTGTTAATAGAACAAAATATAACGTATTCAAGGTATTCCGTAAAATATATATTTTTAACATTGTATATATTTTCTGATATTATGTTACGGCTGAAGTGAGACACAAAGGCGTTACAACGTGAAAGAGACCGAGAACTATATATATATTTCTCTCGCTCGCTCGCTAGCACTACTCGCTTCCCTCCCTACGGGCTGTGTAGAGATGGGCGATTGTTGAAAAAATCAACAATCGAATTTTTCGAATGTTCCAATATGGAGAATTCGAATGAATTTTCGTCATTCGAATGATTTGTTTTCATTCGAATGAAATTTCAACATTCGAATGGGTTTTTCCGAACGATAATTCGAATGAATGTTCGGTATGGTAATGTAAAGTACATTTTTATAACATTTTCAAGGATACACGAATGTATTACTACTATTTTCATGTTACTGGTATGTACTTAATGTACAATTTGTTCCTTTTTCGCAAAAAAATGTAAAGATAATTCTGATTTTCGCATACTTATCCTATTTGATTTAAAAAGGGTGACAGGAATAAAGATGTCATGCAACTCATGCACATGCATACAATACCTACATAATAATGGAATTCCTAACTAATTCAAATAAAACTAATCATTCGAATTAAATATGGATTATTCGAATGATTATTTTGCATTCGAATATTTCGAATTGACACTTCACAATCGAATAATTCGATTGTTCGGTATTCGAATGTTTCATTCGAATGAATCACTCGCATTCGCCCATCTCTAGGGCTGTGCCCAACGGTTCAGTCGGCCTTCGTTCTTAACGCGTGTCCCACGACACGTTCTCCTTTTTTTTTAACCAATCAGATTTCGTTAATTCCGTACCCCTCCGTTTCGGTTGATGACCGCTTAAAAAACTAAATCTGATTGGTTATTCAAAACACATCTCCTCTTTTTTCCGCTTTGGAGGAAACCGGGACCTATTAACGAAGATAATAATAAAAATAACACATCACACTCAGAGCCCTTAACTAGGAAGAACCTGTATCTAAGGTGCCCGAAACACACACAGAGATAAACATTACACCCAGACCGGCAACAAACATCGATATTCATCATATCAATATTCGTACCGCCCGGGAATCGAACCCAGATGCACACGCTTACTCAGTCCACATCACTGCCAACTGAGCCACGGAGCAGTCAAGATACTAAATAAAAATGTCAAACTCACAGTGTTATTATCAGGAGTATCATTGTCGCTGTCGGGCGGCGCGCGGCTTCTTTCCCGCCGCGTTTTCCGTTCATTACTGCGTTCCGTAGAACGCTGTCTCTCACGTTCTGAGTTCCGGTCACTGCTACGTTCCGAGTTTCGTTCACTGTTGCGTTCTACGTTCCGTTCACTGCTACGTTCTACGTTCCGTTCATTGCTACGTTCTACGTTCCGTTCACTACGAGCGGTCGAACGAGCGCGGGACCTGCTCCGGCGATCCACTATAGCTGACAAATGATTCAAATATTAAAATTAATTAGAATTTTACAAAATTAAAAACACAAAACAATGTATGTATGTATGTATGTATGTATGTATGTGATGCTGTTGAATACCAATTATCTTTTTCAGCCTCAAAATTTAATATGAAAAATAATAGGAAGGTGGGTCAAGAAGAATGGGGAGTATAAGCCTATCGGATCTATCTGTTTAATATAAATTAACTAGTTTTAATGCGGTTTACCCCGCATTTACACACATTGCAAACTTACCACACAGTAATATATAACTTACAGTTGATCTTGTCCTCCGGCTCGGTCTCCTCGTGTGGCGGCTGCGGCGGCCAGCGCGCGGGCGGCGCGGCCAGCGCGCGGCGCGCCTCGGCGAACAGCGGCCGGCACTGCTCGCGCATCTTCACGCCTGCCCTGGGGTCACATTGTTTTGGTTAACCCAAGGGACGATGGGGGTCTGTTTAAACCTCACCGCGTCGTGCGCACATAAACTGTGCATAATTTAAATGCGTTTGAGGGTGGGCAAACGTTCCACGGGTCGGTTCCACATCCTCAGTGTAAAAGTCTGCGGCTCACTAGCGTTTCAACGGAGATCGCACGAACCGAAGTATCTAAAGCAGCTAGAATAAACAGAATTTCCGAGGTAGATGCATCGGGAGGAACTGCACAGTAACTCTTCGCTCTGCTTAAAGAGCCCGCTCAAAACAAAATAATATGTTGAAATCTTAATAAACATAACATAACATAATCTCACGCCTTTTATACCCCGAATGGTTAGGCAGAGGCACAAGCTCAAAAGCCGGACCCACGTTTAGCCGAGTTTATGTTTTATTACCAACGTGACAAGGGGCCAGCTTGACGCCGCGGCTACAACGACCACCATTAATTGTTCTAATAAATAAATAACACTATTCATCTCCTATTAGAAAACTTTGGTGACCCCGACGTCATTTATTGGCAACACTTCAATGCGTGCAACAGTGTCAGTTTATGAATCAAAACTTACTTATAGAACACAGTGTCCTTGTTGTTGTAAGCTAGACAGTTGTCTATCATCAGATTGAAGTCGGCCTCGAGGTCGTCTATGGAGTCGTACTCCCCGCTCTCGTGCTTCTTGACCATCGTACTGAGGTCCATTGGATGCTTCACTATTGTACTGTAGTCTGGCACCTGGGGGCGATCCGGTATTACATTGAATTATTAGTATACAGAGAGAAGGTAAACCACTACGTTTTTATTATATTGTCCTTTTTTAATATTTTTATTGTTAATTTTGCTATTAATATTGCGACATCACTAAAAAAAAGAAAGTACACTGAGCCGTGCACGCTATCGGCCATACGTCGCAGACTTAATACAGTCTAGGCCGCACGAGACCATAGACAAATCTGTTACGCCGTCCTAGACCGCCACTGTACCGAGACAGCAGAGCTGTTATACCACGCACCCTCCTTATGCTGCAGATCAGCAAAGCCAACTATAGACAAAGAGTCCTTACACAACAGGATCGACAGGTTCACCGAAGATGTCGGAAGAGTCTTTGAGGGTGAGCGCGCGCAGCAGGCGGTGCATGGCGGCTCCCACACGCTCGTGATTCCAGGTGCAAAGACCAGCTCGAACAGTAGAACATTGTACGGGAGACAGCAGCTGTTATAGCATGCACCCGCCCGCGGCATGTTCCGATCAAACCCATCAGCAAAGCCTACCTCAACAGGGTCGACGGGTTCACCGAAGATGTCGGAGGAGTCTCTGAGCGTGAGCGCGCGCAGCAGGCGGTGCATGGCGGCGCGCGCGGCGCACAGCGCGTGCGTGAGGCAGCGCTCCCACACGCGCGTGTACTCTGCCTTCAGCCGCTCGCGCTTGCGCACCAGCTCGCATAGTAATCTGGGCAAAAATTTAACTTCAGTATGTCATATTGTACCTTTTGGTTTGCAGGTTTGTGGCTCTAAGGTTTAGACTTAAGTCAAAATACATTTTCCAGGTACTTTTCGTTTACTGACAAGATTATCAAGATGAAGAGAGAGAGAAAACCTAAACTAGTGCGGAAATAAAAAATATGCGTCAGTGATGCACAGGATAGTTTATCTTATTCTAAAATTTTGAAGGTTTTTTTTAAGTTTGGAGCTAGTACCGCGGACGTGGCACTAAAATAGAAAAAATTCTAGCAAGTATAATTTTTCAGCTTCGGATGTTGTTACAACCCCTAATCATTATATAGCACTTTACGCCCTTTTAATTTACTATTACATATGATGATTTGAATTTTTAAATCAGAAGTTAATATAATTTAAATACACACCTAGCTCTTTCCAAGTCCTGTCGAATCCTCTGCCAGTATTTGAGCTGATTGCAGAGCTCTCTCACGTTCACTTTGCCGTCCGGTATGCCGCGGGAACCTGTACAACATACAAACCTCATAATTGGAAGAGAATCATGAAAAATTCTTCCTTGGTGTAGAGGTGCACTAAGTAAGGAATTCATGAAATTTCTATGGGAACATAAAAGTAGCAAAAGATGAAAAACGCTTTATTGCCTCAGATAAAACATAAAAAATAGAATCTTTAGAATCTTTAAAATCGGTTCTGTCAAACGCGGGGTAATCGTGGACAAACATATGTACCATACCTACAGGTAAACTGAGATCCTCGTTTTTTGAAGTCGGTTAAAATTAAAAAAAATAAAAATGCAGTAAAATTTTGAATTGGTTTTTATATTCTCCTATCTAGTGCTTCTAAGGTTTAAGTATCTACAAACCATGATGGCTAGCCAAGCTCTGCAGCCTCCTCAGGAGCGGGACACCATTCCTGCTATGTCTCTTGAGGGTCCAATAAGCCAGAAGACGTCTTGTGAGCTGCGCCCGCGCCGCCTGCCCACCCTCGCCGCACAGGCGCGCGATCTCCGCCACGCGCGCCGCCGGCAGCGTCGGCACTAGTACAACCGGAGCCCAGGTGCGCTTTAGTGCTAGCACTCGTCGAGCCTGGGAAGTGATGTCACAGTATAAAAAATAGTACTACTTACAGTATGGGCACTCCCTGCCTCCCTCAGCAAGTGCGGCCCCCCCCGCTCTCGGTGACCTTTCAGTTACCGCTCAGTAAAAATAAAGCAGCGTCGCACGTCTCATCTCACTCTCACAAGCATGATACGCGTGTACGTACACTTTCGGCTGTGCGCGAAGCAACGCGCTTTTTTCTATGAAGTGTCCGAGGTGTGGTATTGTATTAAACTGAGGAGGGTAGGAAACTAGGCTTTTTGTACAGTGGTGGACACAGACGGCGTAACACTTTTGTCTATGTTCTCGTGCTCCCTTGACTGTAATACCAAAGAATTAGAGTTATTTTTCAATACAGAAAAACCGGAAGTCTTACGCCGTCCTAGTCCGCCACTGTACATGTACATGTAGAGAATGAAGCATTTATAACCCCAGAAATCTATGAAATTAAGCTTAAATTAAAAGTAATGGTAGGAGATAAGACTACAGGGTATATGCAAAGATTCTAAATGGTCCTTCGAGCCGGATCTGACAAGCTAATTTATGTTGGAATTCTAACTAATTGGTTTGGTTACCGAAAAATTATGTAAAACATGCACAAAAGAAAAAAAAAAGTATATTATGTTTGTTTAGCAATAGCAATTTAGTTGTGCAAGATAAATAAAAAGAAACATCAAATAAAAACGTAATTTTTTTAAGAAGTTCCACGTTGGGCGCCAAATACTGAGTTCTACTAACCTGTTTTATCTTATCTCGTCCCTTTTGTCTAATGAGCGTGAGGTCTGTAGATTTCGTGTCACATTCAGACTCCTGAGCTTTTCTCTCCTGAAACAAATAAATACCAAAGTCACATTTTGTTGAATTCGAGTGGATTTTAATTAATCTGTTAATAAAGAGCTAAGTGTGTGTTAAGTAAGATGGGCTCAACGTAGGGTTTCCCAGTTCCAACTATTGATATTACATTAATGATCGCGCTATGAATTTTTAATGTTATTTTTATTATATTGATGGGATGTTTTAAATATTTTTTTTTGTGTATTGGGAAATGTGATAATAATTATGAGTAAGAGAGCAATTTTAAATATTACTAGACTATATAAAAAGGGTATACCTGTAAAACATGCGCCGGAGTGTGCGCGTCGCAGTAGGCCATTTTGGCAACTTGCACGGGCTGGCTCGGGTCGCGCCCGGAGCCTGCCGCTTCCATCTTCATGTATAACCTAGGTAACATAACATACTTGGGTAAAGGGGGGAAATGCCTATCGCATTTCCCGACTCTCGGAGGAGCGACAGGGGTATGTGGGGCTCGACCCCACTAAAACCCCCTGGTTGCCGCCTTGGCGTTTTTGGGAAAGACCTTGGGGACCATAGATTATCATCGTCCACAGATCACCACATAAATAAACATTGTTGGGAGGGTTTTGCCATTACCGCCACTTTTGTCAGGAGTATAGGCGATCGCGATTTTGAACGAAGGACGCTGCTGTCCCTCCTTCACTTAGATAAAGACAAAAAAGAACGCTTTATTTCCTAAAGAAAAAAATACAAATAGTAAAAGGAGATTGACCATTCTGGACCAAATGCTGCCCACGCATGTGAATATTTTTTTTCTTCTTCACATGAAGAGATATATATATGAAAAATAAAAAATAAAAATTAAAACCACGGATTTATAATATATACGTAGTACCTTAAAACTTATTTTTTTGGTGATCTTACATTTGATATATAGTTTTTTATCGTTTATGTTAAATAATATTATTATTATCTTACCTATTCTACCTCCCGAGTCCGGTTCCGACCTCACTAGTCTCGTTCGAAGCAACTTTTTTTTGTAGCAAGTTCTATATGAAAATGATAAATAAAGAGTGATTTGCCAGAATTTAGAGAAATCGAAAGTCTCTCTTGCTCATATTCAGATTTGGTATGTGCCTATCTCTTTCGCGCACGCTGGGTTTCGCTATACCTGCGTGCTTGCGCACGTGCCCTTTTGTTTGTATTGCAGTCTAACTTCGCTCTTGGAACCGTTGTGTTGTGTACTGTGCGCTTATCTATCTTATTTTTAAAACCTGTCATTACTTTGATGACGATTGATATGGTATTTTAAAATGTTTATCCTTAAATAAATGTTGATATTTTAAACGATACACCGTCTTTTATTTTTAAAATAAGCTGTTGGTTAGGATTTTTCGTCAATGTAAAATAGATTATTTTTCAATATTCCTTGGATAGATTCTTAAGCGCTTTAGGTTACAGACTACTGTTAGTCTAATGAACATTATGCACTATGATTCAATGCTGGGCAGCCTTGGTCCAGCGTCCATACAAAAATGGTCAATCTCCTTTCGAAAGACACTCATAGCTAAATGCGATTTCTGAATGAAATTCAGGGACCGTCTCCACGAGAGCGAGAAAATCGCTATACACTGTCTTAGCATACCTCGGACACTTCATAGAAACAATCGCGTTGCTTCGCACACAGCCAAAACTCGTATCATGCTTGTGTGAGTGTGAAAAGACGTGCGACGCTGCTTTATTTGAACTGAGCGGTAACCTAGAGGTAACCGAGAGCGGGGGAGCCGCACTTGCTGAGGGAGGCAGGGACTGCCCGTACTGTATCTAGTACTATTTATTATACTGTGCTCTTAGTCTGTGTCTACACACACACACGCGCGCGCGCTCACCCGGCCTGCTGCGCGCAGGTGACGTGGAAGGCGGAGTAGCAGTTGGACTTGTGGCACTGGATGCAGGCGCCGGCGCCGCGCGCCTTGCACACCATGCACTGCAGCCGCCAGCGCGCCGCCGGGATCATCTCGATCGAGTCTGCAAACAGACATACTCATCAAATTTACAGTGCCTCACAAAAGGGTAAAAAATAAAAAGTGGCAACACTGTGTAGAAATTTTTGAATCCGTTAAATTTCCATACAGTGTTGCCACTTTATAATTTCTAGATTTTTGTGTCGCACTACAATAATTCTGCCGTCGTAACGGTAAATGCAGTACTTGCAAAAAGGCGATTTTGAGAAAAACGGCAAAAACAGTTTTTTGTAATTTTGAAGCTGATATTGTTAAGAATTGTGTATTTATGAAGTATGTTAAATTCTTTAAAAAAATCAGTAGACAAAATGTCATACTTTAAAATTAAATATATATAAGGAATATTAAATAAATGTTGGTAACTGCATTCCAACCTAGCAAAACCGAACATTTTTGATAGTATTCCTACGCCAAAATGCAGCACTTGCGCTTATTACTGCATTCTTTCCAAGGAAAGACGTCGCGCGTCCCTCAAATACTGCATGTGCAGTATGGAACTTTAGTTCTAACATTTTTACCTTGCAATTAATTATTATAACAGCTAGTCCTAAAATATAGTTATTTGTAGAAAAGCCGCTTATTGCAATGCTTGAGTATCTTCACATAGCAATTTTTTTTTTACCTTATATTTTAACTTTTTCCCATATAAATCAGCTAAGGTATAAAAAATGAAAAATAATTAATTGAAGATTATATTCTGATATAGTTTCTTTACAATTTTAAAACATCTGTTATAGTGATTAAAACAAGTTTTTCGTACTTATATACCAAAATAAGAGCATTATTTTCTTAGTAAAATTGTGTAATTACTGCGTTTCAAGCTAGTTTTTGTCGAATACTGCATTTAACGCTAGGAATGTAAAAACTTTGCGTGTAAGTACTGCATTTTTGCTTATTGTATTTCAGTATTTTAGTACTTTTCAGGGGATAATATTTTTTTTATAGGTAGATAACCGCCTATAGGTGCCATTTATGCAATAAAACTTAAACCGCAGTAATGGCGATTACTGCGTTTACCATTACGACGGCAGAATAAGCACACACAATTCAAACACATAGTAACAGGAACAGGTTCAGAGTACATATTAATAATAAGGCTGCGTATCCCCACCGAAGCTCTGCGCGGATGCGTAGCGAGGGTTGTCTTAGCAATGAGCTAAGGCCGATATTTAATTAGTGCATTGAGTTTACTTTGCTTAGGTTAAATCAGAACACGCCATTCTCGTTACAGGAGATCATGGCTCGGGCCGTCTTATACTCCGCCAAGCATATGCTCACAGTGTTGAAAGCGAAACTCAACTGTACACACATATAATTTTTTTAAGAGTTTAAGTCAAACTCCAACTTGAATGTGTAATCTGTGAATATCAACCTTATTTATATTCCCACAAAATACAAACATTACACAAAATTTAAATGGGGTCGTATCCTTGAAGGAAGCCAGCTAAAAACTTGTTTGATATAAAATGTCTCCCACAATATTATATTTGTAATTTTTCTGGAACAAAATGCTATAAAACAAAATCACTTACCGATAGGCTCCAAGAAAACAGTATTAGCAAAGCGAACTTCCGGTATCCAGAGAGCGCACACCACGTGGGCCCACGAATTTTGATCAGTCTGCTTGAAGGCACCTTTTGGAGGAAAAATTATATTTACATTCATTGCATATCTTGTACCTTTATCTGTGTGGACAGAGTTCTTGAAAATTATGTTTTGTTTGTTAAATACTTTATCTAATTAATACATTCATTTATAAGAGCTTGCTTTCATCAGCCCACCTTAAAATTATTGAAACTATGATTTCCTATTACTTTTTGTAACCTGTTACTGTTAGGTAAAGCACTAAAACTCTTCTTTTGCATAAAAGTTATAAGTAACAACTTATTATTATTGTTGGCTTGAAAACATTATGTTTTGTTGTACAATACCTCCAGTATTAGGGCACAATACGCAGTTGACCAAACGTGATGGAGACTGAAGACATCTTCGGCAGAGCCATTGACCTTCAGGAATATATGGGACCTGGAAGGACAAAATAACAATTAAATTAATAAAAATTTAGAATATTAGAACACCATTTGAACATATTAAATTTGTAAACAAACCCCATAACAATCCTGATGCACAGCAAGATTACACATGTCACAGAACAAGATGACATTGGTGTTCTGACACTCTCCGTCCATGCAGATGCAGCACACGGCGTCTTCGTCTACTGTGGCTGCTGTTTGCTGACCATTTTGTGTTGCCTAGAATAAAAATCGGTTTGTTAGCTTTAAACACTTATGTAAACAACTTATTTATTGCTTTTATTAGCACTGACAGGATATCAGAACCAACAAAATATTTCTAGGTCTGGCGCAAATATCGCAAAGCGCATTGCAATGCATTTTTAACTGTCAAACAATTATTGGCTTTGTCAATAGTGTTTATAATGGCCAAATTAAAATAAAACTGCAGCTTTTAAAACATTAAATGTACTCTAGAAGGGTAAGGGAAACTTGACCACAATAGGGTAGGATTTTTTTTCGAAAACAACTAGCTAGTCAGTTACTATTAGAAAGTAATAACAAATACTAACTTGAAAGTAGGATTCCTTTTCAAGCCTATCCATAAGCAATTCCAATGTATCAACCGAAACAGGCTGCTGTCCTTGCTTGGCCCGCATCTTGTTTATGATCCCGAGCCATGCTGTGTCTTCCTCATCCACGTCATACTCCACTTCTCCATCCAGTTCTTCTGCTGACTTTTCTATAAAGCGGATGTAGGCTTTAGGACGAGGTGGTGCGTCACAGACCCGCTCATTGTAGTCTGTTATTAGCTGTGAAGAAAAAACTATCTTTAAAATTGTGACAATCAAAGCTAGGGTTGTCTATGCTCGGCTCTGCTGATATTCTAACTGAGCTGTTTGAGGATTCAGACCTATTCCTGCAGTTTACTGATGAGCTTATATGGCTCACACAAATGATGGGAAATGTACAATGGCTCCAAACATGAAGTGATACATACATTTGAAAAAGGCAGTTTTACCTTGAAACTAGCTTCTGGCAACTTCACATGCGGCTCTGGAACTGGCTCAGTAAATGGCAGTGGCTTCTCCAGCTCCGAGTTCTTCTTCTCCCATTCATCGAGGGACATGATGCTCAGTGGCTGATCTATTGGGATACGACTTATTTTGCCGTCTATCTCAAACTGCACGACCTTTTGAGCCTCTGCGAAAGTCAGAGCCTCTTTAGGTGGGCTCTGGAGAGCTATATCACCTGTAGGGACAGCCGCGCGCATTCGCCCGCCCTTCTTACGGTTGTGCGCCACAGCCGGCGTAACGGGCGTAGGGTTATCATGATCGTAGTTCACGAGATGGTATTGCAAGCCACACAGGCTTTTATAAACCTTATCACACTTTTCTAGCGGGCACTGGTAAGGCGGAGGCCGGTTTTGACGAAGCTTTTTGCAAAACTCCAAAACGTCGAAGTCGAGACCCATTTTTTATTTGAAGCTAGCACTCGTTGCAAATAATTGTTACATTTCTGGATGGGGTAACTATTATAGAAGATATTATTACTTTTTCCAGTACCTATGTAATTTATTTTGTTTTTGCTGTAAAATACGAGAGGAGAGAAATTCGACACGAAAATTAACGCATTTTCTCTTGGCTGGCTTCTAGCTGAGTGACTGAGACTGATTTTGAGGGATTTGAGATAACTGATTGATTGAATCCTAAAACAGCTAAGTTTATGATGATTGATTGTATTTGAGAAGGCTGAATCCAGAAATTTCTAGACTCTTGTTTGACTAGAGTGTAAAAAAATAAAATCCAATGTTGCCATTGTGCTAACCAAAGTTTCTACAGTTTTCTGGCAAATCTGACGCCAGCCAGATGAAACCAAATGTTCAATGAGAATCTTGGTTTTTTGCAAGAAACTTCACCAACAACATTAATAATAATAATAATAAGGTGCATGATCTATTTGTGCATTTAGTGGCGGTGCCTGGTTGGTGATACATATACAATATAGCAAAACTCTCGAAAGGGCCTCTACGAGTTGGATTCGTCCCCTCGCACGCCTCTCAAAGGACCGGGCTCCATCCCGTGATACCGAAGAGTATTGAGAAACATAATAATAATAACACATCACACTCAGAGCCCCTAATTAGGAAGAACCTGTATCTAGGGTGCCCGAAACACACACAGATTACACACACATTACTCTTACGAAGCAAATTGTGTTTGTTTTATTATTCGGTATTTTATATTTTATGTTTGATTATTATTATTTTATATTTTATGCATGATTAAGTATTAAACTATATACTTAGATAACGTAACGTCGGAAAGAAATGACGTCTGCTCATATTTTCCTCAAAACTAATGAAATTCCTTACTTCTAAACATTAAAAAAAGTACCTACCTACCTACATAAAAAAATTGTATACCTGGGTGGCTAATACGCAAGAATGCAGCGACCTCATTTTTAGACTTTTTCAAGGCTGTAAGTCCCGGAATGTGACTTTAATCTATTTGCCAATTTGTGAATAAAAATAAATATAATATGTATTTTTTTACTTATTGAATTTTCGTAAGGTAGTAGGTATTTGTAGTAAATACCTACCACTACCACCTACGGAGGAAGGGGTAATTTTGAGCCATTCGCCGCGCTGACTGATGAGGGGATATTTAAAGAGTGAAAAATATCATAATTTTACGAAATTAAACTTTGAATATACATAATATTGATTAAATGAAGTTCCACCGCCTCAGATCTTTTTTGCCAAAGCCGTTGCCTACTTTGGGCAAGTAGGGAACTGAACTGGCAACACTTTACAGAGAAAAAACCAGCCATTTGTTTTGTGCGTGCTAAAATTGCATTCTTGTCCGGAAATATCTACGAATTCAGAAGTAGAAGCCCCTAACTTCGTTGTGATTGTACGTTAATTTATACAATGGATATTTACGGCTACAATTCGTATCCTTACAACCAGTCAGACGAATTAGCGAAGCAGCTGTACTCTCAGCAAGCGCTTTCGACTTCGCTGCCGTGCCAGCGACCCGTTCCTGAACCTCACGCAATGCCTTTGCCCTCCGGGGCTCCGTGGAATGTGCAGGGGGTATCCTGGGGATCGATGGCACCTCCTCAGCTAGTGCAGTTCACCGCCCAGCCTTCTACGTCTGGTCTTCACCTACCACCTGTTCATTGTAAAAGGAAAAGTTTGGATGTTGAACCACCAATGTGAGTACATACAACCCTTATTTATGGTACTTAGAAATCTTAATTATAATATGTATTTATCAGCTTTGTATATTCTGTGCGGATCTATGTAATTAATGTGGCGATTGCAATAATCACAGCAGGAGATATTCCATGCTGCCACCAATAACCAGTATTTATTTGTTTTTTTTACCCGATTTAAATTGTTTATTCCAGTCCAGCAAAGCAACTTATAACAGAAGAAAAAATGGCCGCCCACTTGAATGGCCTTCATATATCCTCCGACTACACAAGCTACTCTTCACAAACCTTCGATGAGATGATGGAAGAGACATCGCAACCAACAGTTTTGGATAAAATCAAAGTCAATAAAGTTGTGCTTGCTGAAGAGATAAAGAAGCTGCAGCGAGAGCCATTATTACCTGCTGCTATTTTGGAAAGGTAATTTTTGTTTAATTAATTTTACTTGCTAGTTCGATAATGGCTCACACATACATTCCATTAATTTGATTCAATAAATTTTTGGCATGACGAGAAATACAAAATTTCGTATTTTTATTCCAACCAACTGTTTGATCAAACTGTTGAATGAAAAATTTGTGTGTGTGCTGGAAGAGCTCAATTTATTCAAAACATCCTGGCCATCACAGACAAAAAAAAACTAAATCACTCCTTTACGAAAAATATAATAATATTGTTTTAACTACTATGTAAAACAAGGTTGTAGGTGTAAACTGGATGACAGTCATACAAGAATGGTCATTGAGTAGATATGTAAAAGAGTTCCCAGGGGTCCATTACCTTGAGGGAAGCCAGTTGGGATAGCAAGCTGGTCTAAATTGGCATTACCCTTCAGATGAGCCTTAATGGTTAATATATCGGAATAAACGGAAGCAAAACTTAAACTTAAACTGAGATCTCAGCCTAGAAGGTTTCATCTTTTGGCTGATCCTGATGATAATAAATAATCTTGTTCTTGCTTAATTTCAGGCTAGAGAAACCCTGCATGTCACTTGTCGTCTGGAAGCCTAAGGATGAAATCCTTGACATGAAATCAAAGACTGACCAAGAGAACAACAACTCTGAAGAGCAGCCAAAGAGGCGAAATGGTGTTCTAGTAGCTGAGAGTGCTAGTATCATGGATGTTGAAATGTAAAGAGGATGTTTGCTTTAAAACCTACCTATAAATGTAAGTTTGTTTTTTATGTTTTTAAGTAGTGCTAGTGCTAGAACTGATAGACTATGTTCACTTGGATAATCTCAAAAAACGGCAACTACATACGCTGCTCAAATTTTAATGTAAAACTTTAGCTCAATTCAATGCTAGTTTGGCAGGGATGACTCTTTGTATTTTGCTTTTCTCTTCAGAATGTTTAACTTGTAATATTTAATAGTAACAGCTGTTCAGGATGGCAAATCTTATAATTATTGACGTAAGGTAATTGCTTTTAAGAAGAATGGAAGTCACGGTTGGGAGTGGATTCTGTGTGTGAAACCAGAAATTAATGTTTAATGACGTAACTAAATAAGTTGCCTATGACTGTTGCATTTAATTTAATATCTCCAGGATTAACAGGGTTTTATTTTGATCTGATTCGACCACAGATGTAGAGTAAGGATTCAACATGTTTTATGTAGTTCTGTATAGTGTATCTTTGAAATATATAGAGTATATTTCCATCCTCAATTGTGGGGAATCAGGTCAGAATCAACACCCTCTGTACTATATTTACAGAACTTTTACGAGAAAAATAACTACACACTGCCACAGCCTGTTTGTATAGTTGTTTATAGTAAGTTCCATTAAAACATTAAAATTATCAATATAAGTACTAGGTATTTCACTTCAGTCAGAAAATAATATGAGTTAAATTATAATCAAATGTAAATAAATTAATTTGTAACAATTTTATAAAAGTTTTTGAGAGGTAAAATGAGAATGTATGAAAGAAATTGTATAAAGAAAGATTGATTCCCAAAATTAAAGTTAGTTGTTAATACTATTACTAAGATCAGATTTGAAATAAACATTTTTTATTATAATAATATTTTATTTTTATTTTAAATCAAACAAGATTTGGATAAATTTATAAGTACAATATATTTAGTTTATTAATACAATTATTAATTATTTAAGTACACATATTTTTATAATTAATACAAAAATTATCTTAAAACTAATAATTAAAAGTGAAAGTCATTATCTATATATATAAAATTCAAAGGTGACTGACTGACTGACTGACTGACTGACTGACTGACTGACTGACATAGTGATCTATCAACGCACAGCCCAAACTACTGGACGGATTAAGCTGAAATTTGGCATGCAGGTAGATGTTATGGCGTAGGCATCCGCTAAGAAAGGATTTCCCAAAATTCCCTCAGGAACGGGAATTACGGGACTTTTTAGTTAGTATGAAAAATCGACATTATTGAGTGTATCGACGTGAAACTTGGTGTACAGGTGCCTCAGTAGATGAAAGAGAGTTGAAAGAAAAGAATTTACAAAATTCCCACGGAAACGGGAATTACGGGACTTTTTTAGTGAGAATGAAAAATCGACATCCTTGAGTGTTGCGACGTTCAAATTCTTTATTCAATATAGGATACAAGATATCACTTATTGAAAGTCAATTCAAGATTCAAAGATTCAAATTCTTTATTCAATATAGGATACAAGATATCACTTATTGAAAGTCAATTAGACTACATCTAATCTAATTGCTATTGATACCTTATTTGGTAAAGTATCCTATACTGTGAGAGGCGAGATAGTTCAGGGTGCCCAACAATTGGCTCATAAACAAATGTTTGCCTTGCCTTACGACAATAGTCGCCTGGAGAGGCCCCCAAACGAGCCCTCCTCTGTCAAATGATTCTACTCCCTTTCGCAATGATTTTACAGCGTAGAGAAGAAAGGGGTAACAAACTCTACAATTTATCTCTCTTTTTTTTTTTCTTTTTGTTTTTGTACAATGTATATATATTTCTTTATTTCCACGTAAAAATAGGAAAACGGGTTCTTCAGTGGGTGTAATTAGATTCAGAGTTCTATTAAGAAAAAATTAACCAAAATTCACATGGTAACGGAACATTCCCAAAATGTGGAGTGTCTGAATGGTGGAGTGTAGAAATGAATTTATGGAGTTGCCACGGGAACTGAAATAAAGTTAGATATTTTTAGGGGGTATGGGTGCGATCAGAAATTATGTCACCAAAATCCTGAGTCGTAAATCAACCAGTAATTAACGATTTTAATGAAAAAGCGCGTGCGAAGTTGCGGGCAAAAGCTAGTATAATTTAAAGTCATTATATGACATTATTCTGCATCCAGCCTTTTTATATTGCTTGTCAGTGTGAGATTTAATTTATAACTTTATTTTAGTAAATAATACAATATAACACCATTTACAATTAACACGCACATATATCTCTCACTCAACTGATGTGATCTCATTTGATGAGAAGTAAAAGAATATCAGATAAAATTTTAAATTTACTACTCTCACGTTATGTATTTATTTTATATCAATACATAGTTTAAAACAAAGTCGCTTCCCGCGTCTGTTGGTCGCTATATATGCTTAATTCTTGAACACTAATCGATAGATCGATTTAAAAGGAAGGTTTATGTGTGTGATACATGAACAAAAAAGTAATAATTTAGGCGGTACAAAGTGTGCCGGTACGAAGTGTGCCGATACGAAGTGTGCCGGTTCGAGTAGTTGTCTATAAAAATAACTCACCCAACAGTCTTATACCAGAATATGTTAAACATTACCACAGCTAAATCACTACAAAAATTACAATAAAAAATAATACTGACAACGAAACTTGCGTGAAGTACTTAGTATCTACGGTCCAATAGCGCCACACATATTAAAATAATAAAATCGACTAAAACTCCTTAAAAAATTTGAGAAAAATACTTATTCGCTAAATATAATTATGTAAGTACTTATCTACTTCCACCCTTTTTCAAAAAATAAATTATCATTCCCAAGATAAAACATAGTTTTTTTTTAAAGTATAGGTGTTGATTTCTAAAGCGGTTTTTTTTTAATATGTGATTATCAAATTTAAAACATTTTATGCTAGGAGTAGTTAATGAACTTGGACCAATTTTTATAAAGGTCTACGCAGCAACGGCGCCACATTTAATAAAACCTTTTAATACCTTTTTTTTTGCATGTAAAAAAAAAATATTTAGTCAAATAGTCGAAGTTAATTTAAAAAATTATTATTTTAATATGCGTACCTATAGAGCCAGTGCAGCGTACTAGTAGTAGTAGTAGTACATTTTATTTTAAACATTAGAATTTATTCGTTATTAACACATGAGAAGTCACGTAAATTAACTAGATTCTCTTTAAAAAAAAATTCAATACTTAAATAAAAAAAAAGTGATTCAATGTGTAATAAATATAAATAAACAGGTGGCAAATATTTTAATAACGTTATCAAATATCTGCAAAGATGTCGCGAGACCTGTAACTTGTTATTTGTCGAGTACACAAATCAAGAAGAGACAGTTAAAAGTTCTATTCTTGAGACGAGTTACGCATACGCTACGCATATCTTAATTGATTACGCCCTTACCCGCAGCACTAAACCTTGTTAGGTCTGAAATCTGAATGTCAAGTCACTTTGGTAACAAATTAACAGTTGAATGACTCCTGAGAGTAATTGTATTGACCTTCAGAAGCAGCAAATGTTTTGAACTGCATAACAATTGATTAAGAGACGACCCGGGAATGTTGCGGGATTCTGTAGCTGATCAAAGCAAGATCAGTTAGTTATTGTTGCGATCTTTAAGTAATATCCAAGTAAGTTTATTTGATTGGTTAGTGTTGCTAACACATTGTCTATCAAAAGAGCAATGTTTTTCGAACGCATACCCGACCCGAAAGGTTGCGGTGGTTGCTTCATCTTTGTGGGAGAAACGTCCAGCAGTTTCTCTGATTGGTTGGTCTTGCTAGCACATGTTGACCTTAACAGTAGCGGTGTCCAGGTCCCGCTTCATGGTCTCCAGTTGTGCTATGTCTTGCACCGAGGTCTCACACTTCTGCACCACCAACGAGTGGTAGAAGTGGATCGCGAATGCCACGAACACTATTAGAACTGGAATAAAGTGGAGGATTAGCTTTGCTTTTGTTAAAAAAACAGTCATTTCAAGTGTTCGATTATGCTTGAAATAGTTATTCATAATAAACTTAAGAACTTGGTTGGTCCATTCAAAACAGGACTTATTTAGGATCGATTGAATCGAAATCGAGTGAGTACCTAAATCCAAGAAAGACTAGGTACTTTTCGAAATTTTTGTTTGAAACTTGTTTCCCGCGTGGTACAATATTATGGTTGCATATATATACCTTAGACGTTTTGTACATGATTGTTATAAAATATTGAGCCAAAAGTCAAATTAAATTCAGAATATCTAATAGTTACCTGGTATAACGATTACGGTGGCAGCGGTGGCTGCAGCAAACGAGTAATCCCAAAACTTGACCCAGCAGAGGATCGCAATCTCCACGAGGAAGAGAAACAAACCTGGAACAAAATTTATGTAACTTAAATTACGTAAGTAAGTATTTGAGATGTTATAGCATATAACTAAATCAAGAAGACCAATGACCAAATTCAAGAAAAACACATAACTCACCAAGAACAGTACTAAAAGCCCAGGCAAGCTCAATGAAGCCTCTCATCCTCTCATGCGGCGAGTCTCTCAAGGCCCTTGTCGGCCCGCCAGGAGTCTCCATCTTGCTGACCGCATCAATATTCGGCAGAAGATAAGTCGAGATCATCAGAGCGAAGATGTGGACGGCCACCAGCACCGTGGTGCAGACTGCGAACATCACGAAAAGCCACTCGGGAACGTTCGTCGGCTCGTTTATTTGAAGCTCCACCATGGCTACCATTGCAAAACCTGGAATAAAAATGGGAGATATTAATGAAAATCTCACGGGAAGCTAAAATCCAAAGTGAATTTTCTTATGTGCATTCAAAAACGACTGGCTTTGATCGTTTGCTTTTAAAATACTGCCATGTATTTGATTTGCCAATTTTTCAAAGTCCGATGTTTTTGTTACGAAAGAAATACAGAATTAATTCATGTGTTAAAGACGACGACGAGCTGCATCATCATCATCTCAGTCGTAAGACATCCACTGCTGATCATAGGCCTGTCTCACACCTTCATCAAGTATACTCCCGCAACGTTCACCAGGTCGCCTGATAACCTGCGTCTTTCGGCCTGTATAAGTTGTCTACTTTAATTACCTGAAAGGAGCTCGGAGGTAGTGGCAGTAGCTTTCAGCTTAGCACGGGACATGTGCAGCCGCCGCCACGACAGTCCGTCGGAGGTGGCGTCCTGCTCCTCAGGGCTCCAGCCCGCCGGCATTGGTATTGTTGTGTCGCTTACACTCTGGAATATGTGCGTTTGCTGTAAATTGGCTCTTATTAGCAAAGGTCTTGCCTAAGTACTCGAAAAGTATAAAAAAAAATTAAATATATAGGTAGAATATAGGATACAATTATATCAGTTATTGAAGGTCAATTAGACTTTTTACTCTAATTGGTATTGATACCATAATTGGTAAATTATCCTATAGTGTGACTAGTGTGAGAGGCGAGGCAGTTCAGGGTGCCCACCAAGCGGCTTAGGAAAACAGATCGCCTAACCCCCAAACAAGCCCATCTCTGTCAAATGATGCTTATTTTATTTGTTCACTTGCCTAAGAATACTGTACAGTAGAGTAGAGTAAGCCTAGTAAGAGTTCTTGGCCATGAATAAGGAAAGTACTTCGGGATTCCCCCAAACCACGTCTGTTTCGTGATCAGATAAATAAGGATGCATACTGAATAAATAAAATTGACAAAGACATGAATCAGGATGCGTCTTCATTATTTCCATTTTGTATGTACCTTTTGTTATTAGTTATTACATCTAAACCAAAGGAGAGATTTGATTGTGTGTTTGTTTGCATTGATTACGCTCCGAAAGTACTATATTTGGAAAATTCTTTGATAATTGAAGAGCTACACTATCCCCAAGTGAGAATAGGCTATAGAATATTTTAGAACGCAAGTCGAAACGAAGTTCTTTGTAGCTGACACGAAGTAAAATAATAACTTCATGTAAGATAAGTTAAAATAATACTTATAAGGTGAATTATAGTTTTTTTAATTATTTAAGCTACAGATATTCTGAATAAGCAGATACCTTACCTACCTACTTACTTACAATTAAGCGTCCATAAATATCAATCTTTCATATTATTTACTGTGCATTGTTGATTTCAGTACTAATGAACCTACAAATCTCAATACGTCTCGACTTATCGGAGTAGGTACTAGGTACACCAACAAAGCTAAACCGAATGAATTCGTTTCAGATCCGGAATGGCCAACGGCATTAATTATATGATTGCTTTAATTTCTTGACTGTAAATCGTAAAAAAATGAATAGGAAAACTCACGTCCTAAGTTGATGTATATTTTTTTTTATAAATGTACCGTGGCGAAATCACTTTCTGTTTCAGCATTACAGTCAAGGGCACACGAGATTATAGACAAAAGTGTTACGCCGTCCTAGACCGCCTCTGTACCCCCTAGGAATATTTTAATAGCTTTCTATTGTCTATGAGTGACACGCAGTATTACTTACTATTAGGTATTCTGTGGTATTACTTAAATTTGCGTATTAAGACGGAATACGCGAAATAAATCAAACGACCGAGGATCAAAGGTTGTCATACAAACATACTGAGGGAAAAGGACAGTCATATGTCAGTCGCCCACATCGGTTACTACATTTTATTCGAAAAAGTAATAAATATTAAATATCTTTTTAATTATAACTTTCAAATCTAATTTAAATTACCAGAATTTAATTTACTTTATTATCATTATTCCTATGTAGTTTCAACAAAAACTACGTAGTAATTTCGAAGAACTAGCTAATCCCGTTTTTTGGAATGGTTATCTTTGACGAAATAATGTATCGAGGTTTTTTGATTCCACAAGTGTTTCTCAATTATAAAAAACTTTGTTATATCCTCAAAAACGTTATGTTAAAATTCCAGATCTTTACCTCTTATAGATTAAGAGAATTACTTGATTTAAAAAACCTTAAAAACTCATATAGCGTCTTAAGCATACCCACCCCTGACTGTTACCGGAGCAATAATGGCAACTAAGAGAGTCTTTACGAGTCTTTACTGAGAGAGACTTTAGGAGATAGTTTACACATATAAAGTTAATAAATCATATTAAAACCACAAATAAAAATTTACCTTCATAGACTGATTACAAGTGTAAGGGCTGTGGAGATAACCAGGGCTCAGCATGACAGCCGTGGTAGCCGTTGATTTGGTAGTCATCACGCCGTTAGGGGTCACCGCTCCGTTAGGGCATAAATAATCTAAGCTGTGCGGAGGTGTGATTGAGATCGTTGGACTATCAGCGGCTGTTACTTTGAACCTGGAAATAAATGATGCAAAGTTTTGTTTAACTACCCTCCTATTTTAAAATTGTAAGGTAAGGAGAATTGCGTTACGTTCTACGCAGAATTATGAAGTTCGGTCTGTTCTGTTAACATGCACTGGCACACACTGGAGTCTTTATTTTGAATGGCATGACTGATACCTCGACTAAATGTGTTTGAATTTGTCTTACAACATACGATATATTTACATTTATTCGATATGGTCGTTACAGTTTTACGCTAAAAGTGACTGTTTAAGTTTTGTATTGTGAGAAGTGACGTTTCGTTATAATAAGGTTTTATTGCCTTCGTTATAGCTTTGTTAAGATTTATAGCGGTTATTTATGGTCTAAATGTGGTGTGAAATGTGAAGATTGTGAAGCATTGTTGTGTGCATTATGATTGGTACCATGAGTATACTTAGCTGTAAGGAAAATATGTTGAAGTCAATGCTTCAATCAGTACTACTATTGCGGTTGACAATGGATATGAATATGATATGGGTATTAATAAAAGAAAGATGGCGCTATACACATTATAGATCGCTGTCTCTTTTTTAAATAGCCATAATCAGTTTTAACTACAGCAGTCCATAACGATATGTGTTATAATGTACAACATAATATTATGTGACCAATAAATCATTTTAATTTTCATTTTCAATCATATCCATTGCTAACCGCAATAGATCCCCTAAATTAGTAAATATTTTAAATATATTACTACCTACTTTAAATTAGCGTTACTAATCAAGCGTTTGCTCGTGTCTTGAGCCCGATTTACATTTAAATAAGTACCAGTTAACTTTCGACATCTGTGTTAGAACTTTACTAGTGTGTTAGAAACTCAACAACTAAACAGACTAATCTACTAACTTTTTCAAGTAAAAATAAAAGAAAAAATAAATTTAAAGAAAATAATATGGAAATAAATTAAAACCCTCCCTAGAGTCAAATACTTAGGGCAAAAATTAAATGTGGTAGGTACGCTAAGGGCTATAACAGACGAGCGACCCGGTGCCGCGCGGCAGCCGCGCGAGACGAGAGACGAGGCTGTCGCGCGGCTCGAATCGTATGGATCGCGCGGCTGCCGCGCGGCACCGGGTCGCTCGTCTGTTATAGCCCTTAGCCTACCTACCACATTTAATTTTTCATTGAACCCAAAATGCCAATTGATAAAGTCTTCTTTCGTATAAAAGAAATAAGTGAAGTTTTCTGAACGATGTTTCATAAACAAAGGTACACCAAGATGGCTTATTATGCACTTTATATTCTAGTGGCATTTTACAAATATAAACGTTTTTTGGCACATAAATAGCAGATCGTTAAACTTGTATGTTAACATCATCTTCCAATACATAGCGTGGGTTGTTCAACACAGGTTTTTTTTTATGATCATAAATTCAAAGCTAGCACCCATGATCGATAATAATCGTTAAAGTTATTGTTGGGCATCGACAGGACCAGAAGTTTAATCTTTATTCGTCGTAAATGCCTTTAAAACTATAAAATGAGGTCCTAAATATTTCATGTCTACTTTATTAGTTTTAAGTTATTAACTAAATAAAATTAATATCAATGTGGCCCAAAATCTTCTTTAGATAGAGACCTCTGTATTTAGATAAGCTAATTAAAGTAACGCAAGTACTTAACTTAGTAATTACAGCATATTATCTATCTACTTACTATAAATAAAAATTAATCGTGGTTCGTTAGTCTCGTTAAAACTCGAGAACAGCCGGGCCGATTTAGCTGATTTTGGTTTAAAAATGTTCGCAGTAGTCCAGGGAAGGTTTAAAAGGTGAAAAAAAATTTAGAAAAATTACATAAGGGGAAGTTAGTAAAACCAACAATTATTTTTTTCCATATAAAATTGTAAGGCGCGATACGAAGTTCGCCGGGACAGCTAGTTATTTATTGAAACGAAATATTTTTGGGTCCATACTGCCTCATTTGAGTGGCTACATTTTTGTTAATGTTTACAAACTCTGATTGTGTTATCAACTTAATGATAAAATAGTTTAATTGGAGCATCTTAATTATCACCAATTAAGTTGAAGGTTCTGGGTTTCTTCCAAAAACAGCACTTAGCACAATATTTTTTATTTCTCTGAGGAGATTCTAAAGGACCTGTAAGTACTTACCTACTAGGGTAGTAAAATGTTGGTTCTTGCGTTTCTTTCAAAAATCATTCAAGTTCGAGACTCCCACTTAGATAAAAATATTGAAATAATAAATTTATTTATACCGAAGTAAATTAATTGTTAATCCACTACATCTAGTCTACCAAATAAACTGTTAAATAATTAAATTACCTATCAAAATAAGGAACATACCCTGCATGCGTGCGATAAACCTTTTGTTATTTGTCGATGAATAACTAAGTAAGTGAGAAATTAGAAGTTATTGAGCCCAAAAACAGACATGCGCCAAAATAGGAAGCCTTACTTTGAGAGTCCGTTGTCATACCCATAATAACTCGGCGGTTTGCCAAAACTAGGGTAGGAGTCACTTAGTCCAAGACTTCTAACCCTGTGCTCTTTTTGGTCCTTATGCCTTGTGGGTCTGTGTGGTGTTTTCTCGTAGATGTGGTCACATGTGTGATACCTTTGTAGGGTACGTGGTCTTGTCTTGCCGGAAGGCGGAGTCTGCGTGCACTGGTCGACACGACCCGACTCCTCTATTGTCGTCACGAAACTAGCTTCCGAGATCTGTGGAGATGAAGACCGGTTAATGAGATTCCAGATTCAAAATTCACCTTGTCTTGTTCGCACTGAATAAAAAATTAAGACTGAGCCTCAAATTTCTTTTTATAAAGCAGTTACAAACCTACAATTAGGATTAGGTATAACCTGTTTTGTTATTTTTAGCTAATCGGTTCCTGCGTTTGAAGATCATTAAGCTGCTTCATTTACTTATACCTACGTGATACTACTTACCGAAGTCTTCGTCTATTATTTAACTTAAGGCGGTAACTCACGGTATGGCGCGAAATTCAAATTTTACACGTTTTTTAATTATTTTGGCGAAAGTATTCATTTTTTAATTAAATTTAAATGAATTCGCGTACGTAAAAACCTATTTCCCACATTGTGATATATCGTTTTTGAAAGACAGTGTTACCGATATTGTGTATATTCAAGGAACTTGTTTTTTGGCCTTTTACCCCTTAGACACAAAATCTGTAGGTCTGTCTTTCAAAAACGTTGTATTGCAATGTGGGAGATGGTTTTTTACATACGAGAATTCATTTAAACTTTATTAAAAATGTATAATTTCGCTAGAATAAATAAAAAACACGAAAAAATTTTAATTTCGCGCCATAGCGAGAGTTACCACCTTAAAGGATAGGTGCAAAGGAAAATGGATCCCTTCGATAGGTACTTAGCATGATATTTTCATGTAAGTTACTTATTATAAAACGTAGTTAAGTTTAGTTATCAAGTAGGTACCCTATCTATCTATGCTGTCTCCTAACATGTTATCTATCTCTTGTGGTAGTCTAGGCCCAATCCTCCGTCTGTTAAGTCAGTCGTTCTTAGTTAAGAGACCTTTGCCCTGCAGTGGGAAGTACCTATGGTTTAGTTGACAATCACACAAATCTGATTGAAAAAAAAACTAAGTTGTTAAGTCATTAGGTACTAACAATGGTCGGCAAACCGATTACATGCTCATATTATTTTAACATCTATGGTAGGTACATAATACGTGCCCGAAAAAACATTGACTCATGCGTTAAAAGGTAGCAAGCGGCACCTACACCTATGTGAGTATAAAGTAAATAATATATTTATAATGTCAGTCTGACTACGCCGCGAGCCGTGATTGTGGGAAACTGCGAGGTAATCAGTCATTTCACTGATTGCCCACTCGCTTCCACCGTACCACTAGTAGGTAGGTATTCTGTGACCGAGGTCCGTCAACTATGACTGTGACATTGACTTCATCGAGGTAAAGGTAATTTATGAACAGTGTATCATCGTATGACCTAAACTCGTCTGCCGAATTGGAATTGCTCCTAGTGTGGTTATAATATCTTCTGCCCTTTATTTAGTCTAAGCTTCTGACTATGACTGACTTCAAGCACCTACACCTACAAGCTTACACACATACATCTACCTATTGCTCGGTATAGTAATTTTTACCAGGAAGAACAATTAAACAACTAAAAACACGCATTACTGTCTACCTTCCTACCCTACCATTAAACAACCCTTTGTATGACGGTTTGCCACTCAGTTATTACTTAAATGTACAATATAAGTACCTACGTATATAGTATACAATGGTCACTCTATTATGTACTAATTAACATGGTACATAATACAAGTAGATTGCATGTTAATTGCACATCTATGAAAGGATATTCTGTCTGGCTGAAATTACTGAAAATATTGTTAGCGTTCGTGCTTCGATTTCCGAGTTTGTGCACGTGTTAATATTACACTGAAATGAGATTTCAGATATACTATGGTATGATGGTAGGTATAATATGTACCTATGTATGTTAAGTACTCAGTGCAGCCAACGTAGAAATTTACCAAAAAACACTATCAATCAATACATAGTATAAAACTAAGTCGCTTCCCGCGTCTGTCCCTATGTATGCTTATATCTTTAAAACTATACAACAGATTTTAATGGGGGTTTTGTTAAAATATAGAGTGATTCAAGAGGAAGGTTTATATGTATAATACATGCACTACATAGTAATAGGTAACGCGGTACGAAGTTCGCCGGGTCGACTTGTGATATTATAAATGCACGCCTTGTAGGCTTATTTACAGCATACAGCCGAAGCAAGTTTTTTTTTTTTTTTTAGGCGGGGAAACTCCTAACGAGTACCCTGCGACCCCGGGGGGAGTCGCAGGGTTATGTGGGGTTCGCACCCACTAAAACCCCGCCGGTGTCCATCTCGGCTGTTGGCAAGGGGGTCACGGGTGATCTTTCGATCGTTATGTTCAACTCCGCAACCTCCTCCAGCATTGGCTGTTTAGCCTCTTCACGGGGGGACAAGTGGTGGTAGTCTCCCCTGAGCGCGGATGGCTCTTTCTACGCTCGACGGCGGAATCGGGACACCCCGTTCCACCGTCCTTCTCGGGGCCGTTATATGACTACACGAGGCCCCCGCCTCGTGCACCCAACGACCCCGGGGTCCCCTCTTAGTCGCCTCTTACGTCAGGCAGGGGATACCTCAGTCCTATTCTTCGGCCCGGTACTGCAGGTCGTTCATATTGAGGTTTATGGAACAAATTTGTTAATTTTCTTAGGTCGGTAAGTTAGTAAGGTCGAAATTAGACGGACCGCACGGCACCAACCCCGCGCAGTCGACACCAGTCAAGACTCTCCCGAGCGCGTCGTCGAACGCGCGCAGTCAAGCGCCAACCGCACACAGTTAGTCAAGGAGCAAATCGAAATTTAAACAGTAAAAATAACATTCCCGAAATTCGTTCTTTTGCACTGTTTCAAGCGGACTTTTTATCCAATGGCGGATTTCAATCGGATTAAGTTTCCGTTCCCCTGAATTTTTAACGGAATTCATGGATTGAGACTTTTTCCGATTACCAACACCTATGCCTATGACAGTCAACCAGTCTTTATAATTTCTAAAATATAATTTCACAAATAAAGTAAAAAATAGTTTACAACCCTCTTTCTTAAATAAATACTGTACAGGAAATTAAGACAAGATGAAGGCAAATTTCGTGAAATTTTACAACTGCTTTAGCGCTCTGCTCCTTGACTGCAGCGATTGACAGTGCGGTCGACGCTGTTCGAATGCAGCCGACCGCGCGCGGTTGAGTCTCGACTGCACGCGGTTGAGAGTGGCGACTGCAAGCGGTTGAGGTGTCGACTGAGGGCGGTTGGTGCCGTGCGGTCCGTCTGATGTCACGCTAAGGGTGCGGGGTTTTCGTGGGTACGAAACTGCGAACTCCACATAACTCAGCGGTTCCCCCGGGTACGGCCGCAGGGCCCGCAGGGTAGAGGAGTTTGGTCGTAACATAGGATATAGAGGCTAGATGTTTTAGGTAGGTAATATAAATGTCTGATGTTTATAATAGCTACTTTTATAAAGAGATAACTTTGTCTTAATTAAATATTTTGTATTACTGGTGCGATAAGGCAGAGATGTAGTTAAGTCACATGGGTACGTATATAATCCTACCTTTTCTAATGTTTTTAAGTTTACTAGGTAAGTTTGTAAAAATAATATAGTTAGAACTATATAATATTCATCGATACCCAAATCGTTCATCAAACTACGTAGGGTAAACTACCCAAATATTGGCCATAGGTAAGAGAAAATTTATCCTATTTTTGGAGTAACTTTTTCAAGCTCTTAAAGCCTAAATAATTAATCTCTTTCTCTTCTACCTACCTTCGTGCGTGCTGAGAGAAAAAAGCTCTATCTACTTACATTTATAAAAAATCTCAACAAGAAAAATTTACACTTTTCTCTATAAGATCACAAAATCGTAGTATAATCTTACCCCTTTCATATTCATGTTGTAGATCTAACTTAAATTATTTCACAAGCACTTGTTTGTTTTTTTTTTTTCAAATCCAACTTTTTAAATTCCTGAATAAGTTTCTACAATTTAATTGTAAACTATTTTTTGGTAGCGCGAGATTTCCCGCCCGCCCTAAATAAACAGTCCTTCGTAGGCGGGAAATGGGAAATGTCTCATTTCATCTCGTGTTGACGCGACGAACTCAACGACCGGAAAATGGAGACTGACAACCAACGTAATATTGTTCGACGGTTATATAAAACTAAACATTCATCAAGTTTACTACCGCACTCGGCATCGTTTATATCAAAGTGTAATTTAGTGTTGTTGATTTGTAGGCGTCATACAATACGTGTTGATTTTATTCAAGTAGGTACGTATGTAAACACTATAATAAAAGCCAATTTTTTCGGTGTGTATGTAGGTACCTACGAAATTATAGATGTTTGTACTAATACTAATTCCTAAGTCAATGGCCGTATGGAGGCGGCATAGAACACCACCCCGTTATCTCTCATAGATGTCAAGGAGGCGACTAAGGGAAATCCTGAAATCGGGCAGCTGCGGCATTCTTTGAAATAATGGAGATTACTTTAAAAATCCCTCCACAATTTTTGTCCTTGTGGAAATTCTGTCGCGGAATCCCATTTCCAGCAGTGGACGTGTGTCGGTTGTAATGATGACCTACTGAGTCAGTTAATCGTTACCAAACTTCAAAGATAGGTTCCAAATACTGAGGTAGGTGACTATTTATTGCATCGCATTCTTATAACCATCTTTCACAGTTAATACGATTTTCTATAGCTGTGTTTTTTTAAGTGCCTTAACTTCTACGAATAGCATTCAACGTATTTGAACTGAAGGAAAACAAACGGCGTTGCATGCAGCAGCTTACACCGCAGCGTGTGAGGGATGAAAGTTATAAAAGTACGATTTCCTGATTTTCTGGCATGCAAATACAAAACTACTCTGAGCTGATGGGCAAGTAAGTTAGTGCTTGTATAACATTATTAACTATGTGCTTATGTATACTGACCTTATACAAGAACTGCTGTTGCCTGAACTTCGCTTGAAATGAAGTCATGGTAGGTAGTTAGATCACAGTTTAGAAATAATTAATATAGTAAGGTTGAATACACTAAATTTATAGCGTAGTAAATTATACAGATAAATTACTATTATAGAAAGTATAAGTTACTATACATAACCAAATAACCGAATTGTAAAGAAAGCGTTTGTAGTGCTTTTCATACGCGAAATTTCAGTTGTGATTTCTAAATGACAACTTTTAAATTAAGATCGCTACTCAATACTACTCATTGCGTCTTTACTTTCAGAAATCATTTTACATTTACAACGGAATCGGCAGTGGATTGTTTAATAGAACATTTGGCCAGCGCTAAATCTATTTTCAACAATTGGCCATCTAAACTGGGAGGTTGGTAGTTGGTACGTATATCTGGATTGGCAAGCAATTACTTCAGCAATTAATTTTAATAGCTATAGAAACATGCTTGAATTGATATATAGGTATAGGGGTATTGTTATATTAGGTATAGGGGTACTGAAAGGCAACAATGAGACTTCCACGTTGTATTATTTTATGTTCCACTGTACCTATTACATTCATTTCATACCTATTTACTTACCTACCTACATGTACATAATATACCACTCGCGCGACAAATCAAACGGGAACCTACTCGTAACCGAAACCTTACCGTCTGTCAAAGGCACTTTACTCCGAAACAAACAGCTTAACAAATCGACATGAAATTTTGTACGATATATTTTTGTTGTCTTAAGAATACCTATATTTTAACAAATATTAAAAACTACACAAAGTTACGAAAATTGAGAGACAGGTATGATAAATCTACAATACTATATTATATTAAAAAAAAAAATGAATCGTGGTTCGTTAATCTCGCTAAAACTCGAGAACGGCCCGGCCGACTTAGCTGAATTTTGTCCTGAAATGTCCGTAGTAGTCCAGGGAAGGTTGAAAAGGTAAGAAAATATGGAAAAATGGAGGGGAAGTTAGCGAAACACTATAATATGACGAACCTCTACCTCTACTGATGAATTGCTTTAAATTTCTGTTGCAGGTGTGCCCATTAACATCACCTAAGTACCAACCTATTATAACTAAAAACTTACGGTGTCTGAAACGTCCAACATTTTGTACTTAGTGGTTTTCCTTATCTTCTCGGAAACATTGTACGGCTGAAGGATCAGGAAATCAATGGATGCAATTCCTTCATGAAATCTGAAACCAATAAAAATTGTCTACTAACTATTAAATAGCCAATAATAAGTGTCGGGGGCGAGAGCGACGAAGACAGGCTTTTGCCAAGCAGTAGGGATAATTAAAATCATAGAAGTTATAAGTAATTATTAAAGTTAGCCTTTTGTGCTCGTTTAAATGAGATGCCAATTTAGACAAACTTGCCATTGCATTTGGCTTCCCTAAAGTTCCCATCCATGGACCATGGATCAATGGTCATTAAAAATTGCACTTTTCCTGTTCCCAGAAGAAAAAAATTTGGCTGCGTTCTCAGGTCAGTCAGAGAAAGAAAACCGCATCTGAGGTTCTCAAGAGTACATGCTGCGTTCCTTTGCCTGCCCAGAATGGGCGAAGAATACAACAACATCAACCAATCAATTGATCAATCAATCCATCAAATAATTATTTGTCAGCTGTTATTTGTTTGTTTTGTTTGTTTATTTGTCAGTAATTTGTCTGCGAATGTTTCGCGCAAAAATTAAATAAAGAGTCATACTTATATAGTCTAGGAAATCTATATCGTTACCGTACCGTACTACACTACGGGTTATTGTTTACTTACTGTTAGGCATACCTACTGTAGAATTTCCTTGCTAAATGGTGGTGAACGAAACAGAACAGTACCTTCAAAATATTAAAATAGAAAGAGCATCAGCATCCTGACCCTGAGACCCTTTGCGTTTGCGGGGAACGCCTGAAACATCAGTAAAACCAAAGGTAATAAGCTAGACTAAGAGCTAAGAGTTTTTTAATTTTACTACTTACCTATGATATCGACTACGCATAACGAAGGAACTCTGTACCACTGGGGTACCATGGGATCCAATCCAACACACACACATGTACACCTTAGTTTTGAAATCAACCAAACAACATACCTTTAAAAATCTTATTACAGATTTTGAGGTTAAGGAATTCATGATGTTGTAAGTAAAAAAAATAATTACCCCTTTTATTTAATAATGGCTACTATTTTCTCAAATAATCATCAGGCATTAAGTCTTTTCCTTGGCACAAGTTAGCATTAAAGACGTCATTAGGTCAACAATTTTTTTTTGGTTTAAATCTGTTGTTTATATTGTTAGCTGAGTGTATTTGCATAAAATTCATAATTTTTTAAGGAATTTTCTTTTTTATTTTTGATGTAAAAATGATGATAAGTTAATGCAAGGTCTAAGCTACCTCCATTTAAAATTGGAGACTATTTGGTACAGCCATTTTGCTGTGAAAAACACAAACAGTAAAATTTTATAATAAGTGTGATAATGTAATCTTCAAGAATATCTTGCACAAACTAAGGGTTTGGTCTTACAATATTAACCAAAACAGGCAATTTGTGTATTAAGCGAATATCATACAATTGGTTGATTTTATCAGCCATCTGTCATCATACAGTTAATAAATGGACATGACCAAATCCCTAAAAATTACCATCAGAAGTCAGAAGTTATCTGTTTCTGGTTTATGAAAACACAAGAAGTAAGTATGTTCGTTATATGTATTTAATGATATATTTAAGAAAGGCAGGTTTATAACGTTGAAAAATTACATAAATTACACCTGGTGTAAGTGTAAACTGCTTCACCATGTTAGTCATCTTGCTGTCGGAAAATGTGATTTATCACTTTGAAACAGGATTGGTTTTCGGTTTGCATAAAGGGCTTTAGTTTAGTGGACTTACCTAGATACTTTCCATTTTATTTAATTTATTTTAAATGAACGTACATTCCCAAATAAACCATAACATAAGTTATTCTCAGTAATGGGTAATGGTTACTAGTCGACCCAGCGAACTTATTACCGCCCAACATATTGGTATTTTATACATGTATTATACTTATACACCTTCCTCTTGAATCACTCCATCTATTAAAAAAAACGCATTAAAATCCGTTGCGTAGTTTTAAAGATTTTAGCGATAAGGTCGCCCGTTGCATGCAAATTCAAATGTTTTATTTTTAACCTGTTATTTTACTTCTTTTGTATCTTACTTTGTGTGCAATAAAGTGTTTTTTACTTTACTTTTACATACTACATACATAGGGACAGACGCGGGAAGCGACTTTATTTTATATTATGTATTGAATTGGTAAGAAAAAATTGGTGCAAGCATCTAGTCCACCAAGAGTCCACTTTTAAATTTAAAATATTTGATTTTACGGCTCTTATGTCCAGAGCAGGGCATGGGCTTTCGAGCTCTGAAAATTAAGATGTTAGGTCGATAGATATATTATAAGTTTTAGTCAGTAAAAAGACATTTCCAGTGTTGCCTACCATCGACTAAATACCTACCAAGAAATGAAATAAAGCATGACTAATGTCTCACCGTATTATTCACTAAGATACAGTAGGTTTTCAGTAGCTTTACTAGAGGTCTAATTCTCTGGTTTGTTGTATGGTAAATACGTTACATCGTCTAAATCGACATAATGTCAAATAACTGTGTTGTTTAACTTTTTATGAATAACAGGAAGGATATTGATTGCCAAACATCACTATTTGTAGCGGGTCACTCTTTTTTGTATCAGAGACACAGAGAGAGATAGTTGCACTTGTCATTTTACTGACTGGAATAAATAATCGTACTTAGATAGAACCTGAGAATAGAACAAACGTAAAAGCTGTTTTAACGCACTCACGTTAATTAAGTGAAGGCAGAGAAGGCAATCGTTGGCACGTAGTGCGCTTCCTTGACGGATGTCACACTGGTATTATCATTGTCATAAATACCTATAATAGGCACTAAGTTATATAGGTAGGTATTCAATTACCTAGCTAGCTAGATAGTCGTATGGCAACAACAAAAACCTAACTTAATTCTTCTTTCTTCGTTCCCTGATTGATGATATGACAGAGACCTAATAATTAAGTTTCTTCGTTCATAGGCTGCAACACCTTATCTTAGACCTCATTACTGCACCCATATTCTTTAAGATCCGATTCCAAACTTTGTTTGGTAGGATCTCATAGGATCCTGTATCCACACACACAATATAATTAAAATTCACACATATGTTAACCCATAGCTTGTATGTGTGTGTCTGATAGCGATCACATGTTCGCGTTTAAACAAAATAATAAGGTAGGTATATAAATAAGTAACTGAGACATGTCTTTGTAATCATAATCATCTAGTAATAAGTATACCTTAGTATAACTACGACGCGATGTAATGCATCTACCTATATTTTTGATAATTATATAATTTTGTTTACCTTAAACACAGACCGTATAATTCATAAAGATACAGTAGGTTTAAGTAGCTTTACTGGAGGTATACTTCTCTATTTTGTTGTATGGTAGATTATATGATTTTGTAGTACTTAGTCCAGGGAAGGTTTAAAAGGTGAGAAAATAATGGAAAATGGGTGAGAAGTTTTTTAAGAATTGTAAGGTGCGATACAAAGTTCGCCGGGACAGCTAGTTTAAAAAAAAAAAGCTAGCTAGTTTAATAAAGAAGAGCTATGCGTTTTGGTTATTTATACTTAAAATAATAAAAACTATTGAAATACTTAATTTTAATACAATGTTTACGATACGCCTACTACTCAACTATAAAACAATACAAATCTATTCACTACTCTAGTTATGTTAGATCACTAAGGTTATTGGCCAGGAATTCTCGGCGGCACATTAGCATATCAGCTGTATATGTCGTCGTAGGAAGATTTGATAATAAGGTTTTTTGCAAAAAAACTAGGGATTTTGCGAAAACCCGGATTTTTTGGTTTTTTGCATAAAAACAGCTTTTTGTCAGAATAATTGAAAAACAAGTAATCGTATTATCAAATTATCCGAGTTTTCGCAAAATCCCTAGTTTTTTTGCAAAATACGAATTATCAAATTTTCCTACGACATAAATAACATTTGCATTGCATTTGCAAGTGGTTAGCCTTATGCCTATAAAACACCTGTTTATTTATATAAATATTGGTTTCAGATTTGATTCCGGGGTTTAAGGGCTTACACAGTGCGAAACTAGCGCCACTTCCGATAAATAATTAATATCTTCTAAACCATAGTCGAAATCAAAAATATGCGTCTTTGACTCCCTAGATAATCTTGCTTAGATTTTTTAAGGCCCTGTTGTGTAGGCTATCGCTTCGCTCGGGAATACAACCTTAAAACTCTCATAGCGCTCGGGTTCGAATTTGAAACCCTGCATAATACATTGTATTATTATGTACTATTTCGAACATAATCATACCAAATGTAGGTACATTGAATAACTTAATTGGCATTCCATTTATTAATCTATCTAAGTATATATATTAAATAAAAACTGCAAATCATGGCCAACAATTTAAAATAAAAAAATATTAAAAAAAAATAGTTCTGATCTGACGGATACGCGTCCAATGATACCGTTTGGCATTCATTGGGAAAACCCGTCTCCTGCTTGAACATACTTTGAAGCCAAGTAAAAAATACAACAAAAACTAAGATTGATGTTGGTATTCTAAAAAAAAATTACAAAATAATGAGCGTTCATAGTCATACAGGTAAATCCTATTGGATGTGAAGCGTAAGTAGAATTGAAGAATAATTGCCGGCCGGTGTGCTGTATAGTACTTCTCTAAAGTTCAATAAACGAGCTGGATGAAAGGTTTTGCTAATTATTTTTATGTAATTATACAATTTGCTCACAGTTTTAAATTATTATTTCCTTTCTAAAGAATAACCTGTTAAGGTCTAAGCGGTACTAGCGGTAGTACAAACCTGAGGTACAAATGCAGCTATTTTATAGAATCAGCGCGAGAAAAACCTAGATTAACTGTAGTCGCAGCGTAATTTTAGTGTCAAATTAAGTCGACTAGAACCAGCAAATTTTTTTGTCTTTTATAAAAAAAGTCCGAAAACCTCTGCTCTACAACCAAGTTTAAAAACTAAACCTTGGTTACGACATTTCATTACAACCTGCACGTAGCGTCGTCAGTTATAATATAAAATTTACTAAAATGAATGATAAGTATTTGAATGTGGCAGGCGTGGGTTACCTTGCCCTCTTCAAAGTCAGTGTCCCAAGTACGGGCATGAGATGTCTGTGAAGACAAGTGGACTCGACACGGATTGAATGCATGGTGTGACGTCACGCTTTAGTTTTTATTGATCCATTGTTCAGTTTTTGTGCCAATGTATCGAGAAGTTAATAACGAGTTATTGTTATTAAATTCTATTCTAACGTGCACCCCGCCTGTGGCTTCGCCAGCGCATTTTGCATTCAAACTGCAAATTCCCAGTTACTTACCAATTTTTAGCAATATCGATAATGTCGTGCGTGATAGCGTTATCAATATATAAAAAACTCTTCCGTTACTGATTGACTGACTGACAGACTGACAGACAACGCAGAGCCAAAACTACTGGGCGTTGCGGACTGAAATCTTGCTTGTGTTGTGGGTTCCTTGGAGAGTGTAGGGGAGCACAACGGAATAATTTCAAATTCCCATTGGAACGGAAAATAACACGATTTTTATCTATTTGAGAAATTTGAGCGGGTGAAACTACGGCGAGCCTCTAGTAGAGCTATATTATTTGGCTGGACATTATAGTAGGGACAGTAAGGATTAAATATAACACAATTTGCGTTGGGCCGAACGAAGCCTATGAACAAATTATTGTGATCTACATTATCAAATAAAAGGAAGGAAAATAAGTAGAAAAAACAATAAATCTTATCCCTCAGTACGTGAGTCAATCTCGTATACTTACTTAATTGTTATTGTCTAGTATAAATTATGTTGTTTGCATCTACAAAGGCTTTGAACCTGAAACTGCGACCTCAGTCATGTATGCCCACAACATTGAGCGTACAGTTCTATCTTTCAAATTACCGGGTAATTCAAGCTGCTTTATTACTGTCATGTTTCCCTTTCGACAGTCATTCTTTTTAATTGGACCATGGGAAGCCTAGTTTTAGTAGTTTGTTTTAAACAAATTCAGTACCTACAGCTACATTTTATTATAATTTTATTTTTTCTGTCGAATCTTAATAACTTCATGAAGACGACTCTGTACATTTTTTTTTTCGTAACGTGTTGTTTATGTTTAGGTAAATATGATTTAAAAAACGCAATACCTAATAAGCTTAGGCCCCGTTTCCACCTGCAAAACAACTTCCGCTTGAAATGTTCGACCAAAGAAGTTGGAAACCAGTCTGTCTGACAGAACAGTGAAATTCCAAGTAAAAAACCGTAAGAAAATGCTGTCGCGACAGAACTTGCAACGGGGTTTTCACTTGCAAGACAGACTGTCGGATATTTCTCGCCTAAGTTTTCTTGCAGGTGTAAATGCGGCCTTAGATTAGATGTTATTTTTCCCCTTTTTTCTTTATAATATTTTAAAAGTCTGCCCACATTTTAATTTATTTAAATGCCATTAAAAAGTTTAGCTAAGTCCTCTATATCTTGCTTTATCGTGTTCGAGTTGTGTAGTAGATGTAGACACATACGGAATGTATTATTTACGGTACCTAGAGATAAAATAAAGTGTGAGTAATAATTTTAATGTAAAGATCAACCAACAAAGACTATTTGCTTTCACATCTGAGTGACACAACAATATACAGCTCCTTTATTGTAGAGTAAATAAATACCAATATGGCATGCGCTGTTTTCATACATTTACACTATCATCAATGTTCATGTTCATAGTCATATTACTTATTTTAGAAATTTTCGTGTAATTTTATTATTTTAACTTTATTAAAATTCAAAATAAACCTAATCATGCACGTAAAGAAATTTCTCATAAACTGTGCATAATTTAAATGCGTTTGAGGGTAGTCAATTGGGTATTATTGCATGGTTTTAAGAACGAACTACTACTAATAAATACTTATAGTTTTCATTTGACCATTGACGTATGTAATATTATCAACATAAAACCGGAAATCTTGGATACAGCCATTTTAGCCATACAGTAATATACAGCCTATTTGGGAACTTGTGAATTAGAAATAAAACCAAATAAATAATTTTTAATGACATCATCATACTGACAAATCTTAAAATAACCTCAACAAAATATTAATGTGAGTGTAACTTTTGGGGTTCGTGTTCGATTGGGTGCGAAAAATTCATTTCAAAATATTAATAAAATCTTTTCAAAATAAAAATACTTATAGGTTTTAAATTAAAAGTTCTATCTTTATTTGTAGATTCGAAAAAGAAATTGCAGCGAGGTAATTTATCTTAGACGAGCTGTCTCGGCTTACTTCGTTACGCCATAGAATATAAGATACTACTAAAGACTTGGCTCTATAGAGTATGTTCTTTTGACTGCCCAGAATGGGCGAGTAAAAAACCAAACAACAACAACAAACCACCTGTCAAAATATGTAAACAACGGAAAAATATTGCACCTTGGGTTACATTATTTGAGTTTAAGTAAGGATCCCTAATTTTTTTGAAAATCTAATATAGCCTATGATGACACTCGGGGATAGTGTAGCTTCCTACCAGTGAAAGAATTTTTCAAATCGGTTCAGTATTTCCGGAGCCTATTCGTTACAAACAAAAAACAAACAAACAAATCTTTCTTCTTTATAATATTGGTATAGATGTACTTACTTACGTAAACTTATATATATCTAAGAATTATCGATATATACTTACCTATTGGTATTTACAAAAAAATACTCTCGATATAATAATGAAATAGTAAGGTTGCTTCTTTTAATGTGCAGACTTAGTTGCCTACCTGTCGGTATCACCACTTTGTCATTGTTGAAGTGATATTACATTACTATAGATTGTTTACTAACACACAGCTGGTTTCCACTGAAAAGTTATAAGTGAATGGAATGGAATTCCTAAGCGAGTTATCAAGCAATTTCATTAGCTTCCCTTTCGACTTATTTTCAAATAAGTGAGTGTTTTGCAGTTTCTATTTGTTTATAACTTCAAAAACGTTTTTATTAACCCGGGGGGATTCTGCACTGTCATTCTGATATCAGTATTACATTACCACATTATTGTCGAATAAGTTGATCATGTAAATGTTAACGCTTTTTCATCTAAGTATTATTCCTTTATATGAAACAAGGGGCGCCCCCGCGGCTTCGCCAGCGCATTTTTCCTTGTAACATCAAATTTCCAAATTTCCCGTAGGAATTTCGGGATAAAAAGTAGACTATGTCCTTTCTCAGGCTCTCTAGACTATCCATATACTAAATATCATTCAAATCGGTACTGCAGTTCTCTTAGGAAAGCGAGACAGACAGATAGACGGACGGACAGACAGACAGAGTTACTTTCGCATTTATAATATTAAAAAATAGTATGGATTTGATCTGCATCAATGTTTTATTGTGATAAATTATGATAGATCGTCATCCAAAATTATCGTGTAAAATCTCTCATATCTCCATCTAAGTATGATACTGAAAAACTTTCGCACTCAGTGGGTCTGCATTGTGGGCATTAGGGTCTTTATTAATTGTGGAAGTTTCAGGCTATCAAACTCGGCAAAGATATTTAGCAATATTTTTTTTCTAATAGGAATATTAGTAGGTAGTTAGTTGGCATAGTAACGTTATGAATTTTCTTTTCATAAAAACTATGTAAGTATAATTAGTCAAATTATTGTACGAGGCACGTTCGAAATAAATAATAAACTATAAGTATAGGTACTTACTTACTATAGTTTCGACTGCATTGCTATCAGCACGTGTTTCTTGTGATTTTAACTGAAACGTCTCGACTGTACACAGAGCAGAGAGAGAGTCTGCTGTTTCGTTAACAATTTGTACAAGGAAAACCTAATAAATTCACTAGACTAGAACACGCGATGCACAATCACACAAAATTCCGCCACTTTTTCAAATTGGCACCACATCATTCCGCCACGTCTAGCGTTCTATTAAAATGGTTTTTCAAAACACAAATTGATTACTTATTACTTCCGTATGTTTGTTATTTTTTACGATCGTTCGATTGTTTCGTCGTGGTCCGCGATACGCGTCTCGCCGGCACGGTGCATGCGTACGTAATAAAAACATAGCAAGATTAGCAAGCCGATCGTTTCGAGTTCCGTCTGGGTCTTATTCCGTGAACGTAACGGGTCGAGGGCCTGGTGAACCAGCTGGTTGTCTGTTACAAAACCTGTTATGGTAAAAGACTGAAGCACTGAAGCTTAGAGGTCTGAGAAGGCAAACAAGATGCCCCTCGTTGAAGATCGTTCCTTTGTTGCGGCGAAGGCGAATAATTCAAATTATTGAGAACTTTAATCATAAAGATCTTGTTTTTCCAGTTTAAAATGGATTTCCCAAAATAAATATATTATTATAGTTAATTTAATGCGATGCAAACTTCGTTTTCTAAAGGTGCTATGCTACCAGACACTATAGTACTTACCTAGACCGCTTATCCTTTTTTGAATCCTTATGCTCATGCTAACCTCCTAACGGGATTATGGTCTCGAAACAACCGTGTAAGTAAACCATCAGTCTGCCTTTACCTTTACGGTAATACATTTATGACTTTCTTATATTCAGTCTTTACTTTATGTTTTACCAATATCAGATTTAAAGTATCTTAATCTTTATTAAATTACAAACAACTTTAAATTTAAGGACCTGTGTGGTTTCTTCTTCTTATTTCTTTTTTCTTGTTAATATTTAAAAAAAATTGATTAGTTGTATTGGGGTATCTTATTTTTACGCTATGTACAGTGGCGGTCTAGGTCGCCGTAACACTTCCAGTTTTTCTGTATTGCTTATTAGCTCTTGTTCTTTGGCAATACAGTCTAGGGCTGACGAAACCATAGACAAATCTGTTACGGCTTCCTAGTCCGCCACTGTACCTATTTAAAAAAAAATCGTCCTACCATTGTAAAGTAAAATGTAACTCTACATGAACTCCCAATGCATTGAATTCTTAATTATAATGAGGTATTGTTACTTTTTTTAAACATTATAAGAAGCGAACAATGTTTCTGTAAACTTGACCTGTCTCTTGCTCTACTGAAAATGAAAATTTATAAGATGGCGTGTTACCATTGATTGTCAATTTGCTATGATGAATCAAGGTACTTTTTTACCAGTTTGCTTGCGAATTCATTGTTCTAAATCTGAAAGAGTTGTTTGAGTTTAATAGCTTTTATTTTACCTATGCAACAAACTACCTACATTGGAAAATTTTTAAACGTGGTAAATGATTACAGTTATACTTACGTTTATTTGTCTATTTTAATCAATATATATAAAATACTCTTCCGTTACTGACTGGCAGACAACGCAGAGCCGAAACTACTGGGCGTAGCGGGTTAAAATTTTGCATGTAGGTTCCTTGACAAGGGGGGAGTGTAGGCGAGCTTTAAGAAAGGATTTCCCGAAATTCTCATGGGAACGGGAAAAAACTGGATTTTTGTGTTTATGAGAAATCTGCGCGAGTGAAACCGCGGGGCAGCCTCTAGTCGTACATAAATATTATGTTGTTAACACTGTTTTTGTTTGAGTTTAAAGTATTACTTAGGTATTTGTTTTTGCAAATTTCAGGGCTGACGCAAACTGGTATCAAGTCGTGATTAAAAAACAGATGTCTCAATTAAATTCTTCACTTTAGACATAAATTAATTTATTAGTCACTTACTTGATTCTTGCTTACTTCCCAAAACTAAACAGCTGAATAACGAAACAACCTTATATGTTTCATTATGTAAGCTCTGAAAAAAAAAAGCAATTACTTTTTTACTTTTCGTTAAATGGTATTTTATAATAAACTAGCTATCCCGGCGAACTTTGTATCGCGCCTTACAATTTTATATGGAACTAGCTTTTGCCCGCAGCTTCGCACGCGCTTTTTCATTAAAATCGTTAATTACTGGTTGATTTACGACTCAGGATTTTGGTGACATCATTTCTGATCGCACCAAGAGTAAGTAGTTCAGAGTAGTAGTAGTTGTAGTAGTAGTTCGTGTTTTCAGTTCCCGTGACAACTCCATAAATTCATTTCTACACTCCACCATTCAGACACTGAAACTTCTAACATTTCTATTAGCTGGTTGGGTAAAAGTAGTTGGATATACGTACCTACATACCTAATAAATGTAACTACTCGAGTAAAAAAAAGTTGAAGATTTTTAGGCGCTTTGTTATTTGGGAATGTTCCGTTACCATGTGAATTTTGGTAAATTTTTTCTTAATAGAACTCTGAATCTAATTACACCCACTGAAGAACCCGTTTTCCTATTTTTACGTGGAAATAAAGAAAAATATATTTATATATATTTTGTTTTAATACTAACTAAAGAGTCCCGTTTTACGTTCCCGTGGGAATTTAGTATATTTCTTCCTTCCAACATTCTTACACTTGTAGACCAAATTTCACGTTGGCATACTCAAGGAAATCGATTTTTCATACTAAATAATTAGTCCTGTAACCCTATTCCCATGGGAATTTAGTGAATTCCTTTCTTCAACACCCTTTCATCTACTGAGGAACCTGTACACAAATTTCACGTCAATACACTCAAGGAAGTCGAGTTTTCATTCTCACAAAAAAGTCCCGTTATTTCAGTTCCCGTGGGAATTTTGTTAAATACTTTCTTTCCACATTCCTACATTTACTGAGGAACTTGTACACCAAATTTCACGTCGAAACACTCAAGGATGTCAATTTTTCATTCTCACTAAACAGTCCCGTAATTCCCGTTCCCATGGGAATTTTGTAAATTCCTTTCTTTCAACACTCTTTCATTCGCTGAGGAACCTGTACACCAAGTTTCACGTCGATACACTTAATAATGTCGATTTTTCATTCTCACAAAAAAGATCACTATGTCAGTCAGTCAGTCAGTCAGTCAGTCAGTCAGTTAGTCAGTCAGTCAGTCAGTCAGTCAGTCAGTCAGTCAGTCAGTCATCTTTGAGTTTTATATATATAGATATTGTTTTAATACTAACTAAAGAGTCCCGTTTTACGTTCCGTACGTGGGAATTTAGTATATTTCTTCCTTCCAACATCCTTACACTTGTAGACCAAATTTCACGTTGGCATACTCAAGGAAATCGATTTTTCATACTAAATAATTAGTCCTGTAACCCTATTCCCATGGGAATTTAGTGAATTCCTTTCTTCAACACCCTTTCATCTACTGAGGAACCTGTACACAAATTTCACGTCGATACACTACAAGGAAGTCGAGTTTTCATTCTCACAAAAAAGTCCCGTTATTTCAGTTCCCGTGGGAATTTTGTTAAATACTTTCTTTCCACATTCCTACATTTACTGAGGAACCTGTACACCAAGTTTCACGTCGATACACTCAATAATGTCGATTTTTCATACTAACTAAAACGTCCCGTAATTCCCGTTCCTGAAGGAATTTTGGGAAATCCTTTCTTAGCGGATGCCTACGCCATAACATCTACCTGCATGCCAAATTTCAGCTTAATCCGTCCAGTAGTTTGGGCTGTGCGTTGATAGATCACTATGTCAGTCAGTCAGTAAGTCACCTTGAGTTTTATATATATAGATAATTAAATTTAATTGTTGATTTTCTAACTTCCCCTCAATTTTTTCATATTTTAAACCTTCCCTGGACTACTACAAACATTTACAAACTAAAATCAGCTAAATCGGCCTGGCCGTTTTCGAGTTTTAGTGAGACTAACGATCCACGATTCATTTTTATTTATATAGAAGACAGTAGATTATATATCATAAAGTAGATAGATAAATAATAGTGGGGGCTTCATTACTCATACTTTTTGCAGTTAGCATTTACTTACATATCTTAGTGAAAGAAAATTATATTATATTTATTGAACAAAAAATATTAAATTAATTCATTATAATATTTAGTTAGGTACAATGTACACTATAAGTAAAAGTATCATTAGCTAGGTATACTTATTTTACATAGGGTAAGCAGTACTAATGTTGGCCCCCCTCCAATGATTGGCCCCTTCAATGAAAAATCTATTTATTAAGAGTTGTATTTATATACCAGAAATGAAAAAATATTTATATATTTCTTTATTTAAAACACTCTTTAACGAAATTAATAGTTTTTAAATGCAACAGCTAGCAATTGATTAAATGAAAAATACTTTGCGTTGGACTACAACAGAGGGTGTGTTTTCTTATGAAAATCGTAAGAAGTACGTAACTTTTAGAATGGTTTTACTCGTTTTCTTCTTGTTTAAATTGCAATATATGTTTCCATATATGTTTATTACACTTCAATTCAGGTTTAATTCGTGAAAAACACTAAAGATTAACCTCAAAAATTGGTAGGCTAACATTAGTACCTGTGGTAAGTATGAAGTATCAGTTGATTGGCACCTATGCCAATCATTGTATTTTTTGCTTTTTAATATTATTTATATATAAATATTAAATCAAATCTTATCAACAATTGCGTTTAAAATGCTAAATCTTTTTATATAATAAAATCAGAGGAACTAGATTTTGGCAGGGCCAATCATTGTACTATTGTGTGATAGGCCATGCCAATCATTATACTTTTCCCCATGCCAATCATTGTATTAAATTTGTAGTTAAATAATACACCAATTTGATTATGTTCTTTTTATTTTGTCTTGTTTATTTAGTATTCTTATTTCCGAGAGATAATAGTGCGATTTTAGGTATATGAAGGGTACCTTTCAGTTGTCGAGCTCGAAAAAAATTGTCTGGGCATCACTATTAAACAATTTAATGGATAAGTATAGTCATTGGCCCAAGGAAAGTATAAAGATTGGCCATGCCAATGCCCAAAAAGTACAATGATTGTCATGCCAATCATTGTACTAGGGTATGCCAATATTTGTACATACCCTGCCAATGACTGTACTTTTCGCTACATTTTTTATATTTTTATTGATAAAGTTGTTTATAAGCTAGCAAATAACGATTCCTGTGGTTTAATCTTATTCTCTGATAAATGAGCTACCATCCTACATTAACAGTCTTTCAATTTTGAACCTTATTTGGCACGTAGAAATGTTCAAAGTCAAAACTTTTCTTAAGGGGCCAATCATTGTACTCCTTACCCTATATAATAGTATTCTGAGTTACTGCCAGCAAGACTTTGTATGGCTAATGGTATTGCAAGTTTGTTTCCATGAAGCATTGTGTGATTGTGTTTGATGCTCGTCAATATTTTTATTGTTCTTAAATTATTGTTTTGACGAATCATAAGTTGCCTTTGATTTTATTTCATCTTAACTATAGAATATTTATACTTACTTATATGAAATAAAAAAATATAATACATGTTTGACAAAGAAAATGTAAAAGCATTTAAAAATATACAATATATAAAACTCTTCCGTTACTGACTGACTGACAGACAACACAGAGCCGAAACTACCTACTAGGCGTAGTGGGCTGACATTTTTGCACGTGGGTTCCTTGGAGAGTTTAGGGGAACACAAATTCCCATGGGAGCGGGAAAAAAGGGGTTAATGTGTTTATGAGAAATCTGCGCTGGTGAAACCGCGGGGCAGCCTCTAGTTCGATATAGAAAAAAGATACAAAATACTTAGAATCCTTTTGCATGAGGTGAGGTAACTCGCCATTCGGCTTCAGGCAATCGAATTAGAAAAAAAAATTAGTTATCTTTTTTAGTACTTACTATATATTTAAAATTCCATCCATTTTGTGCTAAAGAGGTAAACATTCAAAATAATATTTTTATTGTTTCAGATCAAGTCAAGTCAAGACCCCATGGAGGAAACTGCAGCAGCATGCGTCAGCAAATTTTTTCAAGAAAATTCTCAACAGACAGATAAATCTACGTTGTCTCCAAGAAAAGTGCCAGAAACGTCGCTTGACTCTTCTCAAGACAGTCAGTTCAGCTTTAATTCAACCTCATCGGAAACAGACGACTTGACCTTATCTCAACTGACCATTGAAGAACATGAGCCTCTGCACATAGAACCTTTCTTCAACATCACTCCTCGAGAGATGCCAGTGTCGCCCCATAACGTAATCGAGGAAGCATTCAAAGAAAACCCCTGGGCGTTATTGATAGCAACTGTATTCTTAACAAAAACTTCAGGCATTATTGCTAGGCCGCACATGAAGGAGTTTTTTGACATTTATCCGACGCCCTATCACGTGATCCAAGTTAATCCAACCTGCTTGGAGAGATTTTTCGAATATTTAGGACTTAAAAAACGAGCTTATACAATATGGAAGTTGAGTTATCAGTTTGTTTCTGCCCGGTGGAGAAGGGCTAGTGACTTATTTGGTATTGGCAAGTACGGAGAAGACGCCTACAGAATATTCTGCCTCGCACACACTGATTTGGAACCTGAAGATAGATATTTGAAATTGTATGCCAATTGGTTGAGGAGACACACCAATTTTTTGCAGGAGAGCGGGGTGGATGGAAGTGAATATGTTATAGAAGATCCGATTGTAAATTATTACAGGTTAACATTACTTTAGTATATTATATACTCTGTGGTTTAGGCCAGTTTTTCTTTAGTTCAGTTTGCTTGCAATGCTTTTTTTACTTGTAATTTTGAAATTATAAAATAAAAATAAATTTGTATTCATACTTTTATAATGTTTATTTGAATTTAGTTTAAAAATTTATGTCAATTATTGCAATAAGTACAGAGTTTTTTTTTAATAGGTACTAGTCTAACTTTTATTTATTAAAAGTTGGTGTAGATGGTCTTTTAAAACGTTTAAGTATGCATGTGTCGTAGTAAAATAGTTTCAGATTTTTCAATTATACTAGGTTTTTTTGCAAAAAAAAACTGCTTTATGTCAGGATGATTGAAAAAAAGTAAAGCTTATATCAAATTATCCGGGTTTTTGCAAAATCCCTAGTTTTTTTGCAAAAAACCTAACTATCATATCTTACTACGACACATGCATGGAAGTCAATGGGCCCTAGTACCCATTGAATACCCCTTGTAATATCGGAAGGTTTTCAATTTGCGATACTGATATCGGACATTTTATCTCAATACCGGAATTCCGATATCACATTATCGGAATCGTAAAAAGATAATAAAAATTATTCAAGAAACTAATATTTTAATCGTAACTGTATAATATTCATACCAAATTGTATTTAATTTGAATAACATAATTTTTGGAGTCAGTAATCAAGCAGAGATGATCTGTTTTTTGGATTGTGAATACAATGAGAACAAAAAAAAAAAAAACAAGTAAACGATTTTGCACTATATTTTTTTTAATTACTTTATTGGTTTATTAATTTATTATTAAATACCATTCAAAGATTCATATAATTCATTATATTGTACCAGTATCAAGTACCAAATACCGAAAAGAATTACTTTGAAAGAATGTTTCTGATTAAAAAAGCTAAGAAATAACAAATTTACAGTCACTTTTTATATTGTAGCCTTGTGGAACGCTTAAAATATTTATTTTAGAACTCAAATAAAAATAAATCTCTTGTTACGAGATTCCGATATTGGCTTCCTCAATATCGGAATTGAAAATATCGGATAATTCTTCCGAGATTCCGATATTACGAGATTCCGGTATTTATGCCCTAATGGGTACAGTAAAGTATCCAACCTTACTATAATAACTTATGTGATTAATTGTATAGTCAATTACCTACATATCTACTAAAATAAACTCCATGAATAAAGTGACTTTTAATGTGTTACATTTGAGTTTTGGAAGTCCATGGCAAGTAGGTCTATGTAGGTATGGGATTTTTATGGGAGAGCCATTAGCCCATCTTCAGTGATTCGTGAGACAGTTTCTGGTGTCAAAAAAGAAATACCACGGAGTTTTAATTGGTTCCTCTGTCTGTCGTCTTAATTTTTCGCAAAGAAAATGAAATAAGAGAATTGAAATGACCGACAGTATGACTGCAAGTGAAAACTCGTAGAAAAGTGCTGCTCTGTTCTTAGTTGTAAGGTGATGTTGCTGTAGCGCGCGAGCGACAGCACGACAGCACTTGCTACGGGGACAGACAGAGACATTCGAGCGGAAGTTTTCTTGGAGGAAACGTGCCACAATTAAATAATTTAATAGAGCAATGCGAGCAACACTTTTCATTTTATTTTTATTAGCAAATTAAATCAAAATTTAAAGATCTTCTATGTAATAATTTAAATTTTCCCGCTGCGCCACCATTTTATATGAAGTCGGAAAACAGCCAATAAAGTGCGTGCAAGCGTACCAACAAACCATAAAAAACGGAGTGATTACTTTGCCGTCATGTTGGCAGCAGTGTGCTTTCGTGCAAATGGTGGATTGCGTTGCTTTTTCTCGTGCTCCGAGTAAAATATTTACGTAAAATAGTGGAAATTTCGTGGTGCAGTGTTTCTGACTAATATAAACATGTCGGAAACACTGCCGAACAACAAAAAACAAGTGGCAAGGCAACTGGTGAGTATTTATTGTTAAAAAATTACATTCAAAAGTCCCGGATGACGCCATGGTGGCTTTATCTGGGATCACGTAAACATGAAATGGTGCATCGCTGCATCGTGTTGATATATCGATTTATTCATGTTATATAGAAATAGTTAGAAAACTTGACCCTAAACGAGGGTTGAATTATATGTGTGTTTTAATTTTTGATGGTCGTCCAAGTCTAAACGTGATTTCGCGATCACGTTCGCAACCAAGTTTACAAAACGCGGCGATCGTCATTACACTCGCGCATGCGAGGCGATTTCAAAATCTATATTATTTCCGCCGTATTCAGCTTTGAGATGCTGAAAGTGCTGAAGTAATTAATCTTTTGATGCGCAAGAAGGGCTCTAGGTTCGTTCGGTGCGGGAGAGCGCAGGCCGAGCGGCTGTTCTTGCGAGCGCGAGCTCGACTCGAGCTCGTCCGATGGCGCTGCAGACTGGAGTCAGGCAAGGCAGGGCCGGCCGTGCGCTCGCCACGGCCGCACGCCGCGAGTCTGTTGCTCCGCACTCGTAATCAACTTTTATTACTTGTCGACTCGACCGTCACTCGTCTTTCCAGCAGCTATTGAAGCTTGATTTGCGAACGCACAACTCTGAAAACGCATTCATTTATGAAAAGGCTTTAGAAATTTCACCATTCTTGTTTTTACATGCTATTTCTTTGTTCTTTTCTTTCATGCAATTTTTTTGTTTCATCGCACCAATAATATTTATGTCATGGACCGGAGCAGTTTTTATAACCTCGATGAACCACCGTCAGGAATATTATGGTGATTAAAATTATTCTGTCTGCAAAGATACAGAAATCTCAATACCAAATTGTTACTGTTTGCAGGCTAAAAATAAGAGATGCATGCGCTTTAATAAAATTTCATCAAAACTTATTCTTAAAATATTGTCAATCAAGACATTATTAGAGATCATTATGATTATCATTATTAGGTATATCATTATGATTCACAATTCACATTTTAATGTGACCTAAAAAGTAATTTACCATCATTACAGGCTTTGAATTACTTTTTGGGAGTTGAACTGTATAGTAGTAAAGCTTTATCCACATTTCTTATCTAACTGGTAGGAATTTTCTTATGCTTAAATGAAAAAAACTTTGGTTGTGCCTGACAATACAAAAGATATTACAGTTAGTCCACTATTTAATGATACTTATTTCTTTATAATATTTTTCACTAAGAACATTCTTAACAAAGTTCTAAAACTGTAATCAAGTGTAAATAAATTAAATATTTTATTGGTTAATTCCCTACCAATAAAAACTACTTATAATAACTGCACTTGTAGGTTTATTTATATAGCAAAAAAACCTTACAAAAAATAAATCTTAAGGCAAAAATCTTGCTTTATGTAATAAAAAGTACAAACCTATATTAAGTCATGTTATTTTAATAAAATTAAAGTAATAGACAATATAGTAAGGTAGTGATTCTTAAATATGTAGCTGCTCTGCAGTGCAGCTCTACTCTGTACCTATGTATCTCACTATGTATACATAGGTACAGAGTAGACAAAGACATGTATGTTGAACATGTATGTTGAAGTTAAAAAAAAAAACACATAATTTGGATTTAATGTGGTAGAAATAAGGAACAATTATTTTGTATTAATTTCTAGCTTGTGGTGGCGGCATAGAATACCATGCCATCTCCACCTCCACCACTCTACCATCAAATACCATCCCATCTCTTCCTGTGGGTGTCTTAAAAGGCAACTAAGGCTGAAATTCAGATTCGAGTCGCAGCTCCAACTCGCACTCTAAAAGTGTCAAAATGAAACTTTAATATTCTCCACTCTAAATTGATATTATGTAGTAACACAGTTGAGTATCGCCTTCAACAATGTGAAGCATAATGCTCGACGGTGAATAAGAGGGCTCGAGCCAGGATAATCAGAGTAGAGTTTAAGAGCAGAGTTCCTTAACCAGATAGTAACCAGATTGCTACGTGGCTCAGTTGGCAGTGATGTGGACTGAGTAAGCATGTGCAACTGGGTTCGATTCCCGGGCGGGGCGAATATTGATATAATGAATATCGATGTTTGTTTCCGGTCTGGGTGTGATGTTCGTCTCTGTGTGTGATTCGGGCTCCTTAGATACAGGTTTATCCTAGTTAGAGCTCTGAGTGTGATGTGTTATTATGTTATTAAAAAGTAAGAAGGGCGTGAGCAGGGCTGCAGGCAAACTCTTGTTTTTTTTAATAAAATTACATACATCATGGTCATCGGTCATCGGGATCGTAGGTGTGAAGGGCGGGGCCTTCATCAAACGGCACCGACATAGGCGGCGGCACTGTGCAAGCCGGGGAGGGACAACATGCCCTCCCCGAGGACTACTCTGGTTAGCAGCTAGGCATCGAAGACGCGGAGTTGGCTCAATGTAGTCAGACCACCTGTTATAGGTTGCGGAGAAACTAGATGAGAGTAGCCTAGCGTAGAGCTATACCAAAAAGAACAAGTTGGTTTTTACTGTCACCTTCCTTGCTTAGTATGGTAGGTAGGTACATACTTAATTTCATAATATTTTTTTTGCCCTAGCGTGAACGCAAACAACGCAAGCTGTACTCGGACGAATGGGCACTCGGCGACGACGATGTAGAGGGCGGGCGGGGATTCTCGTTGGCGGACAAGCTAGAGTCATCTCGATTCGAACACGCGGGGACCGTAATAGAGATGCAAGGCTCACACATCACTGTGTCGTATCTGCAGAAGAATGGCTTTACAACGCCGCTGCTGTTCAAGGAGAAGACTGGGCTTGGGCTGAGGTAAGTGACCTAACATAAAATATCTAACATAATCTCACTCCTATATTCCCCGAAGGGTTAGGCAGAGGCAACAGCTCATTGATGAGCCCACCCGAGTGATCATCTCGCTAGAGAGTAAACATTTTCTAGGGGTATCAGTACATCGGGCCAGACCCACGTTTGGCAGAGTTCATGATTAAGTGACGTCATATTTAAAGAACTTTTTTTATTTAATATTAATAATTTATTTATTTAGTAAAATGGATCAGCTTTGAAAAGAAAACAGTTTATCAGATTAAAGGAACTATGTATAGATATTAACAAGCTCTACAATATGAGGTTTTTTTTTATACTAGATGCTAATTATTTGCAAATTTGTATCCAATTTTTTAATCAAATGTGCATGATAAATGTTTTGCAACCAAGGCATGTAGTAAAAAAATAATAGGCAAGACAAAATATTACTGGATTCTATACAAAAGGTAGTGTGTGATCAGCTGTTTTTTATTTGTGTATTTTATTACGTACCTACTTTTCTTGGCTTAAGGAGTCTTATATAGTCTAAGGTATAAGAATACGATTTTCTTTAAATTAAAGCTGGCTAGCTAGCACAAAACGCGTGAAAAGATTTTGTGAAACAGATGCCATCCCACTCATACTCGCGCGTCAGATAGGGATAGCCTCAGTAGTTGACACATTGTGATCGCTGTCAAATTAATCATGCTTAGGCTGCTTTTTATTATTTCGAACACGCTAAGCCGAAACTATACTTTTACTTTTAGAACTTATGGGAATTAAATATTTGATTGTTTGAATTGATAGGTTCCGAAACAACTAGAGACCAATTCGAAAATTTCTTTAACCATTAGAATCCTAAATACTTACATTATGCTTGATGAACATAGGCTATAGAATATGTATTTGCACATTAATGCTACATTCACTACATAATATAAAACAAAGTCGCTTCCCGATTTATGTGCTTATATGTATGGTTATATATCTTAAAAATACGGAACGGATTTTTATGTATTATTTTTATAGACAGGAAGGTTTGTATAATACGTGCCCAAAAGTATTGTGTAAGGCGGTACGAGGTTTGCCGGGTCCACTAGATAATAATAATGTGTAAACTGGCGGTACGAAGTTCGCCGAGTTATCCAGGTAACTTAATATTGTCGATGTGATGTCAGGGTGCCGACCAGCAACTTCACAGTGAACGACGTGCGCATGTGCGTCGGCTCGCGCCGGCTGCTGGACGTGATGGATGTCAACACGCAGAAGAACATCGAGATGACTATGAAGGTAACATGTCAGCCTCTCTTCTTCAGTAAGGCTGAAAGACGGTAATATTTCAACTTTACCTAAACAAAAAGGCGCAACAGATTATAAATGAGGAAATAAACGTGTTGTCCTTACTATATTCCTCGCAATTTCTCAATATTTTCTCACCTGGACTACAACAAACATTTCAAAATCTAAATAAGGTAAATCGGCCCCGGCGTTCTCGAGTTTTAGCGAGAAAAACAAAAAGATATGACCGAACAGGTATAGATTATCTTTTGATATTGTAAAGTCATTTATGTTGCAAATTTTAAAGTTAAATCTTGTTTTCTCATATTTAGGACTGGCAGCGTTACTACGACGACCCGAACAAGGAGCGTTTACTAAACGTGATCTCGCTTGAGTTCTCTCACACGCGACTCGAGAACTACGTGCAGGCGCCGCGTATAGTGCGCCTTATAGACTGGGTTGACAACGTGTGGCCAAGACATTTGAAGGACGCTCAGGTAAATTATATTAAAACTAAAAAAAAAAGGATACGACCCAGCGCCGGTCATGTTCAATACAAGGTGCTAACTTGAATTGTTGTTATAAAAACACCAATTAAATTGGTTCAATCTTAAAAAGCGATAACAAACGTAAATGATTTCTGGATGTGGTCTTTGTTTTAGCAGAGAATGCAGTGGATTTGCTCGAGTTATGAACAGCTAGCCGTTTTTACTTTTGCATTGAGAGAGAAAAAAAAACATCTAAAAAAATTATTACACCAATATTGTATTTGTTTTCACATATCGAAAATTAATCGATCGATTTATCGAATCGTTCTGCATTATTTTACGCTGACAACCAGTGTACGTACGTTCTTCCTGTCTTGTTTCCATATACTTGTCACATACAAAAAATAACAATCTATGTAAATTTCAGACGGAATCAACAAACGCTCTGGACGATATGATGTACCCTAAAGTGCAAAAGTACTGCCTAATGTCCGTCAAGGGGTGCTACACAGACTTCCACATCGACTTCGGAGGCACCTCCGTTTGGTACCATATTCTAAGAGGTAATTACACTAATACTTCGCTCAACTGAGTGTGGATCTGTACCCAAATTGCAATCAATTACTTCTTCTGTATATTGTACTGGGTCTTTCTAAAAAGTCGGTAATAAAATAAAGGATTCAACTCACTATTCATAACAACTTTTCCTAAGTAACAGGGGTCGAATTCCCGAAACAAAATTTTCTTATACATAGTCGATCAGCTGACAGGGTCAATGTACGGGACGGCTGTTTGATGTTTAGAGATTTTAACCCATTTGCTTAAAAAAGGATATTGGAATAGGAATTTCCCCTTCGATTTATTACTAATCCGAATTTCCTCCATGGTTTCCTGGAAGAAATTGATTCATAGTGACAGGGTCGCGTTTTGCATTTTCCGATGTAATTTATTTTCTTGTGGCTCGACATTTGGTTGCAATAAAGTTTCTTCTTATATTACAGGAGCAAAAGTGTTTTGGTTGATACCGCCGACCGAGAAGAACCTACAGCTCTACGAAAAATGGGTTCTCTCTGGCAAACAGTCGGACGTATTCTTCGGTGACACTGTCGAGAAATGCATTCGCGTCCACGTGAGTACTTTTTAAAAAATATTAAGAGTTCAGAAATCATTTTGTGATAGATTAAAGGTGGTCTTAGATAAGACATTTTTAGATACCTACTCACGATATATTTTTTAACGTATTTATTATTTATTTATTTATTCGTATGGCTAACGTATTAAATTTGCTATATAAAACTTTTTATCCATTCCCCAGCACGGTGAAAGTCGTTGTATATTGGGATCTCCTACTATTCAGTTTACTAATCTTTCCGTCGTTGTTCGACACCTGTGGGAGCGAATGGCCTAGATGTTTTTGTTTGTCTTTTTATTTTTTTCGGGTAGTAGCATGGTCTAACTAGAAGCTATGAGCTAGAGTGCGCTCCAGATAAGTCTGAGCGAGACTGGTGGCGGCACTGTTTACGTAATTCACTCACCATTCAAAATAAATGGCTAATAGCTAATAGGTTTTATTTTTAACCCCCGAACGAAAAATTCAGAGAGGGGTGTTATAATTTTAACGTGTGTATCTGTCTGTCTGTCTGTGTATCTGTCTGTGGCATCGTAGAGCCCAAACGGCTGAACCGATTTTCGTTTAGTTTTTTTTGTATCATAGATAATTTCAGGCCGAGTGTTCTTAGCCATGTCTGATGAAAATCTGATCAGCGGTTTGAAGATGATCAGCTCTTGAATAATGGATGAGAGGATCTAACTAGCTTCCTTATGTCCGATCGAATTGAAATTTGGTACCATGTTACATCTATGATATAGAAAGTATTTGGTAAGGTAACCATGACCTGATCTGCCGTTTGAAGATGATCAGCTCTTGAATAATGGATGAGAGGATCTAACTAGCTTCCTTATGTCCGATCGATTTGAAATTTGGTACCATGTTACATCTATGATATTGAAAGTATATTTTAAGGTAACCATGATATTTTTAAGATGATTAGCTCTAGTTCTACTTAAGTTGATGAGGGGTCTGACTGGGTCGGGGGTTTTAAAATTTTAAAATTTGAGTTATGAATAATCAGCTGCAAGCGGGGCACACGTTCTTCATCCCGACGGGCTGGATCCACGCCGTGTACACGCCGAGCGACTCGCTCGTGTTCGGCGGGAACTTCCTGCACCAGTACGGCATCGAGAAGCAGCTCAAGATCGCTCAGGTCGAGGACGTTACTAAGGTACAAGATATTTCCCTATCTAGCTAACTCTCAACTCAAAATTATATAAAATATTAACGATTTATTTGACATTTACTTTCATATCTCGTGGCGTTCCTTACATTTTGTTCGATCAGCTGATAAAGTTGAATGTACGAGAAATTTGATTTAAGTGTTTGAATTTTTACCAGGTTGCTCGAAAGTTATTAGGAATGGTGAGCTGAACCATTCCATTAATTTTTGTTAACGTACTAGTTTTAAGCATCCTGTATACTACCTCTTTACGGCCTTTTTCAATAAACTCTTCATTTGAAATAAATAGTTTCACAATTCATCTATCTAAATAGCAAGCCTTTATGAAAGTTACAGCTTTCTATTGTAAGGCTAGTTTAGGTTGGCTATCTTACACAGGATCTTATACTTATACAGGATGGTTTTATATATATTTCGGAAAAGTCGTATTAAAATAAAAGCATTGTGAAAACCGGGGTTTTATAGGTCATCGTTTACTCCACAGGTGCCACAGAAGTTCCGTTACCCGTTCTTCACTGAAATGCTGTGGTACGTGCTGGACCGGTACGTGAGCGCGCTGCTCGGCCGCTCGCACCTGGCGGGGGAGGGCGCGCCCCCCGCCCCCGCGCCCGCCCCTCCCGCGCCGCCGCCGCCCCGCGAGCACGTGCACCTCACGCAGAACGAGCTGCACGGCCTGAAGGTATGTCGTAGGTACTTGCTGTAGCCGTTTGGAGGGTAGTTTGCAGTGTGAGCGCGCTGCTCGACCAGTACCGGTAAATCTGTTGGCTCTACCATGATTGAAACATGATTGAGACGGAATGGGCTTTAGGTTATTAGCGCTGTTGGTAAATATAATTGAAGCAAGCTTTAATGTTATTAATGTGTACGCGGCAAGTATTTTTTTATTCAAAAGTTTCCAGGGAGTAAGCATAGTGTACTTAAAGCACTATTTTCTGTTGGAAAAAATACTTACAGAACCACAGACTTATGGATAATTTTTTATTCCAGGCAATAGTGATGTACCTCCACCAGCTGCCAGCCGCCCGCAAGTCGGTCCCCGAGCTGCTAGCCGACCCGATAGCCCTCGTGAGAGACGTGCGCACGCTGGTCGAGCAGCACCGCCACGACAAGCAGCACCTCGCCGTCACCGGCGTTCCTGTGCTCAAAGGTACCTTTTTAATTTGGTCTCTTTGGCTGCATTATTCGTCCAAATTATTTTTTATATTATGATTGCAAAATTTGTATTTAAAAAAAATTTTTGTTTACTTTTTATAAGTGCAATAGTGTGACTTATCAATAGCACATAGATAGTAATTTATAATGGTAAACAGGTGGGTATGTCTGAATATTTATACTGAGGCCGTAGCTTTTGAGAAACGAGGCATTTCATTCAGACTTTGTAGACAGAATACTTACACTGTTTATTTACTACTGACTTACAGAAACTAACAAAACTAAACTATATGCAAGAATGAAATTAAAAAGAAAATTTAATCTAAAAGTGTTTCCTATAATACCACAGGTCCAGAAGAAGTAGTTACTGGCGAGCGGCGGCAGTCGAGCGGGCGCGGCGGGCGCGGGGGCGGCGCGCGCGGGGGGCCGCCGCGCCCCCGCCCCGACCACGCCAGCGGCGCGCCCCGCCGCCGACGCACCAGGTAATATTATACACGGTGTAACATGCATGTCTTTTGAAACTTTTCAAGACAAAGTTACTTTCGCATTTATAATATAAGTATGAATGGGCTCGTTCCTTAAAACCCATATTTCAAGTATTAACTACAATTATCTGCATTACAACTTAAACATTATATTGAATTTAGATATAAATTTTTATACATTACATCCATACAACCATTTAGTGAGCTAAGCAAAAAGGTAATGTTGTATTCGTTTGGACGCTAGATGCAAGAAGTGCGAGGCGTGCCAGCGCACGGACTGCGGCGAGTGCGTGTTCTGCCACGACATGGTCAAGTTCGGCGGACTGGGCCGCGCCAAGCAGACCTGCATCATGCGGCAGTGCCTCCAGGTACTTATAGAAAGATTATGTTATATTGTATTTTTACACCATGTAGCATTGCATTGCTCTTAAGGCATTTTTTTTACACCTTTTAGCGTTGTTGTATAAGCATGGTATTTCCCGAGACACTTTAGTCAAACCAAAAATCTGGTGGCGGGGAAACTCGTCGTCTCGGGATTTTACTTTATTTTAAACAAATACACACATTGATTAATTAATTAATTATTTGTCTGAAGTTGTTTGTTGTTGTTTCCAGATATTTTTTTCTAAAAACGTTCTTCAACTTATTGAACACGAACTGATGATCTCGTAGATTATTGAAAAAGTTACAAATCGTTTATCGCACACTTGTAAATAATTTTTTTTTAAGCAATGAATTTTCTTATTAAAATGTTTTCAGCCTATGTTACCGGTGACTGCTTCATGCGCTGTTTGCCATCTCGACGGGTGGATGCAGACGCCCGTCGCGCCACAAGCCAAAGGAAATTCTGGTAGAGTACTAACAATATTGGCATTAAAAATCGTAAACAAACACACATTTCCATTATAAATATGAGAACCAAATACAGTTGATATAAATAGCATTTCCATTCATAGTTAAATTGTTTTGTGTAAGATGTCATACCCTAAATGCTCGTATCCCTATCGTAGCCAACAAACACCAGCTCTGCGTTTTCACAACATTGTGTTGTCAGGTCGCAACGGCGGCTCCTCTCTGCGGGAGTGCTCGGTGTGCTACGGCATCGTGCACCCGGGCTGCGTGGCTCCGGGCGGCGCCGTCAACGAGGACCTGCCCAACTCCTGGGAGTGCCCCGCCTGCGTCGCCAGCGGCCTCACGCAGGACTACAAGGTTACTGTACTGTTGCTGCTGCTGCTGACTCACCTACTGACTACACTTACACTACGTCAACGAGGACCTGCCCAACTCCTGGGAGTGCCCCGCCTGCGTCGCCAGCGGCCTCACGCAGGACTACAAGGTTACTGTACTGTTGCTGCTGCTGCTGACTCACCTACTGACTACACTTACACTACGTCAACGAGGACCTGCCCAACTCCTGGGAGTGCCCCGCCTGCGTCGCCAGCGGCCTCACGCAGGACTACAAGGTTACTGTACTGTTGCTGCTGCTGCTGACTCACCTACTGACTACACTTACACTACGTCAACGAGGACCTGCCCAACTCCTGGGAGTGCCCCGCCTGCGTCGCCAGCGGCCTCACGCAGGACTACAAGGTTACTGTACTGTTGCTGCTGCTGACTCACCTACTGACTACACTTACACTACGTCAACGAGGACCTGCCCAACTCCTGGGAGTGCCCCGCCTGCGTCGCCAGCGGCCTCACGCAGGACTACAAGGTTACTGTACTGTTGCTGCTGCTGCTGACTCACCTACTGACTACACTTACACTACGTCAACGAGGACCTGCCCAACTCCTGGGAGTGCCCCGCCTGCGTCGCCAGCGGCCTCACGCAGGACTACAAGGTTACTGTACTGTTGCTGCTGCTGCTGACTCACCTACTGACTACACTTACACTACGTCAACGAGGACCTGCCCAACTCCTGGGAGTGCCCCGCCTGCGTCGCCAGCGGCCTCACGCAGGACTACAAGGTTACTGTACTGTTGCTGCTGCTGCTGACTCACCTACTGACTACACTTACACTACGTCAACGAGGACCTGCCCAACTCCTGGGAGTGCCCCGCCTGCGTCGCCAGCGGCCTCACGCAGGACTACAAGGTTACTGTACTGTTGCTGCTGCTGCTGACTCACCTACTGACTACACTTACACTACGTCAACGAGGACCTGCCCAACTCCTGGGAGTGCCCCGCCTGCGTCGCCAGCGGCCTCACGCAGGACTACAAGGTTACTGTACTGTTGCTGCTGCTGACTCACCTACTGACTACACTTACACTACGTCAACGAGGACCTGCCCAACTCCTGGGAGTGCCCCGCCTGCGTCGCCAGCGGCCTCACGCAGGACTACAAGGTTACTGTACTGTTGCTGCTGCTGACTCACCTACTGACTACACTTACACTACGTCAACGAGGACCTGCCCAACTCCTGGGAGTGCCCCGCCTGCGTCGCCAGCGGCCTCACGCAGGACTACAAGGTTACTGTACTGTTGCTGCTGCTGACTCACCTACTGACTACACTTACACTACGTCAACGAGGACCTGCCCAACTCCTGGGAGTGCCCCGCCTGCGTCGCCAGCGGCCTCACGCAGGACTACAAGGTTACTGTACTGTTGCTGCTGCTGACTCACCTACTGACTACACTTACACTACGTCAACGAGGACCTGCCCAACTCCTGGGAGTGCCCCGCCTGCGTCGCCAGCGGCGTCACGCAGGACTACAAGGTTACTGTACTGTTGCTGCTGCTGACTCACCTACTGACTACACTTACACTACGTCAACGAGGACCTGCCCAACTCCTGGGAGTGCCCCGCCTGCGTCGCCAGCGGCCTCACGCAGGACTACAAGGTTACTGTACTGTTGCTGCTGCTGACTCACCTACTGACTACACTTACACTACGTCAACGAGGACCTGCCCAACTCCTGGGAGTGCCCCGCCTGCGTCGCCAGCGGCCTCACGCAGGACTACAAGGTTACTGTACTGTTGCTGCTGCTGACTCACCTACTGACTACACTTACACTACGTCAACGAGGACCTGCCCAACTCCTGGGAGTGCCCCGCCTGCGTCGCCAGCGGCCTCACGCAGGACTACAAGGTTACTGTACTGTTGCTGCTGCTGACTCACCTACTGACTACACTTACACTACGTCAACGAGGACCTGCCCAACTCCTGGGAGTGCCCCGCCTGCGTCGCCAGCGGCCTCACGCAGGACTACAAGGTTACTGTACTGTTGCTGCTGCTGACTCACCTACTGACTACACTTACACTACGTCAACGAGGACCTGCCCAACTCCTGGGAGTGCCCCGCCTGCGTCGCCAGCGGCCTCACGCAGGACTACAAGGTTACTGTACTGTTGCTGCTGCTGACTCACCTACTGACTACACTTACACTACGTCAACGAGGACCTGCCCAACTCCTGGGAGTGCCCCGCCTGCGTCGCCAGCGGCCTCACGCAGGACTACAAGGTTACTGTACTGTTGCTGCTGCTGACTCACCTACTGACTACACTTACACTACGTCAACGAGGACCTGCCCAACTCCTGGGAGTGCCCCGCCTGCGTCGCCAGCGGCCTCACGCAGGACTACAAGGTTACTGTACTGTTGCTGCTGCTGACTCACCTACTGACTACACTTACACTACGTCAACGAGGACCTGCCCAACTCCTGGGAGTGCCCCGCCTGCGTCGCCAGCGGCCTCACGCAGGACTACAAGGTTACTGTACTGTTGCTGCTGCTGACTCACCTACTGACTACACTTACACTACGTCAACGAGGACCTGCCCAACTCCTGGGAGTGCCCCGCCTGCGTCGCCAGCGGCCTCACGCAGGACTACAAGGTTACTGTACTGTTGCTGCTGCTGACTCACCTACTGACTACACTTACACTACGTCAACGAGGACCTGCCCAACTCCTGGGAGTGCCCCGCCTGCGTCGCCAGCGGCCTCACGCAGGACTACAAGGTTACTGTACTGTTGCTGCTGCTGACTCACCTACTGACTACACTTACACTACGTCAACGAGGACCTGCCCAACTCCTGGGAGTGCCCCGCCTGCGTCGCCAGCGGCCTCACGCAGGACTACAAGGTTACTGTACTGTTGCTGCTGCTGACTCACCTACTGACTACACTTACACTACGTCAACGAGGACCTGCCCAACTCCTGGGAGTGCCCCGCCTGCGTCGCCAGCGGCCTCACGCAGGACTACAAGGTTACTGTACTGCTGCTGCTGCTGACTCACCTACTGACTACACTTACACTACGTCAACGAGGACCTGCCCAACTCCTGGGAGTGCCCCGCCTGCGTCGCCAGCGGCCTCACGCAGGACTACAAGGTTACTGTACTGCTGCTGCTGCTGACTCACCTACTGACTACACTTACACTACGTCAACGAGGACCTGCCCAACTCCTGGGAGTGCCCCGCCTGCGTCGCCAGCGGCCTCACGCAGGACTACAAGGTTACTGTACTGTTGCTGCTGCTGACTCACCTACTGACTACACTTACACTACGTCAACGAGGACCTGCCCAACTCCTGGGAGTGCCCCGCCTGCGTCGCCAGCGGCCTCACGCAGGACTACAAGGTTACTGTACTGTTGCTGCTGCTGACTCACCTACTGACTACACTTACACTACGTCAACTAGGACCTGCCCAACTCCTGGGAGTGCCCCGCCTGCGTCGCCAGCGGCCTCACGCAGGACTACAAGGTTACTGTACTGTTGCTGCTGCTGACTCACCTACTGACTACACTTACACTACGTCAACTAGGACCTGCCCAACTCCTGGGAGTGCCCCGCCTGCGTCGCCAGCGGCCTCACGCAGGACTACAAGGTTACTGTACTGTTGCTGCTGCTGACTCACCTACTGACTACACTTACACTACGTCAACGAGGACCTGCCCAACTCCTGGGAGTGCCCCGCCTGCGTCGCCAGCGGCCTCACGCAGGACTACAAGGTTACTGTACTGTTGCTGCTGCTGACTCACCTACTGACTACACTTACACTACGTCAACGAGGACCTGCCCAACTCCTGGGAGTGCCCCGCCTGCGTCGCCAGCGGCCTCACGCAGGACTACAAGGTTACTGTACTGTTGCTGCTGCTGACTCACCTACTGACTACACTTACACTACGTCAACGAGGACCTGCCCAACTCCTGGGAGTGCCCCGCCTGCGTCGCCAGCGGCCTCACGCAGGACTACAAGGTTACTGTACTGTTGCTGCTGCTGACTCACCTACTGACTACACTTACACTACGTCAACGAGGACCTGCCCAACTCCTGGGAGTGCCCCGCCTGCGTCGCCAGCGGCCTCACGCAGGACTACAAGGTTACTGTACTGTTGCTGCTGCTGACTCACCTACTGACTACACTTACACTACGTCAACGAGGACCTGCCCAACTCCTGGGAGTGCCCCGCCTGCGTCGCCAGCGGCCTCACGCAGGACTACAAGGTTACTGTACTGTTGCTGCTGCTGACTCACCTACTGACTACACTTACACTACGTCAACGAGGACCTGCCCAACTCCTGGGAGTGCCCCGCCTGCGTCGCCAGCGGCCTCACGCAGGACTACAAGGTTACTGTACTGTTGCTGCTGCTGACTCACCTACTGACTACACTTACACTACGTCAACGAGGACCTGCCCAACTCCTGGGAGTGCCCCGCCTGCGTCGCCAGCGGCCTCACGCAGGACTACAAGGTTACTGTACTGTTGCTGCTGCTGACTCACCTACTGACTACACTTACACTACGTCAACGAGGACCTGCCCAACTCCTGGGAGTGCCCCGCCTGCGTCGCCAGCGGCCTCACGCAGGACTACAAGGTTACTGTACTGTTGCTGCTGCTGACTCACCTACTGACTACACTTACACTACGTCAACGAGGACCTGCCCAACTCCTGGGAGTGCCCCGCCTGCGTCGCCAGCGGCCTCACGCAGGACTACAAGGTTACTGTACTGTTGCTGCTGCTGACTCACCTACTGACTACACTTACACTACGTCAACGAGGACCTGCCCAACTCCTGAGAGTGCCCCGCCTGCGTCGCCAGCGGCCTCACGCAGGACTACAAGGTTACTGTACTGCTGCTGCTGCTGACTCACCTACTGACTACACTTACACTACGTCAACGAGGACCTGCCCAACTCCTGGGAGTGCCCCGCCTGCGTCGCCAGCGGCCTCACGCAGGACTACAAGGTTACTGTACTGCTGCTGCTGCTGACTCACCTACTGACTACACTTACACTACGTCAACGAGGACCTGCCCAACTCCTGGGAGTGCCCCGCCTGCGTCGCCAGCGGCCTCACGCAGGACTACAAGGTTACTGTACTGTTGCTGCTGCTGACTCACCTACTGACTACACTTACACTACGTCAACGAGGACCTGCCCAACTCCTGGGAGTGCCCCGCCTGCGTCGCCAGCGGCCTCACGCAGGACTACAAGGTTACTGTACTGTTGCTGCTGCTGACTCACCTACTGACTACACTTACACTACGTCAACTAGGACCTGCCCAACTCCTGGGAGTGCCCCGCCTGCGTCGCCAGCGGCCTCACGCAGGACTACAAGGTTACTGTACTGTTGCTGCTGCTGACTCACCTACTGACTACACTTACACTACGTCAACTAGGACCTGCCCAACTCCTGGGAGTGCCCCGCCTGCGTCGCCAGCGGCCTCACGCAGGACTACAAGGTTACTGTACTGTTGCTGCTGCTGACTCACCTACTGACTACACTTACACTACGTCAACGAGGACCTGCCCAACTCCTGGGAGTGCCCCGCCTGCGTCGCCAGCGGCCTCACGCAGGACTACAAGGTTACTGTACTGTTGCTGCTGCTGACTCACCTACTGACTACACTTACACTACGTCAACGAGGACCTGCCCAACTCCTGGGAGTGCCCCGCCTGCGTCGCCAGCGGCCTCACGCAGGACTACAAGGTTACTGTACTGTTGCTGCTGCTGACTCACCTACTGACTACACTTACACTACGTCAACGAGGACCTGCCCAACTCCTGGGAGTGCCCCGCCTGCGTCGCCAGCGGCCTCACGCAGGACTACAAGGTTACTGTACTGTTGCTGCTGCTGACTCACCTACTGACTACACTTACACTACGTCAACGAGGACCTGCCCAACTCCTGGGAGTGCCCCGCCTGCGTCGCCAGCGGCCTCACGCAGGACTACAAGGTTACTGTACTGTTGCTGCTGCTGACTCACCTACTGACTACACTTACACTACGTCAACGAGGACCTGCCCAACTCCTGGGAGTGCCCCGCCTGCGTCGCCAGCGGCCTCACGCAGGACTACAAGGTTACTGTACTGTTGCTGCTGCTGACTCACCTACTGACTACACTTACACTACGTCAACGAGGACCTGCCCAACTCCTGGGAGTGCCCCGCCTGCGTCGCCAGCGGCCTCACGCAGGACTACAAGGTTACTGTACTGTTGCTGCTGCTGACTCACCTACTGACTACACTTACACTACGTCAACGAGGACCTGCCCAACTCCTGGGAGTGCCCCGCCTGCGTCGCCAGCGGCCTCACGCAGGACTACAAGGTTACTGTACTGTTGCTGCTGCTGACTCACCTACTGACTACACTTACACTACGTCAACGAGGACCTGCCCAACTCCTGGGAGTGCCCCGCCTGCGTCGCCAGCGGCCTCACGCAGGACTACAAGGTTACTGTACTGTTGCTGCTGCTGACTCACCTACTGACTACACTTACACTACGTCAACGAGGACCTGCCCAACTCCTGGGAGTGCCCCGCCTGCGTCGCCAGCGGCCTCACGCAGGACTACAAGGTTACTGTACTGTTGCTGCTGCTGACTCACCCACAGAACAAGAGAATACAATAGAAATAGCATCATGAGCTTTTAGTACTGAAACCAGTGTGTCCAAACTCACACATATAAACCAAACGCTCACTATGAAATCCAAGCTACCATTGGTGATTAACGACAATGCCGAAAAGATCTACATCACAAAACTTTGAAGTAGACTATTAACCTTTTTTACAAATAAACAAAGATCAAAATCAAATAACAATTATGAAATACTTAAGATAATGATGACATACATATGATAAAAGAATGAAATTAGGTTTTTCCAAAGACATGGTAGAAAGCTATACATCCTCTTTGCTTTAAAATCCTCACGCATTGTTCCTAGTTTTACTATTCGACGCTAGATGGAACTACACCTTTTGTACTACCGCTACTAAACACTAGGTGGCTACGTCGAAAAATGAAAAACTAAGCTAGGGATGTACATATTGCGGGAGAAAGTTTGTCGATGAGAAAAACCTATCGATATACAACTTTCTTTCTTGAGGCTACAGTTAACAATACTTTTTTTACGAAAATCTATGTGTACTCTACGCAAACGGCCTTCTTGGTGATTGGCGATGTATTGGTATTATCATATGAAAAAACCAGTCGCTCATAGAACAAAGTTTATTTTAGTGTACAGTTTATTTTTTATTTATTTCCAATGTCGTTTTGTATTCAACAGTTATGCTTCGCTTAAATAGAGATTCAGAAATAAAAATGTGTTTAGTTATAAAATTGTATATACCTACAGTACTGTCTGCAAAAGTTATAATGCGCATAGAAATCTTCGTCACTGTTCGACAACGGTCGTATTCCCAAGCGACGGAAGACGATATGTATTTAAGGAGGTTAAGTGCGTTTTCTGCATGCGTAATTTAGTAGAATTATGATTTTTGATTCAGGTGTTTCCGTGAAATCGACAATTAGCGAATCTGCATGCGCATTATTAATTTTGGAGTAAGTACTGTACTTTAAATGAAGCTTTATTTTAACCAAAGTAAACATTTTAAGTGGATGGGTATATAGACCAATAAAACAAGATGGGTTTTATATTTATATTATTTTATCTTTTTTAATATCGAAGTAGGTACTTGCTTATTTATTACTTGCCTTAAACTCTTAACTAATCTTGTTTTTTTTAATACATAATATTTAGCATTTTTTCTTCTCTAGGTATTGTTTATTGAAACTCCTCTTAGCTTAAGAAGCTTTCATGATGGCTCTATCTTCAAGTTAATGCTTAAGTGAATTAGGTTTTGAGCTTGGCCCAAGGTGATCCAGTAACATAAGCTGTAAATAAATGAAAAGAAAAATAAAATATAGCACACTATAAGAGTGACAACTTGTCTTTATACAATACTAGTCGACCCGGCAAACTTCGTACCGCCTAACCTATTATTATATTTCGTGGTTTCATTTTCGATATAAATCATTTCACTAGGTAGTCCTTTCACCTACAAGGCAACATTCGCACGTTCTTACAAATAACTATTAGTCGATCGATTTAATCGATATCGATTACTCGATTAATTTGAAATTTACCCATGCTCCCATCCCTACCACTCTACGCGCCCATCACTAGCAGCGTCCGCCAAGCCTGTCATTCTTTTTCCGTGCGAGGCAACGAAAGCACGCGTTCGGATCTTGTTCGCAAAAAATAAATTTTTCAAGATACCGAAATCTTTTCAAATTTTTAACAAAAAATTAAGTGAGTTACTTCAACTTTGATGGATTTCATTATCCTCATACTATAAATCGAGAGACAATGTCTAATGTTACGGTAAGTTCATCTGCTTACCTACCTTCAAAAAAAAAATAAAAAATTTTTAGACAGAAATTTCGAATTGAAATTCTGCATAAACTTACATTTAAAAAGTGTAAAAGAAATATTTTTGCAAAGCCATAGATTCGAACAAGAACCAGGCTGCCATACTGCCATAGATTCCAATAGGAACGCGGCAAAATTCAAAACTGTACATCAGTTTTTATCATTAAAATAATTTTATTTGCAAAGCCATAGATTCAAATATGAACCAGGCTACCATACTGCCATAGATTCCAATAGGAACGCGGCAAAATGCAAAAATAATCATAATTTTTTATGTAAGTATAAAAATATAAAAAGCATAATTTTCTTTTTTCTTCTTATTCCAGTAGGCGAAACGCCTTTACAATTTAAGGAATGTGCCCAGAGCAAATATCATTCGAATATGAGGATATATTTCTAGCCGAAACTATTCCCTACAACCCATGATCAGGTCTAAATGAGACTGAATCACCAAAAATCATGATGGCGACATACCAAGTGCCAATTGCCACCACTGCCCCAACAGTGACCACTTTCAATACCGTCACCAAAAACAGATCCAAGCACCAGCAATAACTTCCTTATTGGAACTAGTAGCGGTTACAACAACCAATTGAACTCGGACCCTGAGGCAAAGTTTAAATTTCCGGAACTGGACCCATAAATTTTATTAACCCTGGGCGAAGCCCTGGATGATGAACTAAAGTTGTGTGATTGAATCTACGATAATCTCTCTCAAATGGCTAGAGAAGTCAAGGAAAAAATCCTTCAGCAATATACTATACCTAGCAACTACATATTGGTTCAAGCCTCAAAGCTAAATACTAAAATACTCTCATCTCAACTTGGACTGACTTCACATCACATCGGGGAGTAGGGCCATGGCCATTCTCCTAACTCAAGATATAAAATAGAGGCAATCAAGATTCTAAGCGAGGGCTCCCGTAGTTCATGCGACCTTTATAGCTCGGAGACACAAGCTCGCATTTAAAAGACCGCACCAGGTCTACCAAGACGTTTTTGAATATCTTTCAGTACAGTAAACGAGATGAAGCACTGTTCGGTGCCAAATTTTAGAGAAAATTAAATTAAGCTTCAAAATTGAACAGCAATGCCTTCAAATCAGGAAGACAGTAGTCTTCCCAGAAATACTGTTGCTTACACAACACAGCCGCCTCTACGAGCTCCACGGGCACAGCTTGGCCGCAGTTTCAGAAAAACTCAGGCCCTCCTCGCTTTGCGAAAAACAAGGGGGGGGGGCGTGCCAGGGCCAGAGTACGAAGATACCACTCGTCAAGTTCCAAATTACAACGACCCATATACCGACGCAGTCGCACGTTTAGAGAACGACCCAAATCAGGCCACGTGCTCAACCACCATTCTGGCAGAATTCAGTACAATATTTTTAAAATGTGTTGGTTGTATTGTATATCACAAACAATAAAGGTATCCTTAATTGGATTTGTAACAAAATAATTAAATCTTTTTCTAATTTTCCACTTGAGCAATAATATGTTCCTGTTGTAACATGGTTAGCACAGTAACAACAAGAAATGTCAATCGCAACTAATAATTTGCTAGAAATCGTATCTAAAACCTTTTTGACACCAATTCAAATGGAGGTAAGAGATTTCATTTTAACCTAAAACTGTTAAATAAATTTGTAAGTAACTAAACTTCATTTCGAAATGGCAGAACAGCATGCAAGCTATTATTACATGGCATCTATTGACCTAAAATGTCTCGTAACTTTTTATTTCTGTCGCTTAAAACTATCGTAAGTACTTACCTACGTTTCCTGTTTAAGGATGTGAACACACAGAATCTTGTTATCCACCTATGATTTCAACTCAATGCCTTATCTTATTGGCTCACGATAGCGCCTAGAACTTTTACTAAGATTAAAGAAGGGGTCGTAGGTCACTTGCGTTCATTTGGTCAAAAATTGGTAAATTTTTGTATGTGACGATATCCTTTACATAGACCGTAGTTACATGGAATTTTTAAATAAAGTTAGGTTTACACTCAAATCACTCGAGTGCTTGGGCTTTATTATAAACTATGAAAATAGTAGCTTATAGCCACAAAATAATTACAAATTTTCAGGATTTAAGTAAGTAGATGACTTAAATATGACTTTATCACTTACAAGCCATAAACGTAATAAAATAATAGAATTGGTTCTGAAGTGTTCTCAACTACCTACCACCTGTTACAATCAGAGAATTTTCACAAATGATTGGCATCCTAATGTCCGCTAGCGCAGCATTACAAAAGGCTGGTTGAAACCAAAAATACTTAAAAGGCAAAGGTACAGGTACCTTCTACCTACCTTCTATTCAGAGAATACTATGATAATTATTTTACAGGACCTGAATTGATGAGATAATAATATTAAAAGCTTTTAAAATTTCATTTAAACACAAAAATATGATTCATAAGTTAACACGGACTCGAGTCGTAAAGGCGTAACTCAAACTTACTATAGTAATTATATGTCGTATTATTAGCAATATACTAAGCCTTAGATGCCCCGAAACTTAAACAATTTGTTAATTTTTATTATGGGTAGATAACATTAGCATTAGCTATTAGCTACATTACGACACGAAGTTGCATACAATTTCCTAATTTCAATTAACTTACCAGATATATTTGGCCTTGGTTCGAGAAGCGAAAAATCTAGATATTAGCATTTAGCATTCTATATTACACGAAATATAATTAAGAGGCAGATCGAAGATTTAATTTAAAGATGCTTTTCAAACATTCTAGCGCAAAACTTAAGAAATACTTTTCTTTGAAACAAGACCCAGATGCTACAAAGGGGCAGATGCATATTTTTTCTATACCGATCCTTCATTTTCCGTTTTTCTTAACGGCCTACAAAAAATTACTGAGGACGAAACGACCAGTATTCTAGTATTCCCTTCTAGTACTTCTAGACCTGCCTGTTATCCTCCATTGATTGATATATAGTTATTTCGTAATAATCACTTGAGGGCGTGACGAAAACCTATGTTGTCTACTAACAGGGACCGTCACCCTCTCCTACTCACGTTTACCCTGAGTGCCGCAGTATGCTCGAGCAGGCAATGCCAGGTCTCATTATCCCCTCAACAGCATCTCATCAGCATCTTATACTAGCCTCACTTTCTAATATTACTATTCAACAATATCAATATAATGTTATTCAATACTATGATTAAATTAGATTCTTTCGAATGTTCTGTTTTTAGTGTAATTACTTTTCCCTCCAACGTCTTCGAAAAAGACGCATCACAGGATTCACAGGGCATCATCATAAGAGCCATCGCTTTATCTCTGCTTTTAGGCAGAAATATTTCTTCGGATGATTGCATCAGCGCCTTCCTTAAAGATGTTATAATCTAATACCCAATCCACCAAAGTACACAGGTACTTGGTAAGTATCCACAATTGGTTCTCAAAAATCTCTAAAAATGTATACCAAACAAGAATGAACTTATCCTAGACAAAAGTAGCTTTACTAACATTATCTACAGCCTACAGCACACATGGTTGAAAGTCTTTCTCTAAATAACAGATTATTATAAATAAAAATAGCAATGGCATTAGAATCATAAAGTAAATGAAAATTTTATCAAAACTATAGGCGCTAAATGCAATCAAAAGCTATCCACCATTGTTAGTTTTACTTTATCTTACGGTGAATCCGTCTATATATAAGACGGTTATATAACCTTAACTAAATAAATCAGACCTAAATAAGCCAATCACCTCTTAATAACTGTGAAGCGTAACGTCCTCACAGGAACACAACAGCATAGTCAATAAGCATGTGGATCAGGCAGATCCTTGCGGTGTACGGCACACACAGCAGCACGCGACACGCCGCCGCCACATCGGCTGCTCATGCTACCGGCGTCAATCTTGATCAGATCAAAAGACGGCCGCCTGGACCTCTACCTCTAACAAGTTTGCTAAATTTATCAATGTCCTATGATGATTGATTATCAATTTTTTATTAAATCTCTGACCAAATTAGTTCATTAAAAAATATACAATAAGTATATAAGTATGTTATAAATAATGTAGCTGAGTACCTACCTACCAAGTAATTACCTAAGTAACTACGCAATGTTAAACTTTGAAGTACTCTATAAACTAACTATAATGATTACTTTTATATGTTAAAATATAGTGTTTTTAACTAATAAGATGAGTAATATTATTTAATAATATTTGTAGGTACCTATACTAAGAGTTCAAATAAAACTAGCCAAAATTACATCTTTTTAATTAATATTGTTTCATTATCATGAAAAAATATAGACAAAACAATGTCTCTAAACATCTACCTAGTGAAATGATTTATATCGAAAATGAAACCACGAAATATAATATATGATCAAACGAACTTCTCAAGTGAAGTTCGATCAATATTATATGAGTGGTTTCATTTGAAGATATAAATCACCCTCCCTACCCAAATCCCGAGTTTTGTCAAAAAAGTCAATAAACGACGTAATTTATGCCAGAAAACTGAGCAGAAAACTATCTCTAAAAAGAATGACAGGCTTGGCGGACGCTGCTAGTGATGGGCGCGTAGAGTGGTAGGGATGGGAGCATGGGTAAATTTCAAATTAATCGAGTAATCGATATCGATTAAATCGATCGACTAATAGTTATTTGTAAGAACGTGCGAATGTTGCCTTGTAGGTGAAAGGACTACCTAGTGAAATGATTTATATCTTCAAATGAAACCACTCATATAATATTGATCGAACTTCACTTGAGAAGTTCGTTTGATCATATATTAGAACGTGCATGTTTTATACTTATAAACCTTCCTCTTGAATCACTCTATCTATTAAAAAAATCCGCATTAAAATCCGCTGTATTTTTAAATATTTAAACATACCTAAGGACTGATGCGGAAAGCGACTTTATTTTTTACATATTACAACATTAACGATAGATTTTTATCATAGAAAATTATCGATAGATTTTCATCATGTTGAGCAATCTCTAACTGATTTCCATATACTGTTGTCAAAATGTTCTAGAAAAAGTCATGAGTCTAATACCATAGATAAAGAAGAACGCTATGAAGGTACAGTCACAGTCACAGGCTTCAATGAAAATTCAATTTTACTGCTCCTTAATTAGGGTGTTTTCATTTTCTCACTTATGGTTTTGTTTTCTTGTTCATGTATAATTTCAAATTTATTTAAAAATACAGTGAAATATTACTTACCGATGTAATGATACGGCATAATTAGTACTTTTAAGTCCCCAACTTTAATTTTTGCATTCCAACACAGCACAATATGGCATTTTAGTGGGTTTTTTTTCATATTTTTCCTGGTGGTTTGTTTACAAGAAGCATAAAGCAACTGAGCTTATCAAATCTGTCAAAAACTACGCATATGCACTGCAGAGCTAATGATAGGCACGCGGGCTCCGCCTACTCGCGATTTCTATTTAGAGAGAGAGAGCATCTTCCTTGTTCTGTGGACTCACCTACTGACTACACTTACACTACGTCAACGAGGACCTGCCCAACTCCTGGGAGTGCCCCGCCTGCGTCGCCAGCGGCCTCACGCAGGACTACAAGGTTACTGTACTGTTGCTGCTGCTGCTGACTCAGCTACTGACTACACTTATATATCGGTATCTAATATAATTGCTTTGTGAAAACCACGATCAGATTGTAGAATGGACGTAGTTTGACATGGTAAAAGACGCTTTGCAGTGCCATCAACTTATTTGCTCAGTTAATGACGACGCTAGCTAGTTAGTTGATGAAGGCGCAATGGTAAATCCATTAAAGTAATAATTTTCAGATTTTTTAACACTGACAGCATAATAAAATGTTTGGTATTGTTTTCAGCCGCGTCACTTCCGCGCGCGGCAGAAGTCGTCGGACCTGCGGCGCATGAGCGTGGGCTCGGACGCCAGCCTGCTCAGCCAGCACCACGGCTCGCAGGTGACAGCACTCCCCACTACACTACTTAACTATCTGCTATGCTACTGATAGGAAAGATATAATGTTTCCTGCAAAGAAAATTGTGTACTTTCCTTGTTGTATAATAATATAGTGTACGAAATACACAAAAAACAAAATCTACAATGGATTTTTTTTACAGCAGCAATATTGAAAAGTTAATAATAACAATAATAATAGTTACATCAATTATGTACATTTTTTGCAAAATTATAGTACTCTATTTTAAATTTTGTTCTTGCATTTAGCCACTACATAGATATAGATAGCCGTTAGTAGTAACAAACTGTCGGGAAATTTTTGTGATCATGATTAGCTCGGTCTTACAACAGGCTTTACGAAGTTTGACGGGACAGTAGTAGTAAATAATGGGCTAAGCCGTTAAACCGGGCTAGTAAATAATGATTAATGAAATTTCAGAGTAAACTAGCCCCGCCGCACCCGGCGCACCCGGGCGGCGTCAAGTCGGAGCCGGGCTCGGACATCGACGACCGGAGCGACTCGCATATCAAAACAGAAGGTCAGAGTAATGGCTTGAAACTTGAACATGCGTCCATCCTAAGCAGATTAACTTTACACCAAAGTTGTATATTCTGATTTTTATTCCATCCGACGAGAACATTTTTAATAAACCATGACAGACATCACGCTGTCTCGCGAGAAAGCATGTTTGTCATGGTTTTTCAAAACGTTTCTTCACCTGCGAGTTATATAAAAATAACAGGCCGAATACTTGTTAAATGATCAACTGAATTTGAGTTTAATTATTCAACACATGCCTAGAATTATTTAAATCTAATATAGCTCAAGTTCATTGCTAAGAGTGAATAACAAATGACGTATTCGACAGAGGCGCGTGGCGGCGGCGCGGGCGCGGGCGGAGGCGGCGCGGAGGGCTCGTGGGCGCCGGCCGTCAAGAAGCGGCGCAGCAGCTCGGAGGAAGAGGCGCCCAAGAAGCAGGCTCTGCGCGCCTCGCTCGCCATGCAGCTCAGCCAGCACAGCGCCAAGGTAGGTGCACCTTCTTGTCTAGTCGACAAAAAGAAATGATCTCAAAATAGCGGCCATTGTATGGGCTGTCTCTCTTCTTAACTCTTCCCTCATCAATCAATATATATAAAACTCTTCCGTTACTAATTGACTGAATGACTGACAGACAACGCAGAGCCGAAACTACTGGGCGTTGCGGGTTGAAATTGCACGTGGGTTTCTTCGGGAGTGTTTTTTGAGAAATCTGCGCGGGTGAAACCGCAGGACAGCCTCTAGTACTAATATACGCGAGATAGCATGCGTTCGGCCGCCATTTTGAAATCGTTTTTTATCTGCACGGCTTATACATAATATTCTTCAAATTTTAAAGCTCGTGTCGATGGAGCGTCTTCTACACCTCCCGTTTCAGCGCCAGCTGCTTGTCCTCTTGATGCGACACGACACCTATCTTTTCTTGCAGTCGATCAAAGTAATTTCCTATTAAGTCGTCTCCTCTCTCTTTTCCTGCCTTCATTTATGTTGCTGGTGAAGGATTCGTGTCGTATCTAATGCCCAATCATCTTGGCCCGTCTGGTCTTAATGGTCTTTAACATATTTATATCCTGACTTGACTGCTCCGTAGCTCAGCTGGCAGTGATGTGGACTGAGAAGCGAGTGCACCCGGGTTCGATTCCCGGGCGGGGCGAATATTGATATGATGAATATCGATGTTTGTTTCCGGTCTGGGTGTGATGTTTGTCTCTGTATGTGTTTCGGGCACCCTAGATACAGGTTCTTCCTAGTTAGGGGCTCTGAGTGTGATGTGTTATTATGTGTGTGTTATTATCCTCCTTCACTATTAAAGATACCGAGATATTGTCTCTATTTGATTTCAACTATGTAGTAATAATAATAACACATTACACTCAGAGCCCCTAACTAGGAAGAACCTGTACTTAGGGTACCCGAAACACACACAGAGACAAACAATACACCCAGACCGGAAACAAACATTGATATGCATCATATCAATATACGCCCGACCGGGAATCGAACCGAGGTACACACGGTTACTCAGTCCACATCACTGCCAATTGAGCTACGGAGCAGTCAACATACTATTGTCATTTGTTTGCCTGAGCCAATTGGTGGACACCCTGAAGTACCTCGCCTCTCACAGTATAGGATACTTTACCAAATAAGGTATCAATACCAATTAGATAAGATGTAGTCTTTATAGTATTACTTGAAATAAGTGATATCTTGTATCCTATATTGAACTAGAGGCTGCCCCGCGGTTTTTCCCGTGCAGATTTCTCATAAACACAAAAATCCCGTTTTTTTTCCGTTTCCGTGGGAATTTCGGGAAATCCCTTCTTAGTGCTCACTTACACTCCCCAAGGAACCCACGTGCCAATTTTCAGATTTCTACGCCCAGTAGTTTCGGCTCTGCGTTGTCTGTCAGTCAGTCAGTCAGTAACGGAAGAGTTTCATATATATTGACTAGAGGCTGCCCCGCGGTTTTTCCCGCGCAGATTTATCATAAACACAAAATTCCCGTTTTTTCTCGTTCCCGTGGGAATTTCAGGAAATCCCTTCTTAGTGCTCACCTACACTCCCCAAGGAACCCACGTGCCAATTTTCAGCTTGCTACGCCCAGTAGTTTCGGCTCTGCGTTGTCTGTCAGTCAGTCAGTCAGTCAGTCAGTAACGGAAGAGTTTTATATATATTGATGACTAGAGGCTGCCCCGCGGTTTGTCCCGCGTAGATTTCTCATAAACACAAAAACCCCGTTTTTTTTCCCGTTCCCGTGGGAATTTCGGGAAATCCCTTCTTTGAGCTCACCTACACTCCCTTACGAACCTACATGCAAAATTTCGGTTCTGCGTTGTCTGTCAGTCAGTCAGTCAGTCAGTCAGTAACGGAAGAGTTTTATATATATTGATAAAGAATTATTTGATTTGATTGATTTGATATTAATTTGTCAGCAACTAAAGAAGCCGCTGTACCCGATCCGGCCGGCGGCGGCGGCGGCGGCGGCGGCGGCGGGCGGCTCGCCGGGCGCGCCCTGGCTGGACCGCGCCGCCATGCTCGCCGTCTTCTCGCGCCTCACACCGCACGATCTGGCTGTTTGCGCGCTCGTTTGCAAGACTTGGGCTGAATTCTCGGTATGTTTCCTTCATTTATGTTTTTTAAAATAATCTAATTTGAGTCCCTGTGCTGGCCAAAAACTCTTTTCTGTACCAACTGAAACCAATTGGATACATATCGCTCCAGGTTACTATTTATTTTGGCGCATTATCTAATTTTTTTAGTTTGTTAAATTAAGGATCTAAATAGAATCATTTCTCATCGGCTGGTATTAAATTAAAGCACAGTATAAAACGTGGGTGTAAAGCTATTTCGCTTCGGCTACTGTTAAATCCTTCGCTTCTACAAGTTAATACCCCGTTTAAAACCCATAAAACTCTTACTGCGCTCGGGTTTTAATATGCTCCCTCAACATAATCACCATTACTTTGCACCCATTTTATCTATCCCAATATTATAAACGGGAAACATTTGTTTGTGTGATTATTTGTATGGAATAGGCTCCAAAAGTACTGATCCGATTTGAATAATTCTTTCACTGTTATTGGGAAGCTACACTATCCCCGGGTGACAAAAGCTATAGTATCTCAAAAATTCATAACCCAAGGTACAAGGTACGAAGTTAGCTGTGTCAGCAATAAAATATAATCGACAATTTCAGATGGATACGGCTCTGTGGCGGAACATGTCGTTCGTGCAAGTGCGCGTGTCGGCGGCCCAGCTGGCCGGCATCGCGCGCCGCCAGCCGCGCTCGCTGGGCCTGGAGTGGTGCCACCTGGCGCGCAGGCAGCTGGCCTGGTGCGTATTTTTACAACCCTACTTACTAAGTTATAAATCTAACATTAACAAATAACTTTAGAGTAGCTTCCATATGCTACTCTGTCAAGAAAGTACCCGAAATAGATCAATAGTATACAAAATGTTAGAATTTCATCAAAATTAAGTTTATCACCATCTAAGTATTCTCCTGCAGCAACAATACACATACGCGAACTATACAATCATTAAAAGGAACTGAGTTGAGTTCTCGCCACAAATGTTCATTTATGTCATGTATGGAATGAAAACGGTTGCCATGAGGTTTTAATTTGAGTATATGAAAAAGAACGAAGGTAGCTTTTACAAATTTCCGCAAGTCAATACTAGTGGACCTATTGTGTTTTCTAAACCAATAAACTTTGTTTAGTGAAATCGCGTTTGAAACTAATAGCCACGGATTCCTACTAGTACACAGACATAGGCGCCCGCTCGCTGCTTGTAACTAATTCAACCCTATTCTTCAACAGGCTCCTAGCGCGTCTCCCGACGCTCAGATCTCTCTCCTTAGCCGGTTCACCAGCCGAAGCAGCTTTAGCTTTACGCTCCTCAACCTGCCCTCCGCTGACGACCCTAGACCTGTCCTTCGCCCGTTGCCTGGACGATGCTAAGTTGCGAGGCATCCTGGCCCCTCCGGAGAACTCGAGGCCGGGCGGCGGCGCGCGGACGGGCGCTGAGCCGTCGAGGCTGGCGGCGTTGCAGGTGTTGAGGCTGCCCGGCACCGATATCACTGATGTCGCTATGCGGTATATTGTTCAGGTCAGTTTTGTGTTTTTTTTTGTCTTTACAACCATTTTAAAGTGCAATAGAATAGGCTAAGTTCGGAGTTGAACTGCGTTATTGAATCAGAAATTATTAGATCCGCTGAAGAAGTAAATTTACCGACGTAAGCAAAATAATTTCGAAACTTAGGTGGCAATGGGCAGGGCACTAGAGCTCGAAGATGTTCGCTGATATTGAAAAGTTCCGAAGTAGTGACTGCGAACTGGAAGACGCAGAGTAGGCAGACTCCACACAAGGTGCTTAGACAACCTGGTGAAAGGTGCGGAGGTACACAGGATGCGGTTCGCTCAGGACCGGTCGTTTAGGCGTTTTATAGGGGAGGCTTAAGTCCAGCAATAGACGTCTTTCGGGTCGAGTGTTGAAGATGATGATAATGATTATTCGATTAGAGTAACCTTATTAGAAATCTTATCCTACCCAGGCGTTACCAAAACTAGTGGAACTGGACGCGTCGTCGTGCGCCCGGCTGTCGGACGCCGGCGCGGCTCAGTTGGCGCACCACGCGCTGCAGACGCTGTCGCTGGCGGGCTGCCGGCTGCTGACGGAGACCTCGCTCGAGCACCTCGCGCGCTGCCCCGCGCTCACCAGGTACACACAGACACTAGTACTACTAGACGAGCAGCACCTCGCGCGCTGCCCCGCGCTCACCAGGTACACACAGACACTAGTACTACTAGACGAGCAGCACCTCGCGCGCTGCCCCGCGCTCACCAGGTACACACAGACACTAGTACTACTAGACGAGCAGCACCTCGCGCGCTGCCCCGCGCTCACCAGGTACACACAGACACTAGTACTACTAGACGAGCAGCACCTCGCGCGCTGCCCCGCGCTCACCAGGTACACACAGACACTAGTACTACTAGACGAGCAGCACCTCGCGCGCTGCCCCGCGCTCACCAGGTACACACAGACACTAGTACTACTAGACGAGCAGCACCTCGCGCGCTGCCCCGCGCTCACCAGGTACACACAGACACTAGTACTACTAGACGAGCAGCACCTCGCGCGCTGCCCCGCGCTCACCAGGTACACACAGACACTAGTACTACTAGACGAGCAGCACCTCGCGCGCTGCCCCGCGCTCACCAGGTACACACAGACACTAGTACTACTAGACGAGCAGCACCTCGCGCGCTGCCCCGCGCTCACCAGGTACACACAGACACTAGTACTACTAGACGAGCAGCACCTCGCGCGCTGCCCCGCGCTCACCAGGTACACACAGACACTAGTACTACTAGACGAGCAGCACCTCGCGCGCTGCCCCGCGCTCACCAGGTACACACAGACACTAGTACTACTAGACGAGCAGCACCTCGCGCGCTGCCCCGCGCTCACCAGGTACACACAGACACTAGTACTACTAGACGAGCAGCACCTCGCGCGCTGCCCCGCGCTCACCAGGTACACACAGACACTAGTACTACTAGACGAGCAGCACCTCGCGCGCTGCCCCGCGCTCACCAGGTACACACAGACACTAGTACTACTAGACGAGCAGCACCTCGCGCGCTGCCCCGCGCTCACCAGGTACACACAGACACTAGTACTACTAGACGAGCAGCACCTCGCGCGCTGCCCCGCGCTCACCAGGTACACACAGACACTAGTACTACTAGACGAGCAGCACCTCGCGCGCTGCCCCGCGCTCACCAGGTACACACAGACACTAGTACTACTAGACGAGCAGCACCTCGCGCGCTGCCCCGCGCTCACCAGGTACACACAGACACTAGTACTACTAGACGAGCAGCACCTCGCGCGCTGCCCCGCGCTCACCAGGTACACACAGACACCATAACGTGAACCGAATAACTTGTGACTCACCCGAGCGGCAACAGGTAGTTTGGAGCGGAGGGTTTTTGGTTGTTTCGGGATTAAAACGCGGCTGCGCGGGGCGCGGGGCGGCGAGCTCAGAGCGGCCCAGTATGCGCACCGAGGCTCAGTCAATAGTTATTTGTTATTTACGCGGACGCTTAGAACAAAACCTACAAGAAATTAAACTTCTCGAGATAAATAGTAAGATGAATTTCAAAAATATGCACTTTCGGAATTTGGTCTGTAGACCTGTTATAATAAAAAAAAGTAATTAATTATTTTACTAGTCCAACTAACTATATGGCGGAGCCCTTGCAGGCTTGCAATCAATGTATTAATTTAAGCAAATTGAAATTATGAAGTTGACTGATTGCAATAAATTAAATTGTCTATCTATCTACTAAATAATTGATTCCTCCACCCAGGCTGGACCTCAGGCACGTGCCGCTAGTCTCGACGCAGGCGGTCATCAAGTTCGCAGCTAAATCGAAGCACAACCTGCACGTGAAGGATGTGAAGCTGGTCGAGCTGAGGAAGACCTGATGCGCGGCCGAGTCGCCGCCGGGCGAGGGCCGCGAGACTCCGGCTGAAGACCAGGAGGCATAATGCAACATTACTAGGCAAAATGGATTACGGCTGTGGTTGGGGTACAAAGATCTCCTTTACATAATTTAAGCGATTGATATGGGCGATTATTTTTATTGTAAAAGCAAAGTCTCGTGGCTAATGGTGCCTTGGATGAGGTGTTGCTCCGTCCGCCACGAGATTTTTCTTTTTGTTGAATTTCAGATAAAAAAAACTATGTCTACTAGAGTACATTTATTCGCACGTGTAACAAGACCATCGTTTAACTGTTTATAATTGGCTAAGAAAATATATGCCTCGACACAAGTTCGTTAAATCATTCATATTGCACTGTTAACATCTTATATTATATGATTAAAAAAGAAATACAGGTTTAAAGACGTTATCGATTTATCTGTGATGGATTAAAAATAAAATAGTAAAACGTCTTTTTAGACCACTTTAAATACGAGTCATATCTTAGTATCGCAAGCACCGCAGCCGCCGCCGCCCACTTATTAAAAAGGTACAAGTTGGTACCGTTAACTATTATCAGAACTACATATAACTCCAAAATAAAGTAATGTGTGATCTAGGTTTAGTTTTGTGCGTTAAATTTTTGGCTACATGTAAAGGCCACAGGGACAGAACTTTTAAAAAGACAAGAGATATGGATGACTAGTTCGACTTTTATAACTGATATCAGATAAAAAATATTCGAGTTCAAAAATATGCAACTATTAATTACACCTTGCAATGCATTAGTATTGAGAAAAGAGGTGATTTTGACGAGGCGTATTAAGTATTAAAATATTTTTGAACTTGAATCTAGTCATTTTTAAAAGCCTTGAATAAATGAATAGACGTGAGTAAACGATGCCTTGCTGTGACAGCAGAAACTGGTCTTTTATGTCTTTAGATCTTAATGACTCTAGAAGTACGCCTACTGATGCGTAAGCCTTAAAAAGTACCTATGTTATATGTATACTGTAACATAACTTTGAGGTTCGGTAGGTACTAAAGGCCACATTTTCAAGGCTCTTATCAATAAAATATTTTTTTCAGGATTTCGTAGTTAAACGAGGAACCCATAGTTTCGCGAAGTTCGTCTGTCTCTCGCCTTAATTTTTATCGGTTACTATAACAACCTAGTCATGAATGGTTATAACTATACACAGCAAATTAAAACTAACAGTCCCAGAAGTATAAAATAAAACGTAACGCCATCTGCCGGTGAGTAGAAAAATCACGCCATCTATTGCAGATAATAAAGTTTTTACCAATAGATGGTGCTACGGAACCCTACATTGTGCATGGCTTGATACAGCGAGAGCATCTTCCTTGTTCTGTGATTGATAACGCACAGGGCTATTATTTTTCTTTGTCGTTTCTATAAATTTACGAGGTACAGTCACGGACTAGGAGGCCGTAACAGTTTTGTCTATGGTTTCGTCAGCCCTAGACTGTATTTCCAAAGAACAAGATCTATTTTCAATACAGAAAAACCGGAAGTGTTACGCCGATCGTGTCCGCGACTGTACTGTCACATTCTAAACTTTATTTTAGACTGTATTTTATCCGTTTCAAACTCTTAGATTATTTAGCTAAACTTGGACCCAAAAGTTTGACGATGTGTGGATGTGGACGTGTTAACGTCATTTCAAAATAATACTATTTAGCCTGAAATACTGAGACTATGTTTATCATTTAATTAACACAAGAGTTGTTTTATTTACTTTGAAAATAATTGTTTTTAAATTTGACTTATTATTTTTAAATTCTTTAACAAATTTATTATTTGACTTTGTATTGGCGCTTGAGCAAAAAAGAGATTATATTTCTAAATCAAATTTAGTAGTAGTGGACAGAGATGAAAAAATAATCAAATTTTAAACATTTTTTTTCTTACATAATATTGTGTGCCAAGTTTAGAGACTACTGCACAGTTTTCAATGCACAAACAAGTAAATCTACATATATGTAGATAGTTGTGTATAATAATTTTATAGCATGTTATTACGCGATTGTCATATTTTATTGTATTGTTTCTTTTTCTTTTTATCTCTATATAGGTATTAACTCCTTTTTTGTCACTAAGGACCCAGAGATCCAGAGTATATTTAGCATATTGTACCTACATAATCATTTAGCTATACCAATATTATGATCGTTGCAATTGATTGATTTCGTGTACCGTTAACCATCGCCGTTTTTACAAGGCGATTTCTGCAAATTCCCAAAGAACTCAGCAATGGTTAACGTAAAAAATTGCAATTCGAACACTTTTGATCACGAGAATAAAATTATACTCTGATAAAAATATTTAGTTTGCGTGAGAGGTGATATAAAAATATAATTTGTATATCTGTAAATATAAGTATTAATAATAAAAATTGTTTTGAATTATACCCAGACAAGTCAAAAGTGTTTACTCAGTTAATTTTTAGTTTAGTTCTAGTCGCTTGTATAGAGATAAGACTTAATTTTAGGTTGCAGTGGCACATGCGTGGATTCTTTCTAATCAATAGTTTTGTAATTGTTTCTCGAGGCTAGTAAGGTATTGAGATGCTGACTACGTCGAGCCTAACACGATATACCAAACCATATCAGCAATTATATTAAAACCTCATTATTATTCTAGTAGTTTTGTTATCGTTTAGGAGCTAAAAACAGTATCATTTGTTTGTGAGCTGGGTGAGGTCCACAGTTATTTTATTATTACTATGGCAATAGTTACAAGTTTAATTTTTATGTAGCTGACATTTTCTTTTATGGATGGTACGTAATATGTATTATATTTTGATTGAACATACTACATCGTGAATGCTCTGTCTTTACCTCGGATTTTCTTCCCTTTCCTTTATTAATATAATGTTTTAAGTGGCTTTAAGGTTTGTTTAACCTTTCTATGGTCACTAAGCAAGTCGGAGGGCCGCCTATAATTTTAATTGTAATTTAGGATTGAGGCAATCAAGGTTATCGCTGACTAAGACAGTGAGCTCATATTTTTTTATTGCAAACAGCGCGAGTGTGGAGCAGTCCTACAAACTTATTTGTAACGGTGAAGACGTCGCTGTTGTTGCGTCGATTTCAATTAGCGTCGTGCAAAACAAAAGATTGACATTTCAAAATAAGACACAAATAAAGTAGCTCCCACTTATATAATAATAATTATTAACCACCGAATCGAATAATATTGGTTCATGATATAAGTTTGTGGTACTTACAGGCGTTAGTTCTTAGGCTTCAAACGCACGCGCGGTTTTTTATCCGCTGGTGCGTACACTTCCATAGGATTCAGTATGTTACATAAAATCCGCGCGGCAAAAAACCGCCTGTGCGTTCGTAGCCTTAGGCAGTTGTCCCACCAACGACGAGAAAACGACTAACTATCCGCTATTTTCTCGCTCAAGAAACGTACAATAGATATACTTTCTGTGTGAACAAAAGAGATGCATATACAAACAGTTGATCGCTGACTGTTCTCACTGCCGGCGAGCACTCGCTTCACTAGTTTGTTTAGTTTTCACACACAAATATCGGAACTACGCACTCGCTCCCCGCGTCTCGCTAACTCGTTTCTAGTTCTAGCTCTACTCGTTAATCGTTGCCGGTGAGACAAGTGCCTTATAACGTTTTTCAAGAATAATATAATAGAATTTTGATGACCGGAAATGTTTTGAAGTAATTACATTTATTTTGTAATTTTACGCTATATGTCAAGAGTTTGCAGTATCCAAGATTCAAAATCTGTCTCGATAACCATTTGTTTGTAATTAGTTATTTGTATATTATTCACATAACGTCGTCGGATAGATTTGACAGGTTTATTGTACAGCTGCAAATATCTCCGCTTACGTTTGTGATTGGCAGCCTTTAGGCTCGGAAACGTAAAGTTATTCTAAGAACTGTGTGCCTATGTGTATAGCGTGTTAAGTCTATTGAAAATATAAATTAAATGTTTATCAAATTGTAATAAAGAGAGACGAAATCGCGGTTCAAATTTAGTCTTCATTTAGGACAGATTTATCATAGTATAATAACGTGAACTGCGGTTTGGTCGAATGCTTTAATGCGAGTCGAATAGAAAATTAAAATAATTTGTAATTTTTATAAAAATTATAAACTCGCATACGGTGTCATTAGCCCTAAAGTGATACGAATCCAATGGCTAGTTGTAAATTAGATATTTGTGAATACGACGCGAGTGCGCCGCGCACTGTACCATTGGTTACCATATTCTAACTAATAGTATTTGAAATAAATATTTACAGAATAAAACTTAATGACTTTCATTTAGTTGGTACAAAAAATGCAACGAAATTATTTGTATAACACCGAAATATTCCAACAAAATTAAAACCATATAAGTACTAAAACATGTTCAAGAAATCAGATTTAGAATACTTTCCTTCTGCGCGAAGGGGAGCATCTGAAATCCAATTACCTTTTCCCGAAATTCTCTCCATCTTAGGTTCAAAGCTCAATGAAAATTATTTTCCTAGCCCCTGAGCTCACCTGAGGAAATGAAAAATAAACCGCTAAACGAGAGGGATAGACAGACAAGGCGAAAAGAGATGGCATGACTAACGACAGCCTCCTGGAGATTTATCAGTCGATAAGAGGGTTTTTTCGTGAAAAAATGCTTTGGTTCGTGTCGCTGCTAGACATACGCTGTAACTTATGAGAAAAAAAATGTTGCGTTATTGTAGGTATAGTTTAGTAAAGGAGTAAAAAGGTAATAATATTATTATAAAGTTCAATTAAAAACTATTGCTATATTATAAACGTAGTTCCTAATAGTTTTGCTTGCTGCTCCCCTATAAAACGAACTTAATCCCATTCTCCAATTCCAACAAACAGGTGTTAATATCGCGGCTAATAAGGAACCAATTCACGCAATTTACAAATAAAACCCATAACTCGACATATAGGGGACAATGGGTCTACCTACTACTGATCGACCATAGTTTAGAGACCTACAACACCATACTTATAACATTACATTCGAGACCGACATTCACTGGTAGCTTTCAAATACTTGGACAGATGGTTGAGCGATTTGCCATAGATTTGCTAGTTTATGGTAATAGGACATTGTGCGCGAGTGAAAATGGGATAAAACTACTATTTTTGCTATTGAATCAAGTTTGTGGAGGCAATTTTCTGGTGATTGAGTTATTTTATAAAGCTATTTTGTTGTGCCTATTGATTTAAAGACGAATGAAGCGACGATACTTATTATTTTTTCAAAGAGGCTAATATATTTTCCTAACCGTCTTATAGCAATAGGGTATGTTTTAAAACTAAGTTAAATCTGATAATCGATATAAAATTAAAAGGCGTAGTTCAGACAAACCTCAAGCTCACAAGATTTGCTGTCAGGAGCCGCACGGCACGCGATTTACCGCCATCGCTACCCCTGGCCCCTGACCGCGTCCCAACGTGACGTGCGTCAATCTGAAGGAAAAAGTACATTAGCATACAAAAGTGGATCTTAGACCAACTTTTTTGAGGCACTTTTAAGGATTTAATAAAGGCAATTTAAAAAATTCGAGCTTTAGAGCTATAATATTTTGTCTACGTAATAAGTACGTATTAAGTTATTAATATATTTATAAAACTAAGAAAATCTCAGAATATCCAGCCTGAGAGCCCCAAGCTTAAATATCAGGTCCTGACAATCTCCACGGGTCCCGCACGTTGGATTCTTATAAATGCCCTTCATAAATTATGTAGCGCTAGCTATGCGCTACGGTTGCATAGATTAGCTAGATCTACGATGACCGACGTCAGCGCTGACCGTCGTCAGTCGAGAGCTATTTGTAGCATTAGTACTAATATTTTACCAAAATATAATCTAGAAAACAAAAATCTAATGTCTGCCCGCCGCTCCAGCTCCGTTGATTGACCGGCACGCGAGCGAGCCGTCACGTCACCACCAGCTGATAAGTTCAGGGCTTCACTCTCTAAACATGCAAGCTCGGCAGCTCTTTAGAATTTGAATTGCTCTGTGTTCCTTACTGGCTAAGTATAGTGTAAAGTAGGCCTTCCTAACACTGCCACTAAGTTGGCTGGTTGACTTTAAAAAATACCAAAGCTTTTTTTCAGTAGTGCTAGAGATCTAACCAAACACTATTAGGGCTATTTTTGCAAAGTAGCCGTATTATGGCATTGCGCAAGTAGCATGATTAATCAGCAATTCAGCACAGTATTGGGGTGCTCAGCTAGCTGCTCAGATGTATGGAAGCATCAGGCGGCGGCGGCGGCGCATGTGCTCGCTGATGATCGATGTAGCGACATGTTATAGTTGCTTAATAAGTACCGCTCAGTGGTTTTTGATGCAAGAAAGTATTGCTGAATTAATATTTAGACACAGACATATTTTTATTCACACATATATACAACACCGACAAACAGCTAAATACCTAATGCATCGCTGGTAATTCTGCCAGAGTCACCTTATTTGCTCACACAACACATAGGTAGGTACTGGTAAAGCCCTGTAGTAGGTCCAGGCCCAAAAATAGATCTACGGTAAGTCACGGAAATGCACTAGGCATTTCCAACCATTACTAAAAAAAGTTATCAACTAGCTGAAAACAAAGAATTTACTTAGTACCGCTTGCTTTACGACTACGACACAGCAGCAAATTGCTGTAGTACGCTTTATAAAATTACTTTCAGTCGTTTATGCGTGATAGCGAAACAAAAATTCTAACAAACTCTCTAAGTTTTGCATTATAAATATGTACCTAATTACAATTGCAATAAAAGCGCACCTAAATTCAGCGAGCATATAACAGTCTGGTGTTACTTGCTAAGGGAGAGAATCTCCCCAAAGTCATTATGGCCCAGTGGTCCGGGTAACGAACTCCAGTTCCCGACGCCCCGGCAGACCACTGCGCCACTGGGGCCGTGTGCTAGTTTACTTTAATTATATCGCGTTAATAATAAATTGTTTTGTGTCAACATAGTTTGGGTTGAGTTTTAGCTATTAATAATGTCACTTAGATTTTTAGGCCTGTTAATTTATAGGCAGGTAATGTTTAAACTTTGTAAAGCTGTTAATAGACACAAAAAACGGTGTCAAATTCGGTTGTTACCTCATAATAATACATTTTTTGAAACACCGTTAAATTTGTAGCGACCTCAATTTTCTACATTATTTAAATAAAACACAGTCCAATTAATCATAATCCGATGCAGATTTAAATAAATATAATATTTAAATAGGTACCTCTTATAAAAATGCATCGATGTTTTTACAATAAATCTCATCAGGTTATGGTAGTAAGTACCTAACTATAATAAAAAGTATTCAAACATGTTTCAAACACTTATTTACACTATCATCAAGAAGTGTCATCGTACACGCATCCCATCTGCTACAAGTCGCTAACTCTATTTTAAACCTTATGCTTATCAGAATAGAATACAAATTACAGTGTTTCATAACGGTAAAATGGGTAATGTTGTCACCACTGTCCTGTCTACCCCTGATGTCAGAATAATGAAATGAGTGCAATATGCGAACCTGGCTCGTCCCGATGGAGTTCCTCGCATTGATCTATAAACAAAATGGAGTGGGCAAATCATGGGCAAATATACAAATGATGGAATTAGTCGACCTGATGTCTATACACAGACTATGAGGTTTTTGGAACGAAGTTACTTACATTGGGAATTCCTTCCGTATATTGCGGAATACGAAACCGGTTGCTTCGGGGACATATAGCCAAGAAGAAGTGCAACGTTACGGCTGAAGTGAGACACAAAAGCGTTACAGCCTGAAAGAGATCGAGATCCGCTCCCCTCCCTACGGGCAGTACTCAGTTAGCCTTCGTCTTCGTTTCTATCGCTTGTCCCACAACACGTTTTCCTTTTTTACACTGTCACTGCTTTATTGTTATTTAATAACGCGTCGACATAATCAATTATTAGTAACCCCCAGATTCCCTTAATATTATTAAGATGTAAGTAGGTGAATGTAGTTTTTTTCTTTTTAGAGCGTGGTGCACTTTGCTTGGTAAGCCTTTTTCAGGAAGCCACACTAGGTAGGGTAGGTAGTAAAGTTACGGTAACTCCTACATCTTTTTCGCTACCATGCTTTTTGGTGGTTCTAAGTTAATGCCTTATCCGAAAACAACCCTATTTGCGACCTGTGTTCATTCATGGCAACAGGGCCGCAGTGTCCCGCGCTCGTCCCACGGGACCAAGTCAGTCCCACAGGCGATCTAGCTCTGATTTATTTGTCCCAGCATCGTCAGCGGGCAAGTGTGTTTACTTACACCCTTCACTGTCACTATTATTTATTTACATTTGATTTTTACGGCAAAAATACGGCGTTTTGTACACCACTAGTGGGTATGCAACTGTAGCTTGCTGATGAAAGTTTTTTTTTTTTATATCAGCGGCCAGCGGCTAGAGCATAATTTTAAATGAGAAATAGTGAAGACTATTTAAAGATTTTCATGAGATAACAGATAATTTTTGAGTTGGATGGAACCTTTAAACCATTTCGATTTAAAGAAAAATTTTAGGGAGCAATAGTATTTCTTGAACAAAGACTTTCTCTATGTAGAGTTTTTGTGAAATAAAATAAGATAATGATGCAGGTTTGTAAATAAATCAATTCGAGATCAAGATTTTCGAAAACAAAATAACGGCAAGGGTTTTAAAACACAATCCAATGCAAACAAACTGGTGACGCAATCGTTTTCCAATGCAGCGCTGGACTGCGCGTGGGATATGCAAATAGAATCGCTAGGAACATCGCATTTTATAATTTTAAATCCTCCCCAGCTTAGCGAATTTCCTTCCCCAAACCGAACGCAATTGACGTGTCGGTCGCGGCCCCGCGCTTTGTGCCCGCGACGTGAATGCGCGACCTAATCTCAGTCGCGTGCCAGCCACGCGGCCGCCGCCTGCTCGCGACAACCCGACCGGTACCAGCCTAACAAAATGCTTATCCCAGAAACCACCCCTAGAACCTCAAAACAACTCTAAGTCGTAGGTTAAAAGAGCCACATCGCTTTCACAAAAATGCCCCACTTCTGCCATTTTAAAGATGTAGAGAACTAAAAAAGCGTGTCCTTTATCTTAACTGATTGGATAATCTGTGCTCAAATGTTATAGTATAACGTATCGGAAACAGAAATATAAGCCCCAATGTCGATTAAGTTCTCTGGTCCGGGGCGTGGTGGTGGCGCAAAATTACAGTGATTTTTTGCTTGTCGCTACCAGGCAGGATCCGATTTCTATTGTTAGCTGATGGATTTTTGCTAAAATCTGTCAAAAAATCCTCTATCTAATTATTGGCTTCTATACGGATAAGTCAGGCAAAGCATATTGTGTTTGTAATGAAATGGGAGGTTTCTAATTTACCCACGACATGTCTGCTACGTAATCCGAATAATAAGCAAATTTTATTTTTCAGAGTTGAAGCAATTTATGAAATTGCCATAATTTTATTGAACAAACTGTCTGACCCCATTTGAGCCATCCATGCAAAAATTAAACAGTTCTGGTGGTGCATATAGATGAGGTATTTCCCGCATTAGTGACCTCGGGGGCGCCGCCACCTGATCGCGTATTCATGACGACGGGACGCGGGACGACACCATGGAGTACCGAATTTTAGTATTATGTATTTAAGTGGGGATAGATATGTGATAAAGAGAATTTTTTGTATCAATAATGATTTCATAAGACTGTATAAACTAAATAGGTCCTTCTGTGCACTGATCACCACTGGTACTAGGCCTTATTGTGGCACCAGATCTTCTTATTTTTTTTCCAATTCCAGTTGTTTTATTCATGATTGTTAAAAACAGACAACATGGCTTGTAACTTAGTAGAGAGAGTTCAGAGAGTCCTCCTTGAGCTAAGTGCATTATAAAACTTATTGGACACACGTGGCGCCTCATTCGAGAGCCCTTTACAATATTTTGGCCTCGAGCGATTTGTTTTGCCCCACTGTGCAGCGCATGTTAGAAAATTACGAAAAATACACACGACTCCTATTCATATTGTAGGAGAAATTGAATTATGGTTTTTGTAAATTTTATTATGGCACGTTTTTCAAAAAATTAAAAAAGCCAATATAAACCATTTAGGGACAGATCTTGATGGACTGTGATTTTTTAATAATTGCTTTAGAGCTAATATCAATTAATCCCTAAAGTCAACACAGTATTTTTATTATTATTTTATAATTAATTAAATAAGTACTTACTAATTAACTAATTACAGGAATTAAAAAAAAACTAAAATAATGTTTTTTATGGTGCACGGCACCCTTTAAAATTAAACTTTTCAAAAATCAAAATGTATTGTCTCTATTACCTTATTTTACGCATTTACCTTTTATTATAATGTGATTTGGTTAAAAAGTAATATTAAAGTAGAGACTGCATGCCTACTGGGCTGCACTGCACAGACAGTTCGCTTGAACCACTGTGCAGTAATGAAGGCAGCTGCCTCTTCACATGAGACCGATTTATAATATTTTGTACACCATTTGTAATTTTTGAAGCACTTTTACTGCTTCCATTGTTAACGCGTTTACTGAACTGATGAAAGTTGAGATGCAACTTTGATGCAATCAGTAGCGAGCATATCAACCTACCCACCAAAATAACGAACGTAGGTTTTTACTCTGGTATTTATAGGTAAAAAGACTTTTGACAGTTACAGTAAAACAAAAATGAGTGGTTTGATGAACTTGATTGGATTAGGTATCGGTACCTATTGTATTGTATTCTAAAAAAGTAAGCAAACGTAAAACAAAATCGTACCTTACCTAGGTAATGGCATAATATAAAAAAATGCACACATTTGTATCCCCTAAACAACCAAAAATGTGCTTAGTAGGGAGATATTTTTAACCGACTTTAAAAAAATGAGGTTATCAGTTTAACCTGTATGTATTTATGTATGTATGTATGTTTGTCCGCGATTATCTCGCGTTTGGCTGAACCGATTTTGATGCGGTTTTCAGAAATGTATTTGTTACATTCAGGAGAAGGTTTTAGTACCTATTTTAACCGACTTCGAAAAAGAGGAAGTTCTCAGATTATGTATGTGTCAGTTTGTTAAAGGCAGGTCTCTTTTTGCAAAAAAAAAAAAATTATAGTTATTAGTTTAATGTTTAACCCTTCAATCGACCTCAAAACACCATCGGGCTAATCTGTTCCGTGGACTATCATTATTTTGATGAGTGCAAAGGTTCAGGGTTTTAATATACTGCCAGAAAGTCTAATTATAGTACAAACCATGCTGGTTGGCTGTGCGCCCCCGTACGACATGCGTGCGCATTCTATGCCTTGTTATGTTGCAACAACTCGGCTGGCAAAGAGTAGGCAGCTCTGGCATAGAGCAGACGACTATAAAATTTGTTGATGAATACAACTTAACTAACAGGACAGGCATTTTGTGCGTAACCTTATTATAATTCGTTAACTGGGAGAAATTATAAAAATATTATATTTCTGAAAGCCACATCTTCTTTCACATTCATCACATTTACCAAAGATCCACAGTTTTAATATTAGTCTTTGTGAATTTATATTATGTTTTAGGCACCTAGATGCATGCATCCTAGAAAATGCATATTAAACTCCTTGTAAGGTTCTGAGTCTTCAGTTCTACATAGCATACTCAAACTAATTTAATTCAATCATTCGGAACCAGATTCGTGATCGTCCCGGTATAAATGTTACGAGTAAAATGAAGTTTTACAAAACTACCTATCAAAAACCTGCATACTCTGTATTTCAAAGTAATCTATAAATGATTCCTGCTAAACAAATCTGCAACAAGGGAAGGCGTGGCGGCGCCCCGCAGCGCGCGTCTGTCGCCGTGTTGCCAACAACGGAAAAAATATAATTTCTTTTATGTGCACAAAAGTATCCCATTGTGATGGCAACCCCGATGACAGGTCGTCGTTGGGCACATGTTAGAGGCATTTTAGAGCAATTCCTTCGCTCTAATGGCCGGTATTTAGATTTATGGTGTGGGGTGCCCACCGCTAGTTCATTAGGGTTGTTGAACATGAAATAATTAATGCTTATTTTAAGTAGTTTTGTGGCATTTTTATATTAACAGATATGTTTACATCTCTACATCTGCATTTAATATTTTTAAATATAGAAAAAGGAAAGATTGGATTGTTTGTTCGTTTGAATCGAAAAGCTCCGAACTACTGGATGGACCGATTTGGAAAATTCATTCACCATTATAATTCTACATTATACCTGATGAACATAGGCTACTATATCAAAAAAACTACATTGTGGCACGTACTCACAGAATACCTAATTAATAGTAATAGACTTAATATAACCACGGATAGAACGCTACTTGTTTATGGTCATAGTACTGACTTACGCGGCACGAAGTTTGCCGGGTCAGCTAGATATAGCGTCATCTTATTAGTTTATTTGTAGTCTAGAATAGATGAGGATACTCGAAATTGGCCAATTATCAAACCAGCTCATGTGGCGCAAATGAAGTTGACTGACCTTACAGAAAAAATATGGATGGGAATGTTAAACAGCTTTCATCAATGGATGTGCAGGATCATCAATCAATCATCAATTATTTTTAGCTTACAACTGATTGACGGGTAGACAGAGACATGCAAATGAACCGTACAGTGCTTTGGAAACTAGAAGATGGTTTATTTTACTTTAAGTTAATGAACTAGGTTGTTCTTATAGTTGGTTCTTAAACATAATGTGGAAACAAACAAACAAACCCAAAATCATCTAAATATCTCACCATAATCTTAGCTAGAAGGCGCCCATTGCTGCTGTACATAGATTTTTTTTAAGATCGATATAACGACCGGTCTTTTAAACTGCCCATATACAATGTACTTCCGCAACAAACATACCTTTTATACTATGCATGTATGTATGATGCAGTATGCAGCCAGTAATATTTGGTGCCTAGGTGCTCTACTTCCTATCAAATATTTATCCCGCTACATTTCATTAGCTAGTTAGACATAGAACGTAAAGTTGCACCTTATCTGTGCATTTTATAGCCTCCCTCGCGTTATCAGCGCATGCCAGCAGCCCCAACGGTCATATCACAATAACAAATCTTTGGGGTGAGCAAGAATTGTTTACGTTCTGAGTTGCAGCGACTGCAAATGCAGCTTCAGCATTTTTCATTATAAAATGGTGTATTAATAAAAATCTGTTATGGTTTGGTTTGAAATTAACTTCCTCAAATTAGTGTAAGTGTATGTAACGAAAACAAAAGAATATTGTTTTTTTTTTAAGTCGTATACATTATGTACCTAATTATTTCCAGCCAGTTTAAAAGTTTCATATCCAAGCTTTTGTCACTGGCTGGAAAAACGTATTATATACAAACAAAAAATAAGATAACGACACGTGTGTGCGTTTCAGGGTTATTCAGCAAATATTTTATCATTTAGAGAGGAAAGTGCTATGCACTGCACACCATTGGATTTCTTCTTACAAATTAAGGTACTTCTATACACTTACACGTCTTAGTTCCGAGTTAAGTTAGTTTACTGAAAGTATTTTAAGCTCTCTTTAATTTGATTTAATTCTATTCATCAAAATCGTCTGCCAGGCAAGCTATACCCCGAGGGTACTGTTAACTGTCTTCACATTAACCATTCATCATCTGCATCGAGTCAAAAGATACAAAACGTATCAGTATCGCAACAGTTGGCCGCCCTCAGGGGTGTGCTCAGCTGGAAGATAGCCCGTAGTAAGCCCGCCGCCGCCGTATGTCCACCAAATTGCGGTGAGATGCGTCGAGATTTGTTTAACAACTGTCTCTATTGTGTTATTGAGAGCAATCTGTTACTAAAATGCTTTTTGGTTGTATCTTTTTATAACTTGTGATATTTGAATAGGTTTTCAAGGTACTTTACTGATTTACGGAGCACGCTTGCCGTAAGTACTTAGGTAGGAATTAATTATTTGTAACTCATTCGTGCAAAAACAAAAATTATGCATTTCAATAATTGATAGTAATAAATAAATGAAGTTTAGACTTAAGGTGGTAACTCTCGCTATGGCGCGAAATTCAAATTTTTTCGTGTTTTTTATTTATTCTGGCGAAAGTATAAATATTTTTAAAAGTTTCAATGAATTCGCTATGTAAAAAACTATTTGCCACATTGTAATACAACGTTTTTAGAAGACAGACCTACTGATTTTGTGCCTAAGGACATAAAGGCCAAAAATCAAGTTAGGTCCTTAGACACAAAATTAGTAGGTCTGTCTTCGAAAAACGTTGTATTACAATGTGGCAAATGGTTTTTTACATACGCGAATTCATTAAAACTTTATTAAAAATGAATACTTTCGCCAGAATAAATAAAAAACACGAAAAAATTTGAATTTCGCGCCATACCGTGACTTACCGCCTTAACAGAAGTTATTTTATAAACCATTTGGTTTTGAAAATGTTCTATCTGAATGATTCGAAGCAAACAAAAAACATCAAAAGATTCCACATAAAAAAACCATTTCATACTCAATTTTGGCATCCAATTGTGTCCATTTAGTTAAGGGTTAGAAGCCATAGTTTGTCACTCACAACGGGGGTGTCCTTTTAACACGGACTGTTTAAGCTCGAGTTATAAAACGCCCTTCGTTTTTTAAAGGGTTGGGGGATTGCAAAATAAATCATAGTAAGTACCCAATATTTTTTTTACATTTTCTTAGTGGTTCAGACAGTTATGAATTTATCTAGGTAAGTAAAAGACTGTTTTCTCTTATGCTTGCGTATAATTTTTATTACTGATCATGAATATCTGTTGAAAATAAATGCCTAAAGTTACAAATTGAATCAAGATTATAGCAGTCAAGTCAATTTCTGCCTTTTACATCAAAATTGGCAGTCAATGACATAATTTTATTACATTTTAAGTTTGAGAAGGCACAGAGTAATCTTAGTAGTCACCAGAATCATCCCCCAATGTTAAAAACGTTTAGGGGTCTGTTTAGCGACAGTGTCGACTTTATAAATAGTGGTTTGATGAGCCCGGCAGATGCGGCGTCGATTCGATTAGATTTACTGAGATTGGGGGCCAAATGGTACCGGACCGGGTCGTTCGTTTGGCTAGATACAGCTTGGCTACTGAAGTTTTAAGATCTTCAGCAGAAAAGGATTCAAATTTGGTATCGTATATACCTCAATTATATCTGTGCTAATCCTAGTAACTCAATACTTTTCAAACATTTAAACAATCTACTTTGGCTTTTTCTAGATAGAATCTTCACAGATATAACTCTTACTGAAATACTAACCGTATTATTCATAAAGATATAAAGGTAGGTTTTAAATAGCTTTACTGGAGGTTACTTCTCTATTTTGTTGTTTAATAAATACGTGATATCCAGTATAATTGACATACGTCAAATAACTTAAATGTACCTAATATTTTTTTTTTAACCTACGAAAAAAAAGAAGGTTCTCAAGTCGTCGCGTATTTTTTTATGAATAACATGGTTAGTTGGTTTCTACATATAACAGGAATTTTACATGGTTGCTATCGCCAATTAGATGGCAAACAACAACCGCTATCGCTTAAGTTTATGAACGTGGCACTCTCTAACAATGCAGATATGTGCTCTGGGGCTGCATTCAAGTTATAGTCACTGTTTCAGCTTTCAAAGATTTTATCAAACCACTCAAAATTTTATCAACCTTATCATTTCTATTCTGAATAAGGTTTGACCTTACGCCAGTAAAGTAACACATTTACCACTAAGGGTTGAAATCTGATCATATTTTTTTTGTATTTTTCTTGAATCGGATTGCAGTACATAATATGTAATGTGGTAGGATTATTAATTTGTGCATTGAACGTATCTCGGTAGTATCGTACTTTATTTTAATGTGATACTTTTTTACATTTTCGAAACTTTATTTTAATGTGATAAAAGTCGTGTAAGCTTTTTAGAATTTGAAAATAGAAAACTGTATTGGAATGTGGCCATTTAAAGAAGATTATGCTCTTCTTTTTCTTAACATTTACTTACTAACAACTTAAACTACTCGTTAAGTATATTGTAAAATCCCAAAAAGATTCTTAAAAATGACAAATTAATGTAGCATCCGAGTCGTACATTAATTTTTAAAGCTGAATTCAATCGATGATGTCAAACTTTTTTATTGTACTTAACTGGTACAATTTATCAAGCGCGGAGGGTCGCCACAAAGGGCTGTAAACTGACACTTGCAGGGATTTCCCTTGAATGTTTAATTGCTTGTTTGCATTGACAAATGCTAGTCTGTGAATGCTTCAGTGATTTGTGACCAGTAAATTTATGTTTAGTATCAATGTTAGTTTTGTTGGATAAAATAGTTTTTTGTTTTATCAAAAACGAATAACGAAACTTTTTTTTGTGACAGAGCAGTCTTGAAAAAGATTATCAAGATAAAAAAAATTGTGGCGATTATTTGATCCTATAAAGTTCATTCATATAGGTATAGTGATATCCTGATATCTCAAAGGTCTCAAAAAATATTCTTCATCCGTCACGGTCCTAGGCTGCCTCTTTCAGTTCTCTCCAGCTGAGAAAAATTTGCTGATTTACTTCTCAACCGATAGTGTCCGATAGCCTTCTACGGTGCTGTGGGTTTTTGCTACCAAATGTTCTGCTAACATGGAATTTAGATAAGAAATACTGCATAAAGATCTGTACAAGACATCAAAAGTCAAAAAGTTGCTCCTGCCTGTGTAAGAATTCTCAACCCACAGGGATCACCGCTAAGCCGCCAGATTTACCTAATTCGATGTGACGCGTAACTTAAAAATAAAATAATAAAAAAAAGGTTGACAGAGCTCACCTTATAAGATCGTTAAATCTGTCCGTACGATAAAGATCAGTGACACCTTCGAGCTTCGAATGAAAAAAAGTAAAACAAAAAAAACTTGTCAGATTCAGATAGCAGTTGGACTACTGTATTTAAATTTTGAGTTTATAGAAAAAATCTTAGATGTGGGATTCCGAAAACTACCCCGGTGTGGGGTCGATGGCCAACCACAAAAGTTGCTTTTTATGAATGAACGGACGATGTTGATTGACAAAGGAATTTGTTTGTTATTTTTTTTAGTTTTTGTTGAACAATGTAAGGCTTGTATAAACTAAAATCATGATATGATATTAGGAGTCATCATCATCATCATCATTTCAGCCGTAAGACGTCCACTGCTGGACATAGGCCTCCCTCAAGGCTCTCCATCTGTACCGATCGCAGGTGGCCTGCATCCAGCGTGGACCCGCAGCCTTGCGCAGATCATCCGTCCATCTGGTCGGTGGACGTCCTACGCTGCGCTTGCCGATCCGTGGTCTCCACTCGAGAACTTTTCGGCCCCAGCGGCCATCTGTTCTGCGGGCTATATGACCTGCCCATTGCCACTTCAACGAGCTTATCCGCTTGGCTATGTCGGTGACCCTGGTTTCTCTGCGTATGTCCTCATTTCTGATTCGATCCCGCAGAGAAATCCCGAGCATAGCCCGCTCCATGGCTCGTTGAGCTACTCGGAGCCTGTTCATAAGCCCTATAGTGAAGCACCACGTTTCAGAACCGTATGTCATCACTGGCAGCACACATTGGTTAAATACCTTCGTCTTCAGGCACTGAGGAATATTGGACGAGAAGACGTTGCGTAGTTTCCCGAACGCGGCCCATCCGAGCTGGATTCGGCGATTGACCTCCTTCTCGAAGTTGGACCTACCTAACTGGATGGTTTGTCCTAGGTATACGTACTCGTCGACAACTTCGAGAACCGAGTTCCCAACCATAACTGGGGTAGGCAGAACATGGACATTAGACATGACCTTCGTCTTGTCCATGTTCATTTTAAGGCCCACCTGTTGGGAGACTCGGTTGAGGCCTTCGAGCATCGTGCTGAGTTCCTCCATCGACCTTGCCATGACTACGATGTCGTCGGCAAACCGAAGGTGAGTGATGTATTCGCCGTTAATATTGATGCCCTGCCCTTTCCATTCTAGAAGTTTGAAGGCGTCTTCTAAAGTGGCGGTGAACAGTTTCGGAGATATAACATCTCCCTGTCTCACGCCTCTGTTCAAGGGAATAGCCTTCGAATTCTGTTCCTGTACTCGGACAGACATGGTGGCGTTGCTATACAAACACTTCAGCACTTCGATGTACCGATAGTCAATCCGGCATCGTTGGAGGGACTCTAGCACCGCCCATGTTTCGACCGAATCAAAGGCCTTCTCATAGTCCACAAACGCTAGACATAGCGGCAAGTTATACTCTTCGGTCTTCTGTATAACTTGCCGCAGCGTATGTATGTGGTCTATGGTACTAAAGCCTTTTCGGAAGCCGGCTTGTTCGGGAGGCTGGAAGTCATCAAACCTTCGTTCGAGACGATTGGCGATGATCCTGGAAAACAGCTTATAAACATGGCTCAAAAGCGAGATGGGCCTATAATTCTTCAAAAGGGTTTTATCGCCCTTCTTAAAGAAAAGCACCACCTCACTTCTGTTCCATGCTTCAGGCGTGGTCCCTTCGAGTAGGACAGAATTAAAGAGCCTCTGAAGGACTTTGAGTACCGGTGTTCCACCCGCTTTCAGAAGCTCTGACGTGATTCCATCCTCACCCGGTGCCTTGTTGTTTTTAAGCAGTTTCAGGGCCATCCTTATCTCGTACAGGCTGATGTCCGGGATATCTTCGGTATAGTGTCGGGTTAGTTTGGCTCTAGGGTCGTTAGCCGCACTAGTAACAGGCTTAGTGACCGAATCGTATAGCTGTCCGTAGAACTTCTCGATTTCCCTCAAAATTTCCGCTTTCGTCGACGCTATACTGCCGTCATCCCTCTTCAGCTTGGTCATTTGGCTTTGCCCAACAGACATATCTCTTGCGAACACTTTGGAGCCTTTATTTCGCTCTATCGTATCCTTAATACGCGCAGTATTAAAGACACGGATATCGTGTCGCAAGGCCTTCGAGATCTGCCTATTGAGCCGCCTATATGACGCAGCATCATCGGGAGACTGCAGTCTAAGCAAGCGTCGTTCAGCCATAAGTTTGAGGGTGTCTTCAGAGAGTTTCTGAGTTCTAGCGGTACGGCGAGTCCTAAAGAATTTAGATCCGACCGTATGGACAGTTTTTACGAACCTGTTATTGATCTCGTCCACTGATGCGTCGTCTAGACAATCAAAGCGATTAGAGAGCTCGAGTTGAAAGCTCTCGGGGTTTTCGATCTGAGCGAGGGTAGGACGGAGCGTAGACTTCATCAGGCGGTACCGTTCAAGTTTAACGTTCACATTCAATGTGCCTCTTACTATTCGGTGATCACTGCCGGTTTTTACCCTATGAATCACGGAGACATCATTGAATATCCGTTTCTTGTCGGTCAAGATGAAGTCTATCTCGTTCCTAGAACCACCAGGGCTCATCCAGGTCCATTTCCTATGAGGTGGCTTCTGGAAGAAAGAATTCATCATGAAGAGTCCTTCTTTCTCCATGAAATCGGCCAGCCTCTGACCTCTAGGGTTCCGTTGCCCATAACCGAAGTTCCCCACTCTCAACTCATGCTCGCTTCTCTTGCCTAGTTTCGCATTGAAGTCCCCCATAACAACATTGAAGTGAGTTTTATGCGTATGTATGGCCCGACTAATGTCCTCATACATAGGCTCTACTTCGTCATCTGAGTGTGTCGAGGTCGGTGCATAGACCTGAACGACCTTCAGCAAATATCTTTTAGATATTCTGAGTGTTAGGTATGCGACCCTGCTCGACACACTGTCGATGGTAATAATGTTGCTAACGAGGGACTTGTGGACGAGAAACCCGACACCACCTTGGGACAGTTGGTCGCCCTCCCGGTGGAAGAGCAGGTTACCCGATTTCAGGGTTATCGTGTCCTGTCCCTGTCTACGGACTTCTGATAGCCCTAGAATATCCCACCGTAACCTGCTCATTTCCTCTTCCAGCGCAACAATCATATCGTCAGTCCTCAAAGTGCGGACGTTGTGTGTTGCCAGGGCCAGTTGTCGTTTAAAGGGGTGGTAGCCGACCGTCCGGGGATTCTTAGCACCCCTTGCCCCGCCGTTACCGTAACCGCTACCGTGGTCAGGAATAGCGGGGCTGCCGGGGACTAGGGGCCTGGGCACATGCTGACTATTCATGAGGGGGGGGTTGCCATACTCGCCACGCTTGGCAGGCGGGTTGGCGAGCGCAGTATGGTGTTGTTTAAAAACCAGAAGACGCTGCTGCCCGTCTTCTGGTGCTGTCCCTCAGCCGGGTCCTACGGCTCCCACGGGAGGAGAGGGGAGGGCGACATTCTAACGCCGGCGCCCGCGGCAAATATTAGGAGTACAGGCTGAATTTCGTAATGCCACCCGGAACGAAAGAACTGAAAATATTGGAGATATTTTCAATCAATCAATTTAGAAATGCTTGAGTTTGAAAGTAGATTTCTTAATTTTAGAAAATACAGGATTCCTTTTAGTGATATTTTCTATCACTAAAAGGAATCCTGTATTTTCTAAAATTAAGAAATCTACTTATATCACTAAAAGGAATCCTGTATTTTCTAAAATTAAGAAATCTACTTTCAAACTCAAGCATTTCTAAATTGGCTTGCCACACCGGGAATTATCTTTCACAATTTTTCCTATACGTTTCTAGTTTTTCAAAATTTTTCATGTACTTCTAGCTTTCATAAATACTTTACTCCAATTTCAACCACCACAATGTTTACTTGGATGGCTCGCCCATCTTATTGTCTCGAATTGATCTCAGTAGCAACTTATTGTATTCAAATGTTGATAATTTAAATACAAAAACGCGATTATGTGACGACGCGAGGGCTCATATTCTGAAGATTGGTATCGCTGTGTTTTTTTCATAATGTTACCTTCGCACTCGGTCGTGAAAACGAACGTTTTTTAAGCTTTGACGCCCAAATTCATGCTCTATACTTTATTCTTACTTTTTATCCAGAATAATCCAATCCAAATTAAACGATTTTTATTAATTGTCTATGTAGCTTAATCTTATGGCTTTTTTTTTTGTAAAGAGGGGAAATGCCTATCGCATTTCCCGACGCTGCTGCATAAGACCTTGTCACTAGTTTCTTTCTACTAGTAAGTAATGTGTAAATTGAAGAGACTTCTAAACTATTGAGTGGCCACAGCTTTGTTCGTAGTGCCTTACCAATTTGTTCACATTTATATTCTGTATCTATATGCATTTGTGATTTTTTATGTAGTTTCAAATTTCGTCTGTAGATAAATCAGGGAGAAATAAATAATAGTGGTTCTACTTTTTCTATTTCGTTTGTGTCTATTGCATTATTTTACAGTTCAACATCATTTGATAGTCGAGCATAAGTTTGAAGCGGCGAGTTACTAGAGTAGTGCGTGAAGTTTTCCGGGCCTGGCGGGTTCACAGGAGGATTCTGCCCTCCTTATCAAATCTTGTACCGGAAGCCTCCACAATGCCTTAATGCACTATTGTCACGTAATGCCTACTCCAATAAAAACACTTTTAGCTTTGGAGATAAGGTGTTGTTTTTAATACTTCCGGTGATGGTCAAAAACATTGGAAGTGTAAAGGGAACCCGTAACATAACAATAGCCAACAAATGTAAGTACCCACCCCATTTTTTTTTTCCAAAAATAATAATTCCGTAGGTTGTTTATAAACGTTTCTGAAAACATAACTATGTAAAAAAAACTTTACGGAAACAATAAAACTCAATAACAATTAGTGCAATTCTTATAACCTTTCTTCGCTTATTATACGAGAAAAGCTGCATATCTCAAACATGTAGTATTTAAAATGCACTGCGCGCTGATTGCAACTTGCCTGTATTATGTAGTTACAGAGGTCCTACAGATTTTATCATCGTGTGAATAAAAAGAAAAGAAACAGTCTGTCAGTCATTGTTAGTTTTTGCCGATGCCAGCCGACACGGCCCACGGCTGATACCTCGGTGGCGGGATTATTATAATAAATCCACTATGAAACCAATGGTATATCAATAAATGTTTTTAAACGACGAGCTTCGATGATGCCAAAGAGTAATGTAATGCAGATGACGATAATCGTAAGATTTGATTAAAATTGTCAAGATATCTATACTCTATACTAATATTATAAAGAGGAAAGATTGGTTTGTTTGTTTGTTTGTTTGTTTGTAACGAATAGGCTCCGGAAATACTGAACCGATTTGAAAAATTCTTTCACTGGTAGGAAGCTACATTAACCCCGAGTGTCATAGGCTATATTAGAGTTTCAAAAAAATTAGGGATCCTTACCTAAACTCAAATAATGTAACCCAAGGTGCAATATTTTTTCCGTTGTTTACATATTTTGACAGGTGGTTTGTTGTTGTTGTTTGTTTTTTATCAAGCCCATTCTGGGCAGACAAAAGAACATAGTCTATAGAGCCAAGTCTTTTGTAGTATCTTATATATTCTATGGCGTAACGAAGTAAGCCGGGGAAGCTCGTCTTTAATATTTTCGGAGTCTAACTGAAATGACCTTCACAAGCTGAGAAACTGAAAAGGCGATCCTTTTCGGCCCAATACGGCAAAAGTCAGCTCTGTAAATATATTTATCTGGTGGCACTTGTAGCGTGGAGATGACAGTGACCAAAACTCTTGGAAAATGGCGAACATTGACAGAAACCTCTACTCAGAGGTGGATCGTTGTAGGTTGGAGAAATATTTTTTTCCTGACCTAACCCTAACGGCTCTCTACCACAAAGACTAGATCATGAATTGTCATACAAATTGGCGATTTACACTGGTCTAACTTTTTGTGGTAAGGGGGTAGAATACATTATAAAACTTACGGATGTAGTAAGTATGCAAGGCAAGGCGATATGTTAGTTCTAGTCCTACTCCATCTTGCTCTTTGCATTGCAACGCGTGTGTCGCTCGGCGCGGGTAAGTCGCGCGCGCAGGTAGCTGAATGAATTGTCACTGTCAGGCGAGCTGACAGAATTGCAGGGTTGCTACGCCGTCGTCGATTTAATAGTAATATAAAATCTTATTAGAATAACTTACACCAACGTTGTCTTGTTGGATTCATAACACTTTCAAGCGATTCCAGAAAAAGAATAAAAATATAATTCTGGTGTAAGTAATTACAAATAACACGTGTTTTGTTTATAAAGAAACGCTAATACAAGTTTCAACATTAGAAGCATAAATACCACTACAATATAATTTTTCAAAAAATATTCCAAATATGTAGGATACTGGGCTGAAATAGCATTCAAATAATTAAAAACAGTAACACTTAAAAAACATAATGAGTGCTACCGTAGAATAGTCCTATGAACTAGTAATTGTTGTCTTGCTGCAATTTTCGTTTTATCTTCCATTGACACCTTGTCTCATAGAGTAATACAATCATTTAAGAATTTAACCAGCCCTAATCACTCGACATAATCCACGACGGGATTAGGCCGGCTACAACACGGGTAGTCCGTGAGAACGGACGTGTGACGAATGCTTAACAATACTCATACCACTTACATTAAAGTTAGACTTGCGCACACGGAGGCTGTAGTAACGGCTACAGATGAGACTTGCTATGAGAGGCGTAAAGTAGGCAGACATCCCACACAGTGCAAAGGGTTAAGTTTCTTATCTAAAAACGATCTACTCGTAATTGTCTTGTAAGCAACTTTGCTGTTATATTTGGGCGTGCGAAAGAAATTGCCTTTGTTAAAGCGGCAATGGTTAACAAAGTCGCTAACAATATAATTATGAGTCGATCGTATTTAGTTAAGAAAATTGACCCCCTGAAGTGCACTGGATGAGGGTCGCACAATACCCGTCATTGAGATATGGGGATAGGGCTTAAGAAGTGGTCGTCTTTAGACTAAAATTATGTTTATTATTTTTAATTGATAAGTTGATTTAAAAAACAAATTGCATTTTGTTTATTTCAACCCTTTTTTGAATTAAGATCAAAGTTTTATCAAAGAGAGACAATTGAGTATTTTATTCACAACATGACAACTAGAAACTCAGAACAATAATTTGATTTTGGTGTGGTCGTGTCGCGTTGTCCTCGTGTGCGCTACTAAGTGTAAGAAAACCTTATACCTACTAAGAGTAAGGTCTAAGTTTCAGGTGATGTTAAGCATGAGAGACACGGTCAAGTTAAGCTGATACTGTGACATGCAACACTTTAGATATGCCTGATAATTGTTCTCGTTTTAACGCGCTCAGGATAAAGTTGGTCTTGATCTTATATATCTTATTAGACAACCATTCAATCACATGACATACCTAGATAATACACTATATATGTACTTAGATGCTTAAACCTAGTGCATCTTGATTAATTTCTCGGTTTGATAAAAAACTAGATTAAAACCCTTAGTTAAAATTAGAAAAAAAAGAGAATAAGCACAATCCAAACTTGGTTTAACAAAAACGCCCTCATACCGAGGGTTACCTGAAACAAATCTTCTTCTTCAAAATTTAATTGTATATTGTGTATTGGTTGAATACAACCAATACACAATTAATACAACAAATAAATATATTTCATGTTTTTATATTTGGCAATAACCGTTTTTATCTTGTCTTATCATAATAGGACCGCAAAAAGAGTGATCCTATCGTAGAACTAGTGCTTTTGTACTAAGTAACCTTTTTTGTCAAGATAAACGAAAAGTATATTTTACCAAACGTTCATCATCATCATCTTACTCAGCCCAAAGACTCCCCCACAGATCGCCATACCGGCGGGCACTCCTAGCGTACATATTACCAACCAATGCAGTCTTGTTCGTATATTCCCAAACTCTCGAGGGCACCTTGAAATCTTGCCAGACGTGCGTTTGACGTCGGCTGCCAATCAAAAGGACTTTAACCTAATCCGGGTTGGGATTATAGAGAAAAAAAAATGCACCGACGGACCCCTCCTGTCTCCTGCAAGCGTTCACGCTCCGCCGCGCAGAACCAAAGTTTGTGAACTGAGCGCTTTTGACGCACGGGATTGAAACGAGAGGAATATGCTTACCTATTGAAAATATCATTGACGTCGACTGTGTAATTTAAATAGCTTGTTGTTATCATAAAAATAAATTAGTAACTAATTGATCCAGGCCATATACTTACAATAATTGTGGAATAGTACTATTTTACTGTCGAGGCGAAGAGCAGGAGGCTATAGTGCGGCAAAAATTTAGCAGGATGCTATAGAGCGGCAAGTAGCAACATTGTATGGAAATTGTATGGAAATTATTTTCAAAAAAAAATTCTATACACTGAGCGCCCCACGTTGGGCGCCAAGTGGTCTCCGCCGCCATCGGAGACAGAATTATTTAGCCAAGCCCTAAAATAAAATAATAAATAATAATTCATTTATTACTACAAAAATACATTTTTTTGCCGCACTGTCTGCACTGTATATTGCCGGACGAACACTTGCAACAGAAATTACTAAGTCGCTAATTATGAGTCGATCGTTTTTAGATAACTTGCCTCGGCTTTTCTCAAAGCATATACTTAAATTTTGCTAAAATATTTATAAACCAAATTATTTTGTATTCGAATTTAAATTATCCGACTGTGTTGAAATTTCGAAAATTGACCATCTGGAAGGCCCTGAAGTAATTAGGTTTTATAGGTCAAGGACATACGTACGAGTCGTACGACGTACCTGTGGTAGGTAAGGTAAATATTACTGTGGTATGAAGTGGTATTTCTGTAAAGTATTAGGTATTCTGTTTTTCGAGGTTTCTTGGAGTAATTGTTAGAATGTGTATGCGTTTGCTCTTTTATTTTGGTAGATTTTTTGGTTGAGCGCGCAAAGGTTTTGGACAGCTGCTTGCGGAGAACTGTAAAGTTAGTATTAAAAAGGTGTTAAAATGGAAGTGCAAAAATAAAGTTAGGGAAGTATACCTAAAATGTTTTCGTCAAATTTACATGTGTTTTCCTTAATAAAATCTTTACAGGAAAAAGAAAGGTAAGTAGATTGTGTAGTGTGTGAACGCCCACACACAGCCATTTTGACGGTGTTTCTTTGAAATCGAAATAAAAACATCACTTTCAAACAGAATTGAAAGTAAAATTTCTAGGAGCTAAATAAAGGTGTGCCTTTAAAAATGACAACTGTCATTATCCAACAGGATAAGCCCGAGCCTGCCATTGTTCGGGAATCATACCTTTCCCTTTTCGCGAAATCTCTTACAAAGATTAAACTAACAAAAAGGCGTCGAAATTTATACTTTTGTATGCGAAGTTGCCAGACCGAAAAAATACAATGGCTGACTCCAAAACCAGATTATGACAAGCCCTTATTTTGTTGGTAAACATCGCAGGATCCTCAACAATGGCGGTCGTAATGTGACACCTTTAGTTGATTGGATGGGCATAAGTAGCGTTATTGATATCTTTTTTTTCATTGTGGCAACATTAGCTGCGGATGGCGCGAAAATAGACAAATAGGTGACATGCGTATATAACAGAATCAACGCGACACATCTGCAATTTATCATAATACATTTTTTAGATAGAAGAGCACACAATCACAGGATGAAGACGGATTAATAAATTTTAATTCCATAAATTTATCAATGAGTACATTAGTACTGTTAATATATTTAAATGTATTGTAACTAAGTAAGTATATACTTTGTTTGTGCCCAAAACGCATGTCATGCACGGGATCACGAATGGCGTTTGTCCTGCTATTTACTATTATCATATTGAGACCTTTAATTTTCACCTGCTGGCCACACACGATGCTGTTTTTTCAAGGAAATGCTATTGAAGGGCAGTGGAGTGGAAACTCTGCAAGTAATCCTGTCTTTTCATTGGTACGTGGTTGCGTCAAGCTGCGCTCGCGGCATTGTTTTCAGACGAACCGCAAAAAGTCTTTCTTCTTCAGGCTGGGGTAAGTTTTAACAGAGTGACTTTTTGTTTCTTATTGAAGTCAGTGGCTTTTTTTGAAATAGTAGACTGCTGGTCGATTGCTGATAATTTTGAATACTTAATTAGATTTTGATTACTTTTGCAACTGAAAAAATTACGTAGATTCTTTATTTCACTTTTATTTTAAATCAACTCAACTTGAACTTAATACTAGGTACCTAATTTAAGATAAAAAAAAAACAGTTTTCAAATAATTCATAACATATTTAACAATAATTGTCCATGAAAAAAAAATTAATGCTCTAAATCTGCATATCCTATCGAAATATCAGATATACACTTTCTACCTAAACTTGAGCCATATACTTAAGCACTGATTAAACTTATCAACATCATTATTACACGGGGCGGCATGAAAATGAGCTCATTTGAACGAAATTACAAAAAATTACTAGTCATTAAGTATATTGTGGGTGAGGCTCTGACGAGTCGCTATAAAAATACGTTCCCGAATGACAGACCACTTGATTAAAGAGTTTGATTTAGTCTCTTATACACACATACCTTCTCAAACCCACTCTAAAACTATGTAAAGTGATAAGTACTTGTTTTAAGACTTGCTGTTAATGTTTTTTTTTGTCAATTTTAGGAACAGGGTGTCGCTGATATTGATAAATTATATTGATAAATGGTAGTCGCCGAAACAAATGATTATTTCATATTTTTGAGCATGAGTATAGTTTGTAATTTAATTTTGATATAATATCTTGGAGTCTCATCACGAAACGAGACGCTCTAACTAAAACAATATGTATTTATTTTTCAAGTACTCCAATAATGTCACTGTAATAATCTTATATTTTCTTATCAGCGCAAATCATGAACCTCTCTTAGATTTTTCTCTCAACTACATAACCAAACGTGTTTTTTTTATACAAAATTAAGTGTTTCTTTTTTCGCGCGCTTTTCGCTCCAACGCTGATGCAGGAGGCTGTGTTTATGTACCCTTTATATAATGGTGGAGCTGCAAAATGTTGTTGGTATGCAAAATTTCGGCCGTCGGTGGCTAATGATCAGTGCGGAGATAGTCGCTCGGCGCGCCCCTAGCCGGCGAATAGGGTTGGCAATTTACCGCTGAAAAAAAATACGCAGCATGATATTTACTGAGCCCTAATGGACATTGAAATGCAGTTTTTGATATGAAAGATTAAAAAGAGAAAGTTTGAAGAAAAACTTATAAAAATAGTGCTTTCAAACTAATTACTGGAGATCGAATTGATATCTTAGGTATTTTAGCATAGTCAGCATTTTTTTTGTAGAAATTGCAATAAACATTAAGTAATAATATGTAAGTACGATATCTTTATGGATAACCCAATATTAACGTTACGTTTACGTAAGCTAAAAAAGGATTTAAAGCTCTGGTCAATGGGTCGTTTTTAATTAAAAATATAAGTATTAAGAAAAAATAAGTGTTATAAAGCAAAAAGCACAGCAGTTCTTGAAGCAGAACTTCTAACTCGCCAAAAGTAACTTGCCAAAAAGTGAAACTTGAATGGAGAAGACAAACTCATTCAACCTGCTAAACATCAAAGTAAAGTTTTTCCTGTTTTATCAAAAAACTTTCCCAACGGGCAACCCTATCTGCCGCCGTCTAGTTCAGTAATGAAGCAATTTAAATGCATGAGGCAGGGCGCGAGGCAGCCTTGGTGGGGGGACGACCAACAACAATCGAGCAGGCATAAGCGACAAGCCGTTGAATTTGAAAAAGATTCCTAAATCTTGCTCAGAAAAGGTGGTTATTGCCTGAATAAAAAGTGTCTGTTAAGTTTTCAGGGTGCATAGTTATCTTGTAGGTATAGATGATAGTGGCTACGGTCGGGGTAAGTGTGGTATATCTGTGCAGGTACAGGATTATAGGGGTTCAGAGCAAAAATGTTTTTCCAACTTATTCCCGAGTAGTGAAAGGAAAAGTCACGAAAGTGATACGGATTTTGTGGGTTGCTTAATGTTTAGATGAGATGGGTTTTCTTTTGTTTAGCTACTTTCATTATCAGAATAATTGTTACAGAAGACACATAAACTTTTTATCGTTCATAAAAACATGAAAAGTTCGCAAAAAAAACCAACTCACTACCAAAAAATCGCTCGGGCGAGTTCCACTACTAGCTCTACCACAGAACTCTTAACTACAATGAATTTTTCCTGACACCCCTAATTTGTATAGTGGCCTAGGTCTAGGTCGGCGTAACAATTTGGTTTTTCTGTAAGTATTGCAAGATAGCTCTTGTTCTTTGGTATACAGTCTAGGGCGCACGAGACCATAGACAAATCTGTTAAGCCGTCCTAGACAGCCACATGACTGTACTTGTTCATCTTTAAAATATACGGATAAAAAAAAACAATATTTTAGAATGTGTATACCTAATACCTAAAACCTCTATAGTGTCAATTCCAGAAGCAAACTTGCAGCTGGATATTTCTTTTTATTTTCTATGTGATTTGTGATGTAAGCTTGGCTAGCCCAACAATTCAGCCCGCCCAGACCGGTACATGAGTTAAATTTTCAGAATGCCTAATCTAATGCCAAATAATCAATGTTCATTTTGCTTAGTTTCTAAACGCTCTATACAAGTATAATGAACTTGTTGATCTAACTAGCGCTGATTTTATGATTACACAATTTTCATACCAATTGTTTTTAATAAGTATAGTTCGTTTTTCAGTTTTTAATAGCAATAATGTAAAGCCTTACATTTACAGACGTAGTTATTTTTTACTACTCGAACGAAACCTACCGATAATTACTATTCTAATACATCATATACCATGAAAACTGTACAAAAACATTCAAACATAAAAATATGAGGGCATCCTTTCTCAGAGGCAAACATATTTATTTTATTAAGAGGATACCTTTAGGTCTACAACCCGTTGTGCCGATCGGCTTCGGTAAGGGTCTGGATCGGCTTTGGTAACGTAAGAATGGTAAAACTTATTTCTTGATGCAACTATTAATGTTTGCACCTTTAAAACTAAACTCTACGGTTGGTTAGCTTTACTCCTCGGTTTCTTTATATGAGGACGCTGGTACTGATGTTGCCGATGGGCGGCGCTCGGCCGGCGACCGCCACCGATGCGTATCTTGGGTCTAGTGAAATTGGTGGGTGGAATATTATTATAGCTCGTTATAAACAGCGACAGCCAGGCTTTGGCTTAATGAGTGGGAAGCCTCGGACTCGCAGTCGAATAAAAAAAAAGCTTTATGCCCGCGATATCCTGTGGGAGTTGATAAAACTGATTTCCGTTCGCGTTTTAAAATAAAATAAAACGATATTGCAATGGAAGGTCGCTGAATTTTACAAAAAAAGGCCTTTTTCAGGCTCTAGTCTTGACTATCTGTGTAGGTAAGTACCAACTTAATTATATCAGTTCATTAGTTTTGGCGTGAAAGCGAGACAGTCATATAGAAGTACTTTCGCATTTATAATATTAGTATTAATATGGATGTGTATCCAACGAAGGATTTTCCCTTTATTTTTTGTATACCTGTATTTGTGTGAATACAGATTTGTCCTTTGATTTTGCAACAAAAAATATATTATAATAGGTTAGTACGTACCTTATTTTAAATTTACTGAAATAAATACCGTCCGCTCGAACCATTATTTCCAGAATACCTTAGTCAATACAAACTCATTTTCCGAAAATCCTTTGCCTCTATCACGAGTTTACCGCAATCAGGGAAATCGATTATAGGAACATTGGAACAAGCAACCCCTTCACTCACGTGTCAACCGCAGGGCAAGTACAGGAGCCAGACCTTCAAGCTACCCAGTTTTGTAGTAAAACCCTCTTTATGTAGCAAGAATTAAGGTAGGTTGCTAGGCTAGCTAGTGCCTTTTATTGTGTTTGTAATACCAATTGTACTTGAACTAGGTATTCTATTATGGCTAAAAGATATTTATTTGACCGGTAGTTGTTTATTGACATGCAAGAGTTAAGTCGAGTTTATGTATCGCAATCTAAATTATGCATTAGCACTTATTACAGGTCAAAATGCTTGTCAATTTCATAGCCATTAGGGCGCGATTCCACCCGCAAGAAAACATTCGCGAGAAGCTTGCAAGTAAAAATCCTGAAAAGTGCTGTCGCGGCTAGCGACAGTACTTGCTACAGGGTTTCACTTGCAAGACAGACTGTCAGACATCTCGATCGGAAGTTTTCTTTCAGATGGGAGCGCGGCTTTAAGAACGGCAATAGACCCACTGGTCCGTATATATGTAAATGTACTCTTAGAAGTTTCCGGAAGAAATTTACTAAGTTCTACTTAAGATTTAGCTGAATGGACCATGTTCCATTGCCTGTGTGCCTTTGGGCAACAAGAAAAAATCGTGCAAAAAAATTATTTAGATTTATTGAGCCGTTTCGGAGATTATAGTGCTTTTGACAGACATACAGATGGACGGACGAAATAGTCATATTACTTATTAAGGTCCCGGGACGAGTACCCGGAACCTTGAAAAATGGTCTCCGAAGCAGAGGTTGGTCAAAGGACATTCGCCTTCATTCATCATCCACGGCTGCCAGGCTAGTCGCATGATTGATAACTTGTCTTCCCCTTGCAGTAATTACGTCGATAATTTGGATTCAGGGTTCGTCAAATCAGGTGATAATCCGCTTTTTATTAATTCTTTTAAAAATGTATTGTTTTTTATGAGATACTTATTGTTAATTTATTCGGTAGTATTTATGGGGTGCTTTATCTATTTTAATTATCAAAGTTTATTTAAAAAATAAAAATCTTTAGTCACTTGTTTAAATAAAAATCATAAAAAGTATGTTTTATAAGTGTTTAACTGTTTTATAGTATTGAACATTGGGTTAAGCAGGCTGAAACTGCCTTGAATTTACCTACGAAATAGGTGCAGGTATAATAAAGGTAAAATAGAATACTTACTCTAATTAGATTCACGAGTAGAATCCATTAGGAACATTGTGATAAAAGAGGTGATTTTTTTCAATGGCGCGAACGTAATTTTAGTTGTGTGTGCTACATTATTTTGTAGCAGGAAACTGGCGTCCACAGTCTTTCTATATCATGATTAGCACATAGTATAGAAAAACATATGGAAACAGTAAACACAAACAGTGGAAAACTGAGGAAAAAAACGCAAATACCGCAGACTGATTACGGACCCTAAATTAAAACTGAAATACTTTTTATAATTGATCAAAAAAAAAAAACGATTAGCTAGCTCCTAGTTCTAGCTTTTCCTTTACGCTACTGAAACTTCGATTTTTCGCTGATAAAACTAGTTAGTTACGATATCAGTAAATCTTTACACTGGTCGCCTAACCAGAGTGTTTTCTTAAGTGATTGTATGCCTAAGTGAGCCCTCGGGCGGTTTTCCATTAACAATGAACCTAATTTATTAATTAAACGTTAAATGCTTCTTGTTTGAGCACATTAACATTAACTTAAGTTAACTTAGAAAGTAGGTAAAGGTTAATTTTTCGGTCGTACTTTAGAGGAATATCGTTGTTGGTCACAATGGACAGAAAACCAAGTAAGTATATTCTCTGTGACCAAGGTCTTGACTCAGATTAGGTCTTGACTTGAAAACTTCAAGCTTTATATCCAAAATCTTCTTTTAATATATTTTAAATTAGTCATGTCCCTTAAATTTTCGCTAGCAAATAAATTTAAGAGATATATCCCTAAGAAAGAACCGAAAAAATATGGTATGTAGATGTGGTGCTAAATTTAAATCCATACATTTCGACTTAAACTTTCACAATTAATTATATATTAAACGATTTCATAATTCAAAAACTCGTAATAATTTTACCTGTCTTTCTTTGTATATTTTTGTATGTTGTAAGTTTCTCAGATTTCAGGGTACGTTTCGTGTACTTCTATGAAATGTCTTTTAGGCCAGGTTTGAATAACATGGTCTATAAAGCCGGGTGCTTATAAGATTGTCCGACCAGTTTCAAGAAGCAAAAGGATTATAAACGACTTTACGAGACAGACGAGAGGAGAATGGCGGACAAGTATGAAGCGTGCCATCCTGCGGGTAATTCACGTAATCAATTTTATTGCAATTACTTACAATGATATGATGCGACGAGGTCGTTCCGAAACTATTATTATGGCTCTAAAATATTGCTCTACCAAAAGTGTAATGGAATGCCAGCAAAATATTGAACACCTAGCCTAGTGGAACCCAAAGTTAGAAGAACTTCAATTATGCGGGTGTATACCTACTGAAGGGGTTTAAAGATCACCCATCTTGACTTTCAAGTACAAAACAAAACAATTGAAGAGACCTCACATCACAACAGTCGCTTTGACGCCAACAAACAGTAATAAATTGGCCAGTGCCGCAGGACCGCCGCCGTAAAAAATTCATACAAAAAACACAAATAAATATGCCATACACACTTATATGACTATAAAATTTACTACTAGAGCTCGCCGCCCGCTGTGAACAACACAGGCCGCGCCGCCGCCGCACGCTAGAACCTGGCGCTTCACTTTTTTCCCGCAGCCTTTCTAAAAAATTATACATATCTATATTTTTTGACTGTCATCGGGAACTAATTTAGTTGAAGTTTTTTGTCGTAAAGTATATTCGTTGTTAATTATTTTGTCTGCGCGGTGCCGCAGCGAGCGAGCGCCGGTGGTGTGGTGATGCAACCTGGCTCCTTGTGGTTATTACCGCTGAGAAGCCGAGAAGCGTCTGTCACAATATAATGTCAGTGGCATGAATTCAGCTAACCTCAATTTAATTATTATCTAAGTACAAAACCAAATAAACTATTTAGGCAGGCTGTGTGATCGAAGAATCGTCTCCGTCTAATTGGATGCTTACATTGTTAAAAGAAATCTTTTAAAACGAATCTATCTATCTCGTGACTGTGGTAACACGACTGGCGAACGTGTGCATGAAAAAGTCCTCGCCTGCCTAAATAGGTTTTGTATAAAAAGTTACACTTACATGCGAGCTCCCACTCTGATAGATGACTGCCGGAAAATGGGATCGAGCGATTGAACGTGTCCAATAAAAAAAAGTTAATAAGACTCCAATTATACCTACTTATTTTTAAAACCTCGACTGGTAAATTAATGTTAGTATGGTATTGATAGACAACAAGTAGACGGCAAATACTCGGCAGTCACGGGAACAGCCTAACACGAGACACGCGCCCCCAACGCCCCTCAAATATACTCAAAATAACCAACTTATTTATCTATTTCATGCTTATAAAACTCACCATTCACCCTCATGTTTGGCAACCCTAGCTGCTTTTCTAATTATATTATTTACAGTCATATGATGCATCTTGGGAAATCCATGAAACTCCTCGTTTTTCACAAAGACAATAAAGATTTCAGTGACCATCATGGTGACGACAGGGTTGATTGCTTTTTGTTTGATATGGTTGTATTGGTGACGGGTCCAATTTTGGCATAAAGTTTAAATTAAAAATAAATTTTGAATTCCTTTTTATTAATTACTAGCTGACCCGGCAAACGTTGATTTGCCATATAAATAATTTCTAAGGGGTATGAAAAATCGATGTTGTTAGATTCTCAGACCTACTCAATATGCTCACAAAATTTCATGATGTCAAGCCGTTACGGAGGAGTACGGGAACGAACATTTGTGACACGAGAATTTTATATATAAGATTATATATAATCTCAGATCATAAGTACTAAATCATAATACAGGATATAAGTTTACATGTACTAAATCTAACTGGTGCTTTTTTCTACAACTAATAATATTTACCTTTTAGCTACTATTCGATCCTGGTAGACTTACAGCTTACATCATCAAAACATTTTATTGATGCTTAGATCTAAGTGTTGTATGAGGGTTAGTTGTATGCTGTATGTTGTATAGCAAGACCGGTAGAGATATTTTCTCATGCAGCAATTTGCAGAGACGTGACGAATGCGGCGCGTGTGTGCTATGGGAAAGTTCATGTTTGACAGCGCATATTTATGGGTTTATAATTATATTGTTATTGCTGTTGTATGATATGGGTTGCAGAGCGCTTGTTAACGTTACGTAGAAACTTTGCTTCAAGAAATTTTAAATTTTCTCAAAAAAATGCACAACCTTAACTTTAGAATAAACATAAATAAAGTAAATTATAGAATGGAATTAAACTTAAAAAATCGATTTGCGGAAATGTTTAAGGAATGCTAATAAAGAGCGACTTTATATAGTCCGCGGAGTTTGTGCGCTAGACTTGTAAAGTGGTTTTCTTTTCTTTTGATTCTTCGAGAATTATTGCTTTTAAAGGCATGAATAGCCATACACAGGCATGACACTGTCTTAAAATCAGCGCTCTAGACTCACACCCTTAGCAAATGCTGAGGAAGTGTCATTTGTAATGGTTAAGTTGTAAAATATTTTTGTATGATGACGTGTAATTGTTAAGCGATAAACTCTAAATTTTGGTTTTTTTTTCTTTTAACACATTCCGGGACACAGTTCAGTCTTGAGATATTGTGATATGACACCTCGAAATCTCATACAAAATTTTCATACGTCCATGGCCGTTACGTCATATCACATAAGGTTTTCAATAGTAAGCAAAAAATCCACCAAACCAACTAGGTTGAGCGTGTTGTGACACCCAGTTCAAATTGTTATATTTTTGTATGGCGCTTTAACGGCCACAGGCGGTCTGCCATATCATGTACCTATCATAGCGTGTATAATGACAATATAAAGCCTTGTAGTGTTTGTTATGACACCTACTAACACAGAATTGTGTGCGATACGACACCTGATCACGTGCTCCATACTAACTGTATGAAACTAAAACGGCTGTCGACGGTCTGTCCGCTAGGAGCACCTAAAGTCGACCGCCCACAGCCGTACTGTCAAATTACACGCACACAAGATTACGTCGACAGGCGGAGTGTCCCGGAAAGTGTTAAACTACTGAAAAAAAAGTAGGTAGGTAACGTACAGTGGCGGACACGATCGGCGTAACACTTCCGGTTTTTCTATATTGAAAAATAGCTCTTGTTCTTTGGTAATACAGTCTAGGGCCGACGAAACCATAGACAAATCGGTTACGGCCTCCTAGTCCGTGACTGTACGTTGCAACATGTTGATACCACGATATGTAGGTACCTACTAACTAAACGTTAGATTAATTACAAAAATAATATCAATGGGCGGCTTTGTCGCTATTGAAAGTACATATTTCCTAGTTAACTAATTTGTTGCTAAAACAGTTTTCTGCTCCTAGAACATAATCTAAAGGAAGAGACCGCTCCGCTACCCTCGCCCCCAAGTCATTCCTATCACAAGCAGGGGTGTCACAAAAACAACCCACACACAATGAATAGCGTGAATTTAAATTTCACGGTACACTGCCGCTTTTTGGTTGACCCTGGGGCTTTGTAGGGCTTCGGAGAGAAGAAGAAAGCTGTTGCTTTTAAAAAAATAAAAATCATCACACCTAGAGTTGTTAACTACTTAGTACTTACCATTAGAGTTCTGTAATAGAAACATCTAACTTTTTTATTTTTACAGTCTTCTACTGAATGCTAAAAGTTTGGTTTCATCGCATTGTTATTTTAAGAAGAGAAGGTGTTTACCTATATGATGGATAAGGTACTGGCATAAATTAATAAGTTTTTAATTTCCGAAAAAGTAAATAGTGTTGTTTCTTCTCCTTAGTATATTTTGATAACTATTTAAATATACACTGTATATTACACAAATGATATTAAAAATCAAGGGCGCACATCAACTCAAAAACCCAAATCAGACGGAACATCTTAATTATAAATTTATGTTTTCGCGAATCCATTCGTTTTGGCTATGTTTTTGTTCGCGTATTCTGAAACACATCAATCAAACAGTAGACAGATATAACGATTTAACTCTTTTTGTGACTTTGATTCCAGAAAATACTTATAAAGAATGTAGGTCAACAAAGGGCGATGGAGACCAGCTTTTCATGACGCCGAAGGAGGCAAGCATTATTATATTGAAGACTAGCTTTAGCCCGCAGCTTCGCAAGCGCTTTTTTAGAATAAATGTAAATTACTTGTTCATTTGTTTTGTTAATTACTTTACATTACTCTCTAATCTGTAGTTATACTCAGAAATATCAGGAAATCATTTCTAATTTCTAATCCAAACCCCTAAAGAAATCAATATCATGCAGTTTCCTTTTACAATACAAAAATTTTTAGCTGTTTGGTCTGCAAGCTATAATATTCGTATTTCTGAACACACAAACTATCCTTAGCCTTTATGCATAACTCTGACGATTTAAAAAAATATCCAGTTCATCTACCCGGTAAACTCCGTTTACTTTCATCATCGTCGTCGCTCGCTACCGATTGACGTTCACTGTTGACATTTCTTTTTTCATACAAACTGTAAAGTCCTGTATCAGCGTTCGCAAAAACTAAGAGGACGCCCCTTTATAATAAACTTTATGTCCACCATGTTGGATTTTAAAATTTCTAACTTTTTCGTAATCAGAACCCCCAATATCCTAAAAAAATCCACACATATCGATTTACATTTTGCATTTATAAATTAAAATGATGTCTTTTTTGTAACATCACCCATTTCGATTTGTAAGAAAAATAATAAGCGGTTTCGGTTTTTCATAAAAACTTTGTATCGAGGACTTCAGTAACTATAAAAGCAGTTATGATACCATATTTGATGTATTAATATTAATAGGAGCTTATTTTGAAAATTCAAGTTTCTAGTGTCAATAGTTTAGATTTTAGCGATAAACTTGTTTTACCCTGTATAAGAATTTAAGAACTCAGGGGCAAAAAAACTACTTATGATGTTTTTAATGCAAAGATAATGTACAGTGTAAATTTCAACATTCTGAATCCAGATGTTTAGGAGTTTCATACACACTGTTACATCCTGTATACGGCGTCCTGTTTGTTTTTCGTAATTAGCGCCCCCAACAATCTAGAAACATCACCCATTTCGAATCAAAGAGAATCTACAGTGTAAATTTCAACTTTATAAATCCAGACGTTACACCCTGTATAGGAGTCCCGTTTGTTTTTCGTATTTAGCGCCCCTAACAATTTAGAAACATCACCCATTTCGAATGAAAGAGAATCTACAGTGTAAATTTCAACTTTCTAAATCCAGACGTTACATCCTGTATACGGCGTCCCGTTTTTTTCGTAATTAGCACCCCCAACAATCTAGAAACATCGACCACTTCAATTTCTAAGAAAAATTATGAGCGGTTTCGGTTTTTCATACAAACTTTAACACCCTGTATCAAGGCTTTCAGGACTAATAAACGCAGTTTTGATATCATATTTGATGTTGTAATATTATAAGGAGCTTATTTTGAAAATTTCAAGTCCCTAGTGTCATTAGTTTAGATTTTAGCAAAAAACATATTTCACCCTGTATAGGACCTCAGGGGCAAAATAAAAAAAAAACTAAGTTATTTGTGATGATGGTGATATATAAGGAATCCACAGCCTAAATTTCAACATTCTAAACCCAGTAGTTTCGGAGTTTCATACAAACTGTTACACCCTGTATACGGCGTCCCGGTTAAGTTATCCCAAAATCCCGTCTTAGTGGGTGCTTACGTCACGTAAAGAAGCTACTGTCCAAATTTCATCTTTCTATCTTCAGCGGTTTCGGCTGGGCGATGATGAGTGAGTGAGTGAGTGAGTGAGTGAGTGAGTAGATCAGTGGTATTTGGATTTTATATATATAGATTCATGATTGGCATAATTTTTGACTGTAATTACTTCTCTGTATAAATTTATTATAATATTTTTATGTTTGTAACCGTTTCACGGTGTAGGGCTGGACCGATTGTTCTCAAATTTGGAATCAAGGTTGGTAAGACCCCGGATTAACATTAACACATAGGATATGCATTGAAATAAGTGGATTTCGTTGTTTTTTTTTTAATGTTTTTTGTATCCAGGCGAATCATAGCAAAAAAAGGGCAGACAAAGCTGCGGTGCGAACATCAAGCAACTCTAGTAAGTAGTTCCTTATAATATACTAGAGGCTTCCCCGCGGTTTCACACGCGCAGATTTCTCATAAACACAAAAAACAATTTTTTCCCGTTCCCATGGGAATTTCGGGAAACCCTTTCTTAGTGCTCACCAACACTTTCTAAGGAACCTACATACAAAATTTCAGCCCGCTACACCCAGTAGTTTCGGCTGTGCGTTGTCTGTCAGTCAGTCAGTCAGTCAGTAACGGAAGAGTTTTATATATATTGATTTATATGTCAAAAATCTATTTTTAAGCAACTAGCTGTCCCGGCGCATTTCGTATCTCGCTGTAAAATCTTATATGGAAAAATTTAATTCAATTTACTAATTTCCCCTCCATTTTTCCACATTTTCTCACCTTTTAAACCTTACCTGGACTACTAAGAACATTTCAAACCCAAAATCAGCTAAATCGGCCCGGCCGTTCTATTTTTATGTATATAGTAGATAGAAGCAAATAGATAGTAGAAGTGGATAGATAGATTGATAGTAAATAAAAGTAGATAGTGTACTGGGCTAGGCCCTACGTGTCATAAATCCACAGTTGCACTTGCTGAGGAAGGCGTAGCGCATCAAATTATATAATTTTCTGGTATCAGAAATTAGGGGTGGCACGTGTTAGAGGAAAACGAATGAAATCACACGTTTCACTGTTTTGATTGTCCATTGCTAAATAAGAAATTCTTGCTGATGATTTTCGTTTTTGTCAAGATTTTATGGATTGGATGATAACATAGTTGTACGGGCAAATTTTATGTTGCACCTGTACTTGTTATGTAGCTAGGTAGCTGACAGTAAGAAAGTAAGAGCCGACGCGTCTATATACGCGCGTAAACGGTCTCATACATTGCTATACGTTTGATATAATCGCAGCACCCCCCGCACGAAACCCCGCGCAACGCCCCGCGTGCCTACGATGCTGAGAGTGTTGGTCAACTACAATTAAATCTTAAATTATGTTAATAATATTGCGTTGCAGTATTCATCTAGGCCCTGTACATATACATATGTACGTATCCGTACAATATTATATTGTGTTCCTAGCAATTAAAATATGGATTTGCCTAAAAATATTCAAATAATAAAACTAAAGTGATCAGATAACGTAAAGGAAGTGGGAGTACACTGGATGAAGTCCGGACACGACCGGTCGGTATGGCAATCTATGATGGATGTAGAGATGATGATTGTTATTGGAATAACTCCTAAAACATTTTTTTATATATTGAATATAATACAAGCGCAAAGCTATGTTTTATATTTCACTAGTCGACCCGGCGAACTTCGTACCGCCTAACCTATAACTATCTTTGCATATTATATTTATAAACCTCCACTTGAATCATTTTATCTATTTAAAAAAACCGCATCAAAATACGTTTCATAATTTTGTAGATTTAAGCATACCTACATAGGGACAGACGCGACTTTATTGTATACTATGTATTAATTTTACCTTGATACCACAAAATAAGTACATAACCAGAAAACCGTAGCTCACCTTAAAGCCCTGAAACCGTCATTGGGTATGGGTACTAAATCAATTACTATATCCTATCTGCCTATCGGCTAGCACCAAAAGAAAATCATAGAATGACTACCTACCTCCATTTGTCCATACCTACCATGCCAACAGCGATCCGTCGGTCGCTCGGAGAGGCACGTAGCGCCGAGGCCGCAATCACAGCGCGATCTGTAATCCAGGGGCCGGCAGCGTAATGAGAAGTGGGAGCTGATTGGATATGGATTGCTCTCCGGTCTGGGCTGTGGGAACATTGCCTGATGCTGCCTATGGGAATGATATTGCAATGCGGACTAGATTTGATAAATTGGTGGTCTCGGAATGATGTGTTAATGTTGCGCTATCGTTTGAAGCATATTTTGCGACGATGACCAGGAAATCAGATTGAAAGCTGCTTATATTTAATCAAAATCGTCGGAGTCACTGGTAATAAGCAATATTACATTATTGCCTTCGTGTTTGGTATGTAGGTATATTAATTGGGCAATCCCGAGAATGACACACTGTATTTGACACGACGAGACTATTTGAGACATGTTTTCAAAAACTAATTTGACGACCGTAAAAAAAACTCAGTGTAAAAGTTAATATCAGGGGTAGATGGTATTACGGCTATATTTGCAATATTGCTTTTCGAACTAAAGCGTTAAAGTAATAGAAAATAAACGAGAAGATGTCGAAAAGTAATATTGCAAATGCAGTCGTATTATTGGGGTAGTTTAGTTTCATGATCGAGTTGAGAAACACACTTTTGTGTCGTATTCGTTATTCACAAGTTACGCGTGACAGTGATCACGCACGTCACGGCTCGTGTTCGGTTCGTCACAACCCTGCTCCAGCTGCTTCTGTCGAATAATGTGCTATGATGTGAATATGACCGGAAAACTTATTTGAACAGTGTGCTAGGTATGTAGTGTTATTACGGAAGTGTAATAACTTTTTACGGTGTTATGATTTTTAAAGTAGCCAAAAACATGCGAGAGAAGAGGCCCTATGTCCAACAGCGCACATGCTGGTGATGATGATGATGAAGATCTTGGCTTGTACAGTCACGGACTAGGAGGCCGTAACAGATATTTCTATGGTTTCGTCAACCCTAGACTGTATTACCAAAGAACAAGAGCTATTTGGCGATACAGAAAAAGCGGCACTTGAGACAAGTTTTGAGAGTTGAAACGTTTTTGTGACGGGTTTTATGGATTTGTATCCTTTTTCCAAATCAGGGACACAAAAATTCCAATGCATGATTTCAAAAAATAATCACAGCAACGCTCATATACTTTTTGTCATTCTCTAAAGTCTCTTGGTAAGTGCCTCGGCGTGCCATGTCGTAAATATTTAAAAAAAAATGTCACACTAATACGCTAGTCCTAGGTAGCTTCATCTACCTACTTACCTCTTTTAGCGGTACTAAATACTAGATTTAAAACGCCATATGGCAGTCCCAGGATGTCACTGCAGGAGGTCCTCAGCATCCCTTTGTTGGTAGAGTGCCAACAGAAAATATGAACTGTAACAACCCTCTAAAATATTAAGTTTAATAACACCCCGCGGTTTTGAAGTTCGTTTAAAAATTGCCCTCTGACTCGACGCGGGGTGAAACTTTGTTTATAAAAGTTTATTTGTTTTTCCTGTTGATATTTCTCACTGTTACAGTTTTTAGTTTTTACCTACATAGTAGTACCTATAATAGAACATGAGTGGCTGATTCGCAATCTTGCTTGTACAGTGGCGGACACGGTCGGCGTAACACTTCCGGTTTTTCTGTATTGCAAAATAGCTCTTGTTCTTTGGTAATACAGTCTAGGGCTGACGAAACCATAGACAAATCTGTTACGGCCTCCTAGTCCGTGACTGTACCTCCTTAAAATACCACATACTACCTGTACCAAGTTACTATACTGTGGTGTTACTATACCAAGAGTTATGTTATAAAATTAAGATAAGATTTAGTATACCTACTTTTGTTGGCTGCAAGTTAAGTTATTGTGGTTTTTTTTTTCTGATTTTTTTTATTTAGTTAAAAATATAATGCAAACATAAAATCATATTTATAATTTATACAAGCTGTCCCAACGAACTTCGTATCGCGCCTCACAATTCTTAAAAAACTTCTCACCAATTTTTTTCATATTTTCTCACCTTTAAACCTTTTTTTATTTCCTTTTAGTCTCTAAGCTGATTTAAATTTATTCAAATTTAATTATTTTTCATTTTCCAAAGCACGATAACCTTAAAGCACGATAACTTTTCGTCTCCAAAGCACGATAACCTTATTAAACTATAAGGCGATTTCTTGGAGTACCTATATTTAAAAAATAAAAGAACAACATTCTACAAGTTGTATAATACTTATATTATTAAGCTTTTAATTAATTTCAGGCAAATTTTATAGGTAATTGAATTTATCCAGAATCGATTTTACGTAAACCACCCTAAGCCCACCTATGTCACGTGACATCTCTGTAAGACGAGCCTGGGCCCTAGAGGTCGGGCAATGTCATAGCCTAATACTAATTTAGAGGGTCGTTTGAGAGGGCAGGAGGCAGGGGAAGGGACGAAACTCATTTCAGGGTTCAATGAGCAACCGAGCAGACTCAGGTTTTCAAGAAGGGCTACATCGAGCAGGTTCTGTGTTCGAGTTTGATTCGAGTTCGAATTTCATTGTAAATTTGTATAAAGGGAAATGGAAACTAAATAATCGATCAGCGAAATTTGGCGAACCTGAACATAGGTTTAGGCCTTCTAGCTAAATACTTTTATTTGCAAGAATTGCAAGTTTTGCTATTTGCCTATGTAGCTTTTGTTTGGAAATTGAAGAATTAAGGTTTAAACTCATAGGTATGTATCTACTAAGAAATATGTACGTTTGATCATCACAGAAGAAAAAAAACTTTGAGGAAAAAACTACAGAAAATTGTAGCACATAATTATTTACACGTGTATTGTTTTCCAGACATCCGTACTTCAATACACAGTATAAAACAAAGTCGCTTCCCGCGTCTGTCCCTATGTCTGTTTAAATCTTTAAAACTTTGCAACGGATTTTGATGAAATTTTTAAATACATAGAGTGATTCAAGAGAAAGGTTTATATGTATTACATGCACAACATAGGCGGTACGAAGTTCGCCGGATCGACTAGTAATATTAGAAATGCGAAAGTAACTCTGTCTGTCTGACTCGGTTTCCTGAGAAAACTACTGAACCTTAAAATTTAGTATATGGATAGCTAGAGAGCCTGAAAAAGGACAAAGGCTACCTTTTATCCCGAAATTGGGAATTTCATGTTATAAGGGAAAAATGATCTGGCGAAGCCTCGGGGCGCCCACTAGTAGGTACCTATATAAAAAGCTTATTCAAACGAGGTTGCATGGTATCCCTCTAGAACGAAGTCGATGGATGTAATGCTTGCCTAGCGCCGGCACGACGAATGTTGCGGTCTCGTCAGCTCGTCTTAGGAGGGCTATAATACTATGCATCTCTTCAACTTTCATATATTCTTATACTTCATTGCGAAATTTCTTCTAGGTCTTCTGATTAAAAAAATCAATTCTCCAAAATACTTTTTATTTACTTAAGACATTTTTCTTTTGATAGATTTAGTGAAAACGTGTTTGTAATTTTTTATTAAACTTATTTTTTCTTCTTCAAAGAACTGCATAATTTACTCCTAGCAAGTTATGGAAGCTATGAGTGCGCAATCTACCAAACTGCCTGGCGCACTTACGGATCGAACGTTTAGTCTAATACCATACGCCTATTACCTCAGCTATTTATGGGCAATTATTCTTCAGGTCTATAGTCTTAAAAAACGGTCGCCAAGGTGTATGGTTACTTCCCATTACGTTGGGAACACAACAATTTGTAAAATTGCCAAGAATAAAAACATAATAAGTGGCAACCCTGTGATTAGGGATCACCGACTAAACGGCCCATCGGGCTTCGATCGACTTGACGCTTCTTGAAACTAAACTTTTTTTATAACTAAATCATAGGGAAAAAAAACAAGTTAATAATGCAACAGTACTCTTAGATTATTGGACATTCGGTTGCGAAATAAAAGAAATGAAACCTTGTTGTCTAGTCTAGAACAATGAAAATTTTATTTTTATACATGCATAGCTTTTTATACTTCTAGGTCTCCTTCTCAGTTTAACCTGTGTTTTTGTTAAGAAACGATCGTTTTTCATGTAATAGCCAATATTAGAATCTCTGATAACCTAAATTTCAACCGACTGCAACCGTCTCCGGCAGTTGGACAGTTTTTTTCGCCGACAGAACGCGGACGCGAGCTAAACCGAACAGTTACAATAATTGACGTAAACGTTTCCTCAAAGCCGACCTTCGGGGCACGATCTGAAGTCACATAAAAAAATAGTCTTGTCGATTTTCGGTATCGACATATTTATCGATTATTTTAATCGCGGCGGACCGGCGCGGGTGTCCGGCGTCTGCTCGTAATAGGTCGTAATCGGCCGCTAATCGGAGGAACAATTTTCAAAATTGTCGGTGCTTGTTCGGTGACCCATCGTTGGGCTGAAATCTCTCGAAAGGCCAGTGTTGTCAGCAGTATCGATATTTTGTCGATTCGGCTAGTAAGGTTCGCCGAATGGGGTTAGCTCTGAAAATTTCAAAAATATGTAGGTAACTCTTTGTAATATGTTTAGTTTTATTATTAATGGTTTTACAATTTTTAATAGTTATTATCAAATATTTAAACGTAGGTATTTTATTTATAGTTTTATTTTGGTCCATGTTTTTATTAACAACAATTTCTAAAACCACGACGTAATGAAAAAAAGAATTGCAATGCTCATCGCGTAGTAATCAAATCATTCACCACAGCTGCTGAGACGAGACGTGGGTTATCGATGACACATCTAAACCACATTATTTATGCCCACAAAAAACATCAATGTTAAATTGGCAGCAAACCGTCTAACCCCTGTATCGATCACAATAATCGATCGTGTGGCACGTAATTGCGCGGCATCGAACCCGCGCCCGCGACCCATTATGTCATTATATGAAATTTAACCGACCGGAGAGAAACAATAGATAATTTTGATTCCTGAAAGTGAACCTTCTTCCCTGACCGTACCCCTTACTTAGTTTTGACAGGTTTACTCGGATCCGACGTTTTGGTTTTGAGCTGTAACATCACTACGGTATTCCCAGCTGATGGATTTCGGACCCTATCTGTTGTAGAGAGAAATTCGAAATTAGACCATCAGGCGAACGATAGTCAAATTGGTCGTTCCGAATTCAAAATTGGCTCGCTGATAGCGCGGCGCCCGCGCATCACCTGTGGTGTCCCGTGCCAGCCACAGAGCAAACTATCGAGAATTCGCAGGCTGTTATAGAAAATTAAACGGTTTCTGTAATAATCGATTTATCGGATGCTCTGACGGGAAGTGAATACAATTTGATGTCTGCTGGAGGGTGAGGGATTAGCAAATTATTTGAGCTTGTTGCTGCGTAGCAATTCAAGTAACGTTTTACAAAATATTAACAACTGCATTACATTGTTTGTAGCGTAGTTCATAAACGTGAGCAAACAATATTTTAGAATTATTTTGATTTCTTTACTCTACATCCAATCCACAATACAATTCAATGAACCATCACTCACCTCACCTAGTTACCTCCATAGCCTTTGTAAAAAGTAAGTGCTAAGTATTTATTATTAACGAGCTTTCCCGGCTTACTTTGTTACGCCATAGAATATACTACAAAATACTTGGCTCTATAGACTATGTTCGTTTGACTGCCCAGAATGTCCGAATAAAAAACAAACAACAACAACAAACCACCTGTCAAAATATGTAAACAACGGAAAAAAGATTGCACCTTGGGTTACATTATTTGAGTTTAGGTAAGGATCCCTAATTTTTTTGAAAATCTTATATAGGCTATGACACTCGGGGTTAATGTAGCTTCCTACCAGTGAAAGAATTTTTCAAATCGGTTCAGTATTTCCGGAGCCTATTCGTTACAAACAAACAAACAAACAAACAAACAAACAAATCTTTCCCCTTTATAATATTGGTATAGATTATAGTTTCGTATAAATACTACTTTTTTTGTTTATTTGAATCCTTGCTAATTAAACTCCAACTTAACCTTCATGAATTTTCATGAAAAACATTCTGGGATGCCTTTACCTTTAATTTTAAGATATTTAAACTATTTTCGCAGACTATTCCAATTAATGTTAACTTATGTTATTTTTATAGTTAAAAAAATGTGTATAAAGCGGAATAAATACAATTACTTATCACAGTCATTAAACAAGTTTCTGAAGCTAAAAATTGTATTTTACATAAATTGTTTATATATCTATAACTTTTGCAACGGCTCGCTTGGCTGGCTGTGACTGGTAAGTACCTACTAATAAAAAAAATCGTTTCAGTTCACCTCTCCATCCTCTCTCACAGAAATGTGTCTGCCAGCCAGACAGTCGGACAAGCGAGTGATGTGGTCTGCGGCGGTGCCGACCGCAGCTCGCTAGCCTTTGTGAAATGCAGATTAAACTGAAGAAATTACACTTTGACAATCCCGACTTTTAAACCGCGACTTTACGACTCGCGTTGATGGATGTCGGGTTTGTTTTACTTCGAGGGAATCTTGGTGACGGGGTATGTTGTTCCAGAAAATGCATTTCTTCAGCCGCAAAGATGTCCAATGCTGTACATGGCCTCCCCTACACATCAACTAAATATCATTGTATGAGGTTTGGCCATAATCGCTCTGCTACCTTTTGCCCATTAAATAGATCTATCGCCACGAAATATTTTCGTTCTCAGATAAACAAAAATTGTTCCCAGGTATGAATTATCAAATTAATGTTAATATATGTGTAAAATAAGAGATCGATAACCAATAAAATTATATTGCATTACATGAATATAAACTTCGTTCTTATAATAACAGTTTTGTTACTTAAATAATAGCTCTGTGCTCAGAATGGTAGATCTGTCACTATTCTGCTAGCCATAAGCCAGCTATTTTAAACCAGCGCTGATTGTTCAGTGGTAATTATTTTAAACAATAAATATTGATTATTTTGACTTTAATTGTTTTATTTACTACTCTGCTAAAAAAATTATTTAAATATAATTTATACTACCAGTGGAAATTTAGAACCTTGGGAGTCTAGTTAAGTAGCAGAATCTTTTGGTTGAAACGATGATGACAACCCTAATTTTTTATTTGCACTTAATGCAATTTTCTAGTAAAATAATATGATTTATTGGTGATCTCTTTAAATTAGTTTGCTTAAATACTTATTAGGACACACCTATTATAATACATACAAAAACATTTATTTGGTACTAGACCTTATATCTCAGGATTTTAGGTGATTTATTGTGGAACTGATTTTGCATTGTTTGGTGACTACATTTTGGTGACAGATCTACTATTTTGAGGACAAACCCTATTATTTAAGAAACACAAAACTAATTAAATTGGTGATAGCTTAAATGATACCCTTAATATAGTCTAGAACCTACACAGAAACATTAGATGAATCTTCAATCCCACCGAACCCTTCTAAAAAACGACCAAGTCGCAGCATCCCATTCAAAACTAATCAAGTATTATCTAAAATCGTTGGTCCCTCGCTCGCAACAGAAACAAAACAAAACAGTTTCTTATAAAAATAAAAGTAAAATATTAAAACAAATGAATGGGGGCGGCGTATGTGCGCCCCGTGGTACATAAATCACGCAGCGACGGGAACCCAACGCGGGATTTTAATAAACATGAGAGAGATTTTAACTACGGGAATATTCATTCATTGGCTGCCTTCTTCGTTTTGTAGTGCCCCTTCAGGCTGCGGCCGTGTGAAGCTGGAAGGTTTTAGTTTTAGTGCAGCAAACAATTACAGGCTGCGGCGGTGCTACAGATCGGCGCCACACTTTCAGCAGCACCCTTATTTTGTAACGTTGAAAGACGCTTGGCTCTCATTTCAACCTCATTTTAAAGAATGGTATAGGGTAAAACGTCCTATTACCGTGGTAGGCAAAATCACGTCCTATTACGGCTCTATTTTATCTTTTGCAATTTATAATTCGTTGTGACTGTGTATAGTAAAGGTGAATACATAGTGTCCAAGGTAAACTAACACGTAACTTATTTCCTAGCACTTGTGCGTTTAAAATCGTTTAAAATTACTTAAATTAATTATTTTGTGTAACGTCAGCGAAACGAGAAGCTGTTTCATACAAACGCAGACTGACTCGCGGTAGAGCATTTATTTTCAGACTTCGTTTTTAGTCCAAACAAACACTTTAAGATTATTTTACTATAGTCGAATACTTTTTACATTCAAGTAGTCTTAGTTAATTTAGTTGTTTTCTGTTTAAAATCAATTTAAACAAGTAAATATGAGTAAACAAAAGTCCGCCTTATTAGGATGGCTTTTTGAGGGTACCGCCTATTACGGTGGGTACCATCGGTAATAGGAAGAACTCAGTTTCGGTCTGGTCTGGGTCTGGTTGTTGTATATCTTTGTATGTTTTTCGGGCATTTACGTTTCTGTATCTAGGGATAGATACAGATCTACCTAGTTAAGGGCTGTGTGTGTTATACGATCTCTATTTATTAACAGAGTCGCAAATATCATCAGACGATTTCTATCTAAGAGAAGAGAGAGACTTTTGTCATTTAGCAGCTTGCCGGCGCCGGAGTTTTTCTAAAAAGTTTGCAATTTTAACACAAATACATTCTTTAATTGCGCCATTAAAGGGGAGTGCACCAGATATTTCTCCCGATGAATGTACTATATAATGCTGTATAATAACTTAAGGTGCCGCTTCTACATAAATGAGAATAAAACGAGAGGAGCGCAGGGGCGGCGCCGGCGCAGCGGCAGTGTTGGGCTGTGTGCTTTGTGGTTATGTGTAGCATGGCTGCTCTACCAAACTCATACAACTCTATGCAAGTATTTGTTTCAAGGATGTTAGTTTTTCTTGCATCATCACGACCGAAAGTAACCACAGTTGGACATAGGTCCCCACCATAGATTACCACAAAGCCAAACATTGTTTGTGAGTTTTGTCCTGAATCGTCACGCTTGGCAGGCGGTTTGGCCATCGCAGTATGGCCGTGCAAGCTTTTCAATAAAGGAGCTGATCCTTTTTCTTCGGGTGTTTGCGTAGTTGCTTTACGACACCCATAGAACGAGATGGGATGGTGGAATTCTAGGCCGCCACCTCACAACAGGAATGAAGCACTGTAAATTTATCAAAGATAAAAAACTCAGTTATTTAACCCACTTAGGAAAGTTATTAAATAATGTAGAGCCTATTTTACACCACTGAATTTTATTTAAAACTAGCTGTCCCTCCCGGCGATCTTCGTATCGTGCCTTACAATTTTATATGGAAAAGTAAATTATCGTTTTCACTAACTTTTATATATTTTCTCACCTTTTAAATTTTACCTGGACTGCTACGAACATTTCAAAACCAAAATCAGCTAAATCGGCCCGGCTGCGTTCTCGAGTTTTAGCGAGACTAACTAACCACGATTATTTTTATATTATAGTAGTTCTTTTTATATATTAGATATTGTAGGTAGTTTATTTAATTAGAAATTATCCTCAGTAAAGGAAATGTAGCGCGACTTTTCCAGAGCGACCCGGCACAGCGAGCACAATCTTAATTGCCGGGTTGCGCAGACGCAGCTCCTTGATGGCCGCCCGGGCCAGTAGATGCGCCGACGCCGACGCACCGATCCCTCACCGAGATTGTGCTATAAAATTATTTCCAACATTTGTCTCGGTCTGCGCAAGCACCGGGAATTACTGGTTACCAAGAAACGCAACTCCTGTAGGACCGAATAATTCATTCCAAGGATGGTTCTGTCATACCTCTATGCTGGTTAAAAGTTCTAGCTTTGTTATGAATTTATGATATTAAATTTTTTTTGAAGAATGTGTGAATTCTTTCGGTGTCTGTTCTAAGAGCTATATTCCCTGATTAAAAAAAAATCTTACTAAAATTATTTTTTAATTGTAAAATACACGAAAGTAAATAAGTCCAAGATATCTATGTAGGAAACATGCGATAGATTAGTTATATTATGTCAGAAAAAAAACTGTATGGCACCACTCTCGTAACTTTGTATTATTATTATTGTTACAAACCTTTTTGACCCGTGCTCATGTTATATAAAAACAAATATCTGAACATCTGCTACGTCAGCTATATCACTCTACGCGAGCACATCTGCTGCAACTCTACGACCTTAACATTTTTCCACTCTATAATTTTCTCTACGCAACCTAATCCATAGATTAGCAACAGCTCCGGTGGGTGGTTCTTCGCGTAAGCAATAATTACTGGGGGCGTGCTCGGCCGGCTTCCTGGCCAGCTTGCCAGGCTTTGAACTAACTTTTTACATATTTTTTGAGATTCGAAAGTTTTTTTTTCGAACGTAGTTTTATGAACTAAGTAAATCTATAAATTCCAGCCAGAATTTTTTTATTTGATAATTTATATGCTTTATGCCAGTATTTTCTGTGGCTTCTTTTTTTACACTTTTACACATTGGTGGCATAGAACGCTTTACATTTTGCACTTTAGGCGGTAACTCACGGTATGGCGCGAAATTCAAATTTTTTCACGTTTTTTAATTATTTTGGCGAAAGTATTCATTTTAAATGAAGTTTGATTGAATTCGCGTACGTAAAAACCTATTTCCCACATTGTGATATATCGTTTTTGAAAGACAGAGTTACCGATTTTGTGTATATGTCACCGGAAAATAACAAGAACCGTAAATTTATAAATTTACTAGGAAATTTATAAACTTTCGTAGGATTCTAAACGAGTGATAAATTGTATTATTTTACGCCTACATTTTCGTAAATTGATAAACTTACTAAACTCACTCGTAAAATAATAAGTAACCAATAACCAAACGCCATGTACTTATAATGAATTGAAATTTAACACAGAGCTACGAAAGTTTTAGCCATGACCAAAATGTTTTATTTTGGTAGAGTGAAATAGGGAATTTTAACCCCCTACTAGGTAGGTAGGTAGGTAGGTACCTAAAATACAAGGTTACTTTTTGATAAAATATGCTATTATCCCATAAAAGCATATTATATCTGTCACCGTTATAGTGCGAAATACGTTAATGTGCTCTTTACAGGGCAATGTACACATTAACTGTTTAGGTCAGTTAATGTGCGAAATTTTATGTGAAATATGGGGTATCCGCACTTTACTTTTAATGTGCGTATTACCGGATGTCTCGCCGTTAAAGTGCGGAAAACAGAAAGCTCCGACCGAAAATTCAAATCTAGGGCAAAATTGTAGGTTAGGTTAGGTTTGGCTTGTGATCTTTAACCAGCGTAGCGAGCGAAGCGAGCGGAGCTTGGGTTACCTGTGTTAAACTGAAATCTAAGGCAACAATTTTTCGAACTTAACTTAGTCGTTAACTCTGTAGATTACCTAGGGATTTTTCAGATTACCTAGTTAATGTTGAGAACTACATTTTATTTCGAACTCTAACGGATTCAGCCAGTTAGTGCACTTTTACTGAATTTCGCACATTAGCGGTCACATATTAACCTATTAACCTACCTAGTTTTTAGTACCAGTAAAAATACTTTTAGTGTGATCGAATTGTTTGGCAAGTCTGATTGTACGTAAGTCTATGGACGCAAGCATTTTCACTGTCAACATCGACCAATCAGAGAGCAGTGTGTTATTTTCCGTATTTCAAAAAGCGTAAAATTAAAAGCTCTTCTGTGATTGGTCGATCCGTTTAGAATCTTACGGATTGATATCCGTTAGTTTATAAATTTACTACGACGCGTCGAAAATTTATAAATTTGCGAAAAAGTGGGCGTAAAATAATTCAATTTATCTCTCGTTTAGAATCCTACGAAAGTTTATAAATTTCCTAGGAAATTTATAAACTTGCGAATCTTATTATTTTCCGGTGACATATATTCAAGGAACTTGTTTAAGGTTAGTTAAGGTGGTAACCTTAACTGACTTTGGCACCTAACTTATTAGGTACTTACTAGCTGATATTTGTTTTTTTAAATTGAGACTTGACACGACCCTATACCGATATACTTCTGCAAGCCGCCTTATCCTAAAAGCTTTCCAACCTACTATAAAGTTTTTGCTTTGCAAATTATTAAAACTGTTCTAGACAAGAAAATTACCCAAATCCTAAACTATTACCTAATTAATGGGCAGGCCTAGCCTAGAAAACTCACAAAACTGAAATCGTTAGTTAGCACTTTAGTACAAGTTAGCAATACGTTTTATAATTTAAATACCTAATCGAAAACTAAAACAATAGTTAAATATCATTCGTCGTTTTAATTAACTGCAATTAATCACTTCCTTCCAACGGCTAGGTATCATTAGATAACAAATTATTCAAGCTACGGCAACAGGCTGATTGCTGTCTACGGTAGCACAAAAGATCAATACGAGTCAGACAAACACAAGTTGTTAACATGAAAATGTCGATGACCTTGCTCGAAACATTTTACGTTACACGTGGATCTCTGTATAAAGTTGTTTTCTTTTAATTAATTTAACGGTAATATTCGACGTAGCTAAAAGAGGGGTGTGATACACCAAATTCTGTTACGAAAATTAAGGAATTTATTTAGGCGCTTACAACGAGAGAAAACTTTTCCTTTAGAACGTCGTAGTACGGTCGAAAACTCAGAAAAAAAAACAGCATAATTTCGATTTGCCTAAGCTTTGTCCACTATAAGTATTAATTCACAAAATATTTAGTTTTAGGTGTAAAGTAATGCTATTTCATTATGTTAAATTTCAAACGCTGCTTTTGACATTCGATCAACTGGTATTTTCAGCCCACCATACTATAATACTGTACAGATGCTTACAATTTTGAGTTTAGTAAAATATTGCTGTAAATCAGCCCCAGCAAAGTGGAAGATGCTTAATAAATTTGTAGCGCTCGGCAGGTTAACAAGGTGCGAGTAACATGTCTTACCACAGACAAAAAAGCTGAAAACATCTCATGAATTCGTGTATGTAAATGTAAGTATGCGGTAAAGTATTTCTGACCATAATAGGACCGAAGACAACACAGGGTGACGTCACGCAAGGAAACTCAAGTGTCTACCACAAAAAGAAGAGTTAATTCCACGCGCTCGCCCGAGGCGCCTTCGCGAAATTATGACAATAAAAACTGGCCCAAAGTGGACTGAAAACAGGAACGTTAAGATCCTCTTTTTGTTTACTCCGCCTGAGAATCAGCTCGATTTAACATTTACCAAAAATGGTTATGAGATCGCGTTCGATAAAGTATCAGGTTTAAGTAGGTGATATGTTTTCTAAACTTTTAATAACATCGTTACCTATTTTCAAAATCAGAGGTCTATAGATTCTTTAACGATTTTTATAACCAATACATAGTATTAAATGAAGTCGCCTCCCGCGTCTGTCCCTATGTATCTTAAAAATACGCAAAGGATTTAAATATGTTTTTTTAGTAATAGATAGTAATTCAAGGGAATTCAAAAGGAAGGTTTATAAGTATATCTAGAGGCTGCCCCGCGGTTTTTCCCGCGCAGATTTCTCATAAACACAAAAAAAAAATTCCCGTTCCCGTGGGAATTTCGGGAAATCCCTTCTTAGTGCTCACCTACACTCCCCAAGGAACCCACGTGCCAATTTTCAGCTTTCTACGCCCAGTAGTTTCGGCTCTGCGTTGTCTGTCAGTCAGTCAGTCAGTCAGTAACGGAAGAGTTTTATATATATTGATACATGCACCAAATAGCAATAGGTAAGGCGGTACGAAGTTCGCCGGGTCGACTAGTATATACCTATATATATTTGTATTAAAATTATTATTTTTATATTAATTATACCTTCCAAGGATAAGCTCGCTTTCGGCTCTTGTTTCAAATAATCATCCTAATACTATTATATCATAAACGCGATAGTTTGTAAGTATGGATGTTTCTTAGGTACTCTTTTACGTAAACAATTCTGAATTGAATTTTTATAAAACTTTACAATAACATAGCTTATACATCAGACTAACACATAGGCTACAATTTAAAAAGATATTGTAAATAGCATTTAAGCTATTCGAAATACTAATTCTGCGCAGACGAAGTCGTAGGCACCAGCTAGTTTAAAATAAATGTCTTATCTAACTGAACCTTCTTTCTTCAAAAGCTGTCGAGTAGTCACTCCACCGCCTGCCTCCTCTGCAACCCTGGTATTATCCTGGTAGCGCTAATTGTCTTGCCTCGTTATCTATACCAATATTATAAAGAGGAAAGATTTGTTTGTTTGTAACGAATAGGCTCTGGAAATACTGAACCGATTTGAAAAATTCTTTCACTGGTAGGAAGCTCCATTAACCCCGAGTGTCATAGGCTATATTAGATTTTCAAAAAAATTAGGGATCCTTACCTAAACTCAAATAATATAACCCAAGGTGCAATATTTTTTCCGTTGTTTACATATTTTGACAGGTGGTTTGTTGTTGTTGTTTGTTTTTTATTCGGCCATTCTGGGCAGACAAAAGAACATAGTCTATAGAGCCAAGTCTTTTGTAGTATCTTATATTCTATGGCGTAACGAAGTAAGCCGGGAAAGCTCGTTCTTTATTAAATTTATACTGGCACTTGTTGCAAAGAATCATTTAAACAAAAGCCAAGATCACATTTAAAGTTTTTCTGCTTCTTAACCAGCGTTGCCAATGTGTAATTCCCCAAACTGCGGGGAATCCCAAAGCGATTGGGGAATTTGTGGGGAGAGGCACTGTGTGGGGAATATGCGGGGAATTCAGCATTTTACAAATTCAAAAAAACTTACAACCAAAACATCCATTGATCGAATATAAATTACTGCCTTTAATTAATTTAATTTAAAAAAAAGCTCAAACTTATCTTTATGGAAGAGATTATTTACCTTATTCGTTTGAATTACTGAATAATAGCGAAATTAAATATTGAAAATGTATCACCCCACCCTAAAATCAGTCAGTTGGATATCCTTAGTCTTTGCTAATGTATAATATTTGTTTATTTTAAGTATAAATTATAGAAAACATAGATATTTTTTTCTTTTTTTGGTTTGTGTTCGAGTAAGTTAAATTTACACTTTATCAGTTTTTACATGTATTTAAGCTAGTAAGTATTTACTTTTAAGCCTGAACATAAGAGAAACCCGGAGGAGGATTATAATATACCGGATGATTTTTTTTAAGTGATATTGCGATTTTTTTTTAATGTTTGTCATTAGTAAATGGTTGATTTTTAAAGTTATTTCGTAAATAGTTCACTATCTCATTGTGTGGGGATTTTGTGGGGAATCAGGATATTTTTCTCCCCAAATTTGGGGAATTTGACCAGTGATCTTGGGGAATCTGGTAAATAGCCATTGGCAACACTGTTCTTAACCTAAATGATTGAACACACTTTCTTCAAGAGACGAACGAGTTATCACATCCATCCCTAACCACCGTGCCTGCAGGCTTCGCCGCCCCACCGCCTGCCTCCTCTGCCGCCCTGGTATTATCTGGTAGCGCTGGTCTTTGCTCGCGGCTAGCACGCAGCACCCGCCCTAGCAGCTGGCTTAGTCAACTTTGAATATTTTTTAAGCTGAAAATATTTAAAGTTGAATCTGTATGATAGATAACTACTATATAGATATGACCTACTTTTAACTGACCGTGTTATTGCAGCATGCCACGGCATGGATGTTGCATTGTATAACCGCTTAATTACTAATCTGCAAAATTAATAATCTTGAAAGCGAAAAAAACTCTCGTTCTTACGGAACTTTTCACCTCTAAGTAAAAGACACAAAATGTTTTATACAGTGAAATAATTAACAATTGGAAATCCCTTTCCATGAGATACATAAAAGTCTTTAAACTTAAAGCCTCCTAGTCGTAAAATGAGTTTCCCACGTTTTCTCTAAAAACTAATCACAAATAGATTAAAAATGGGTTTTTAAAATATTAAAACAAAACAAAGAGAGGTTGAAAAAGTCAATTTTTAAATTAAATCGGGGGCCCGGGGGCGCGGTGGGCACGCTACCTTATAAGCGAGGTCTCAGGTTCGGCCCCGGGCCACCACTCCTCCAAGGAAGGTGTAATTTGGGATAACGAGATGTTTCTACTAATGTCTCGATATATGGTGGTTATGTAAATTCTGGTTCTGATTTTTAATTGGTTTATACTACCTTATCCTAAACTTGTATTGTGTAGGTTTTACCTATTAAAAGAATTTACATGTGTGAGTGAACTAGTGCATCCTTTCAGCTAGTATCCATATTTAATGATAATAATTAATATTAATTTTGCTTTATGAAAGTTATTATGGTACGTACTGTACTAAATAACCCCTTACCTACTGTTTGTGGGTAACGAGGCACTTTTAAGATTTCTGCATTTATTTTCCCGTGTGAATTAAACTAATTTAAATTTAAATAGTAAGTAGGTACAAAATAAATCTACTTTAATTTCAATCAACATTGACTCTTTCTATTATCTTGTAGAAACCCGAGACTTTCTTGCAACTCACTTCGTCAAAACATCCTATTACATTTTCTTTGTAAAAAACGTAACGCCCGAGGTGACGAGGCGTATTTTTTCTGACTTCTGGGAGGAGCTCTACACTCACACTTTGGAAAAAATACGGTGGCTGGTTGTTACAGAAGTACGGAAAATTGTTTAGTTCGTCTGATCTTTTGTGTTTCTACAGCCATAACTATTTAATTTATGTTTTTAATTAAGTATATTTATTCTGGGTAATAGTAAAAATTATGCTTTTCATAAAATTATAGATTTTATTTAAAGTTGCTTTAACATGTAGCTTTGGCCTATGGCAGGGACGTTAGTCAAATCCGTGCTTAGCAACTAATGTACAACAATTTGCCACAAAAAAAACACCCGCCCAATTTTATTGTCAGTCAGGTATTATTCTAGAATTTAAAATATTTTGAAGCCAACATTAGCCTTACTTAAAATTGCACCAAGGTGACCTCTGCAGTTCCAAAAACTATGTTTACAAAAAGATCTGACCTTTTCTGATCTCAAAATAGTAAATCAGTTCTTGTCGACCAGTGACAGTTTAGACTGAATGCAAATTATGTTCCTGAGGACCGTGGGCGGGGCGGACAGATCTAACATTCATATTGCTATGGGAAAATATTTTTTTTTTAAAGCCTTGGGACCTTCGGTCAGGCTTTACCTAACAAACAGACGGATCTTGAAGTATAAGCTGTAATATTATATGGTTTCATTAAAATCCATTGAGTTGTTTTTGAGTGAAAGAGTACTTAACAAACATATACCTACAAACTTTCGTATTTATGATAAGAGTATGTAAATACCTAAAGACGGTATGGCATTGTTCCTTAGTGTTTTGATTACTATTATCTGTTTCGTTTAAGGGCTTTTTTCGAATTAATGTGGTATAATATTTCAAGTCAACTTTCACCCACCCCTAATGACTAGCTGACTACTCCTGACGATCTAATGGGGTGGACTAATACTACCTTCCTTAAAAACCCTTTTAAAGAATAGTGAACAAGTGGCCAGCAACATCATTAGTTTTTTTCCCTTTAAAATGGAATATATTAATCATGCCCGCCCCGCCTCCAGCGGCTAAACACGAAATAATTCCAACTTTACGAGATAGACAGAAAAAAATGAAACAATAATTAATTTCGACTTCGGTATTTTTTGGGCGGACATCACAATTTTTCCGTTTCTTTTATTCACCTGTTGTAAATTTTGGATAGTGTTAAAATATCGCAACGATTTAAAAAATATTTTATTTCCAAATAAAAAATTCGGGGCGTTTTTTAGGGTTGTCTCAATTTTATTATGAACTTTGTTTGGTTGACCTTTCTAGTTTTTGTTCGCATAAATCTTAACTTACTTATGGCAGAGATTTATCTGCATTTAGACAAGTCCAGAAAAAAGGCGAAGTATTAGCAATTAGCGGATTTTGTTCATTAATCTTAATCAGCTTAAAACCTTAGATGTTATATCATGCAACCCAGAAAAATATGAAACACAAGAAAATTATCAGAATCGTAGCAGTAGCAAATTATTATTAACAAACATAAAAAATTGTTAATTCATTTAAATTTATTACTTTATTGCGCAACCGTCACTAAAAGTTCATAGCTTGTATCAATTATAAAGTCATCAATCAAAAATGATAATATAGCTCGTAAAACATAACTGATACTGTGACAAACCATCGATTAAGTAAGACATTCAAAAGAAAGCACTCCTTTAAAACCCATTACGATGAACCAGGAACGTGGAATAAATCGATAAGCAATTCTATATTGTCACAGAGCTTTGAACTTCAAAGGCACAGAAATGAAGACTGGCTATAAGGAGAATAGTAGGCTATTCTACTTGGCTGCAACTTTTGACATGGAAACATAAAAACAAAAATAACCTGTACTTTAAGTCCGTGCCAGCGCCAGATTACTTTGCGCGCGTCTGGGGGCGCCACTGTATACGTACTTGACCTACTTCACCCGCCATTTGAAAAAAAAAAAAAATATTTGACTGGCAGATTGATCATCAATATAGATAAAACTCTTCCGTTACTGACTGACTGACAGACAACGCAGAGCCGAAACTACTGTGCGTAGCGGGCTGAAATTTTGCATGTAGGTTCCTTAGGGAGTGTAGGTGAGCACTAAAAAAGGATTTCCCGAAATTCCCATGGGAACGGGAAAAAAACTGGATTTTTGTATGTGAAACCGCGGGGCAGCCTCTAGTTGGTTTATATTTTGACCGCGCGCAGACTAAGCTGGCAAGCACTCTAATAACAAATTTGATTCAGTGCTCTGCCGAGTTATTTTCGAATACACTTTTTTTAATTTTTTTAATCAGCGGCTTTCTAAATATTAAGTTCTTAAACATAACTGACATAAAACAATGTTACCCGCACAAGATTTCATTAATGTACCTATCTCAATAGAATCAAAACGTTTATTTAAGTAACAAAGATCACTTTTAAAAATAACTCTGTTGTCAACACCTAATACAAACCACCCTTATAGTAAAATAGCACACTAGCACACAAAACCAATCAATAATAAACTGTGGAACAATCAAAATAAGGTGGTTAATTGTGTAGGTAGAGTTAATAATTCGAGGATTCATAGTCTAGCAGTTAATGACTTGTGAGCACGCAAATGTCAACAAAAAAGTTTGCGGAGTGAAGTGTGTTGTGGTTTGGGGGGTTGATCGGCTAGCTCGATGAACGAAATTATTATCCAAGAAATATTTCAGTATCTTTAAGGTTTTTTTTTGGCTTTTTCAAATTTTCAAACTATTCAAAACTTAAAATTTTTAAACTTTGCAATAGGAAAAGAACATTTTTTGTGCAACAATATTAAGCTTTTAGTTTTTACCTTTGATTCTTCCGTAGCTGCTAACAAACTTTCATTCAAGTAAATCTAATAAATTTTACATTTACAGAAGCATTTTCACATTAAAAATGTAGCAGTACATACATGTCTAGAAAGAAGTCATAAATATTTCAATGCACCACCTGTCTAGCTTTCCCAACTTTTCCCGAAGCTCGAAGCTCACTTTATTGGTCAGAGGCGGCAAAGCTCACGCGTGGAGCTCGCACGATGCGGCCGCACGCAAATGTCAATGCACGTGGACTGCAGGCGGAGTAGAACCTATACAAGCTGCAATACGACTTGAAAATGTGAAATTCTACAATTTATTTATTTTTAGTGGTTATTTGTACATTAAAGACATAATGGTTCATTCATTCATTCACATATTTCAGTCATAAAATAAAATAGAAAATTTCGTGAAATCGAAGTTGAGGGCATGATCAGCATCAATCAACATTGGAAAAAGCCTTGTGGATGGCTTGTGAGCAATTTTCCAATAATCTTATTTAAACTCAATAACTTTTAATAAATGTTCATAAAGGCATATAGAGACTTTTATATATTTTTACACTGTTAGATTTAGCACTGCTTTGCCAAAGGCATTAGTGTAGCCATTGATGGGATTGCATTTGCATTAGGTATATACTTCAGGTTTTGAAGTATGATAAATGCGGTAGACAATTTCAAAGAAGAAGTGAACGGTAGAAAATTTTAAAGACGTATAAATAACGAACGGTATTATCAGCTCTTTAGATTTCCGGCCAGCGAAGCCGCTCGGCACCCCCGAGTAGAGCAACTGAACAACAATTGTACTAATTAATGGATGGCGACATTACCATTAACATACCCTACCTACGTGTACAGTGACACGAGGCATACCGTTGTTTATTATCACGTTATTGGCCTACATGCCTGCAGAAATTCTCAGTCGGTAAAGACAATCAAACGTTGATCGATATTTGATAATTAGTACAAGGACGCAGGTTTTTTTTACGTGGTTTTAATAAGTGCTTGGTGAAGATATACAAGACAAAAAACTGGGTCAGTGTTCACAAATTAAATAAGTTGAGGGATAAAATTTTATGAAGATAAGTTAGGTCTCATCTCATCTCTAATGACATTGACGAATACAAATTACATAATATTGAATAGAATAGAAACACTTTACTGCATACAAAGTAAGACACAAAAAGTACAATTGTTAAATTAAGGGTGCAGACAATTTAAATTTGCATGCAATGGGCGGCTTTATCGCTAAAAGTAATCGATCAATCAATCAATCAAAAGCGATTTCTTCCAGGCAAACCACATATAGTGTGTAGTAGCATGAGTATAGTGTAATTATAGCCATCATGAAGCAAGATAGATAGATCTCTCTATTGTACAAAAAAACACAAAAAATTGGAAAAATATACAATACATAGGTATATATATATCTAGTATAGTAGCTACGATGGCCTAGTCATAGTTTAAAATAATTAAAAAGCAAAAAGATAGGCTGGCAATAAAACGCATAGGAAATGGTAAATCCATAGAATTTAACGCTGTCCAAGGTCCAGACCTACACCTACAACCATTATACATGCACAATGGAAAAAAATAATTGCAATATAATAGCCGGTAATCTTATAGTGCTTGATAATTTTTACCTGTTTATAAAATAAAAAGGAGAGACAGGTGAACTCGCGATATTTGAATCGGTTATGAAATTAACTTCAGCTTATGGAAAATTTATTAGCTCTATTTGTACCTGTAATTAAGTTTATAGGTATTTGTTAATGCCTAGTCTAGTGCAGTAAGAAAAGTGAATAGTCTAATACTAGTGTATTGCTAACTACAATTTGTTGTAAGCTTTGGATATAAAGGCAAGAATTCACTATAGGTAGAGAGTTTTAATTTTACAGAGTGGATTAAAATTTTATTATTTGCATTTTTTTTAAAGTAAACAAGTACCTATATACACCTTACTCTAAGCTCCTCTTTGTTGCGTACAGTTTCTTATAGCGAATAAGATTATGTTTTTTTTATTGTTTTAACAATTTATTCGACGGAGTTTTCTTTGTTTTTTTGCTGATATAAAAATTATTCCAAGTTGCTTAAAATAAGTAAATGACACAGAACGGGTGAATGTAGAGTCTTAGCCAAATATAAACTAGAAATCTAAATACAGTATAGAAGTATATTTATGTAAGAGCGCTAAATAAGTTAAACAAATTACAAGTTACTCTACTGAGCTCCTCTTTCTCTGATGCTGACTTTCACAGTCGACTCGCCACTCGAACTCGCACTCCACAGTGTCAAAATAAAAAAATAAATTGTTCTCAACTCCAAATTAATGTCACAATCGAGTTATGACTTCGAGACAGTGAAACATACGCTCGACGGAGTATAAGACAGCTCGAGCCAGGATAATCAGTACCCGGGAACGACTCGTCCGAGTATTATAGGTACTTGACCGAGTAGCCTCAAAACACTGGCTGTGAAAGTCAGCCCTAGTGTATATCAGACCTAAACTCATGAGCAAATAATGTTTACTCTGGTAATGCTGACACATCTGCTGTTTTTAAAAGGTGATTAGGATTACACTTGTAAACGTCATTTAATAACTTAATCGGTGGGTGGAAATAAAAAATACATGAGATCTTTGGGTTCAGTTTGGTAGGGTAAAACGTCCTATTACCGCGGTAGTCAAAATCACGTCCTATTACGGCTCTATTTTATCTTTTGCAATTTATGATTCGTTGTGACTGTATATGGTAAAGGTGACTACATAGTGTCCAAGGGAAACTAACACGTAACTTATTACCCAGCACTCGTGCGTTTAAAATCGTTTAAAATTACTTTAATTAATTATTTTGTGTAACTTCACCGAAGCGAGAAGCTGTTTCATACAAACGCAGACTGACTCGCGGTAGAACATTGAATTTTCAGACTTCGTTTTTAGCTCAAACAAACACTTTAAGATTATATTACTATATTCGAATACTTTTTACATTCAAGTAGTGTTAGTTAATCAAGTTGATTTCTGTTTAAAATCAAATTAAACAAGTAAATATTAGTAAACAAAAGTCCGCCGTATTAGGAAGGCTATTTGAGGGTACCGCCTATTACGGAGGGTACCATCGGTAATAGGAAAAACGCAGTGTCGGTAATTTATAAATTTAGTGGTATAATAAATATAATTTTTGAACATTTCGTTATTTTAGTGTAATTTTCATTAGTTCTCAAGTTTAAAACCAATTTTGGAGGTACATGTTTTTTAACTAGAATCCTTGTTTTTGACGCTTAAAGTTGACAGTAAAATTTAAGTTTGTTGGAATACTGTGAAACCTAACGTATGAGTTTTAATGAAGAAAAATAGTCTAATACAACGATTACTAACGATTTGAGAGTTTTATGGTAAAGTCAGAGTGCTCTTATTTGTAAATAATAACTTACATTACCGAAATATCTTTACATTATATTTCAGAATCAGGAAATAAAAACTCATAAGATATTTTAGTACCTACCGTATTAGGCAGTAAGGAATCCTAACACGGTGTATGGAAATTACAGAGCTAATAATTTAACCTTATTATTAATAAAGATAAGGTCGCCTTTTGTCACCTTACTTTATGCTAAGTGTATATTTATTCATTCAAAGATACCGTTCATTTAAAAAAGCTTTACTGCAGGTCTACTTATTTGGTTTGTTGTATGGTAAATACGTGAAATTCTGTCTAAATTGACATACGTCAAATAACTTAAATGCACTTTAACTTTTTATGAATAACACGGTAAGTAAATAATTAAAAAAACTTACACAAAAATGTATACTAAGATTAGGTTTATTGTATTGTCCCATCATTATAATAATTTACTACTAGACTTTACCGCAAATATGTTTTATTTGTAAGGTTTCATTAAAATCTATTTCGTAGTTTTTACGTGAAAGAGTTACAGACATCCTTTATTACAAACTTTGTCATTTATAATATTAGTAGGATTATTAAAACCCTCGTCCGGGCCTTTTCAAATTAAAGTTGGAGAAAAACGAACAGCAATTGTTTTGTAAAGAGGTTAAGGAGGTTATCGATTTGACCTGTATGTATGTTTGTCCACGATTATTTAAATTTTGTAAAAACCGATTTTCACAAAAGTATTTTTTTAATTCAGAAGAAGGGTTTTAGTACCTATATTTAACCGATTTTAGAAAAGAGGAAGTTCTCAGTTTAGGTTTGTATCAGTTTATTGATTATGGTTCTGGGTCTTTTACATCCGTCCGTCTGTCTGCCAAAGGCACTAATTTCCGAAACGGCTCGATAAATTTTAATGAAAAAAATTCACGATATTTTATTTGTCGTCCAAAGAATACAAACAAATATTAAAAACTTTAAAAAATTATGGAAATTTAGAGAAAAATGCAAAAATTGTGCCAAAATCTTCCTTCTTGAACAAACTTTTGTCGAGCCTCTACTGAGATATTGACCTGGTCAACAGACATTAAATAATGATCATTTGTAACTTCAATGAATGTATATTTACAATAAATATGAAAAATTATGTTAATAAGCTAGCCGAATTTGCACAAAAAACGCTATTATGGGTATAACCTGCTCACATAAAGAAACGATCTCAAAATGGCGGCCGTTGTATGGGCTGTCTTTTTTCTCAACTCTCTCCTCATACTAATATACGCGAGATAGCATTCGTTCGGCCGCCATTTTCAAATCGTTTCTTTATCGGCGCGGCTTATTAAAAAAAATCGTCCTCATATTTAATTCATTCCGTTCCGTTGTGCGGAGAGATGGGAGAACGTTACGATGCCGTAGATTGATTTATTGCTTGTTGTTTTGTTATTCGCCCGTTCAGGTCAGGCAAAGAAACATAGTAGCCCATACAGCCAAATATTCATTATTCGTCTTTCCTAAACTAATTATATTACTAGAAACTTCTTAGCGCGAGGCCATTTATTAAATAGTTGATACACAAAATATTATCATAATAGCCCCTTACTAGGAAGAACCTGTATTTATGTACAGTGCCAGTAACAATTACAGCCATTGCATACCATTTTCTGATTTCACGGACCCATGAGCTGAGATGAAATTGTTTCATCGTGCGTGTGTTGTCATCCCATACTCCGTAATAGGCTGTGCTTACCGCCGTAATGGGCTTCAAACTTTTTTTTTGCCGCCGTAATAGGAATTCCGAATTGTCAGAAAAAATATTTATTTAAAATTAATTATCACTCTAAAATAAATAAAACGACAACTGAAATAGAAAATATAATTTTGATGAGTTGCAAAAAAAAATTTAAATATCTGCTAAAATATTTAGAAATGTTTAATTTCTTACCCTAATTTAAAATGTCGTCAAAACCCTACCCTAATTAAAAAACTTTCTAAATCTAGAAGCATTCAACGCCCTTACAGGAGATACTGATATTCGTAAAAAAACGTGCTTTGCGCATCGAATTTCCCAATATTCTACGTAGAAAATCAATTCTTCAAAATAAATATTTTAAAAATCATTCTAGCCAATTCGAAAAACTTTACGATAAGAAAGAATTATTGATACTAGTAAGTAGGTAAGTTTGTGTCGAACTGATTACGCCTGGACGCAAAAATAATACCTAAGCACAAGTAATTATACAAATCATGATGCAGTATTTTCTCGGTATAAAATCTGTATCTATATCGAATACCTAACGTATACTAATTTACAAAATAAACTTATTTCATTGTAAGTTAAAAACGTATAGATACAATAATAGTTTAAGAAGTTGCTACAAGTTGTAATATAACGTAACACCGCTTCAACTGCAGTTCTATCGCCGAGCAGGTGTAGGAACATCAATCCACGTCGATACCCAATCAATCAACATTGGTCACGCGGAGGAACGCGGGAGCTCGGTGCTCAAAGGGGCGAGATTCTTAAAAACAAAAGAATACCGGCGGAGGTCTATAAAAAGAAGACTGGTCAATACATCGCACCATACCACGACCGTGATAGGAACGTGTCAGAAAGCAAAATATTATTTGTAGCAGGCCGTTACAGATTTTCTAGGGTTTCGTCAGCCCTGGACTGTATTGCCAAAGAACAAGAGCTATTTTGCAATACAGAAAAACCGGAAGTGTTACGGCGACCTAGACCGCTACTGCACTACTACTACTAACCCATATGACTATACAGGGATACATCTCATATATCAGTTGATGGCGTCGCTTGTTTCAATTTGCCCACCAGAACAGAACAGCCAACGTTGTTAGCACCTACGATGTCGGTCAATCAGTAGTAACGGAATGGGCAAAATTCCAAAATAGATTAATGTTTTTGTTTTAGCCTAGTGTGTTATTTTTGTATGAAGCTGATTTGCTGACCCACTGCTGAGTAAGAGACTTCCTCCCTCTTTCTTCTAACCTGCAAACAGTGTGTTGTCGCCTCTGTTTTGATGTTATGCAAAGTACTTAACGCTAGATTTGTTCCTTATTTCGATTAACAGAATGATACCCCGATGTTATAGGTACCAGAGTATTTAAGATGACCCACACATGATATCAACGTGTTTAATTATTATAAAAACTAAACTCAGAATCACAGAAGAACCCATTGCGATCAAAAAAGTTGTATATTTTTCTTAGTTTTACTTCATCAGTGCCTTAAAATACAAGGCTACATTATCTAGTGAAATATTATTCAATAGTTTTGATTGGCGCTAGTTTCAGTGTTATAGGTATCTTAAGGAATAATTATACATTTTGCATAAATTCCAATCTTTCTACGCATATATGTTACTGAAAATTAAAACTTCAAATAAATCTATATATATTATCTTATGAAAATCCAAGAAATATGAATTTATTACTGGAAAACTAGAAGGAGTCTGTCTTTCCTTTTTAAAAACACAATAAGTTTAATAGGTAGCTTTACTAGTACTCTTGCAATTTGATCTATCGCTACACTAGTTTTAGAGAAATAATAACGCTACTTAGATATGCTACGCTACGACTACCTACTTACTTTCCATTGTATTTTAGATAATGTTAGCTGCTATGCTATGCTACGTAGACTAAGTTATTTAATAATGTTTTTTTTTTCAGATATTAGTAATGGTTAACACCATGTACAAAAGAAATTTTGTGAAAAAGAAACTACATTTTTTAACTAGATTTATATTGGCTTGAAATAAAAAAAATAACTAGGATCTTAAGTACCTTACGTCTCGGTACAAATAAAAGTAACGCCAAAGGAGTTTAAGTTATACGTTTTAGTAAAAAATATACGATACAGATATTGGTATTATTAGATATGTTAGACCGTTGAAAAAAAACGACATATTAAAAGAGAAATTAAAATTCTAGGATTTTAGTTCTGTCTAAATAGTTTCTAGGTAGTTCTTTTTTAAATACAAGTGTTTCCATAATTATTATTTTCATTTCAAGTACCAATGTTGTTTTGCCGATCACTAGCTCCTCAAATGTTATAGTTACCATCACTACATTCCGTGGGAAAGGGCACATGCTTGTTTTACCCGAAATTCCAATTTTCCTTTATAGCCCCGTAGGGGTGGCGAGGCAAGGGCAGGGGGCGAGGTGTGGAAATTGAACGAGTGTATTTTTTCTTTTGTTTCTTTATTTTGTTTTTGTCTTCCTTTGGTTTGTATTGTATATAATTTTTTAAAACACTGTTTGTAGACCAGAGTGTGCTGGTATCACTCGACTGCGTTTTTAGTTTTAAACTGTTCCCGTAGAAATTTTGAGGATTCATTAAGTAGTAGGCAATTAGTATACGTCCCCTAAACAATTCTTAATATCAATTTGTTTTTGCATGTAAATTTCATTTAGGTAGAATCTCGATGAAGTAATAAGAAACACTTTTTTTAAATTTTCGGATAGATTTATTTCTTACAGACAATTCCATTATACTTTTATACTTAAAACTAAACACATAATCGTTATTTTTTGTAAGTATGCACCAATATCAATACTTAAAACTAAGTACATACTTACTTATTTAGGTTAAATACATAAATAACTGATATTCCCGGAGTTTGTCAATTGATAAGATTCTTGGTATAATATAATATTTTTGTATAAAAATTTATCAAAAAAATTAAAGAAAAAATAGGTAAGAAAGGTGTTATAAGAAAATCTTGAAAAGTTGTTTGTGAAAATCGCCAGTTTAAGAAAATTTTAATGTAATTGTGAAAAAACTAAATGCATTAAGCTATTATTGAAGTAAGCATTTACAAAGTTTCTTAAATTACTTTTTGAACCTTGCATACTTTTACCCCGGAACTTTAAATTGTATGTATATATTTTGTACAACCTTTATTTATTTACATTTTTATGTACCACCCACCACAACTGGCCCTGGGATTGCTGATAGTTGGCTTAGCTTTAATTAACAAAATGATTCAAAATCAGACTACCGATCTGCTAAAAACGCAGTTTGTCATCTAATGCATCGATCGCCCACTGGCGGGTATAATCTTGGCTGGTACAAATAATGATCAAGCCGTTACATACTTACAGGACATAGGTAACCCGGGAACAAGAACTTTGGCTTGTGTCTGACAACAACTTTCGATTCGGAAGGTATATAAATTTATTCTTAAAGTTTTAAGTTGTCTGTCAAAAACGCACAATTACACAGCAGCCACTTTTAAACATGTATTTAAAGACAATATTCAAAGTTGTACTTATAGTATTGTAGGAAAAAATACAAAATGAACAAAGTCGGGTTAAAATCTGTTATATCTTATAGGAACCAAACTTGTAAACATCTACCACAAATTGACCCACAAACAAAAATAAATTATTATCATAAATATAGGTATTTAGTAGGGCTAAAACTTATTTTCTAAAATCTTTATGTACAATTATTTTATATAATATTCACATGATAAATGATGTTCTATTATTTACAGGTGGTCAAAGTTATCTATACCATAAGTGATAATCACCAAAATAAAAATACGAGAAACGGATCCTTCTTACTGAAAAGCGAACGAACAACACCCTGTACTTCAGATAATAGTGAAACGAATATCATAAAATTGGTAGCACCAAACACTAAACTCAAATGTAAATAAAACCCTAAAGAAATTGGTCACAGACCGTCTTTTCAGTTCAGGCAAGATCACATCACTGAGTCACTTAAAATCACTGGTCACTGTCAGTTAAATGCCAGTCAAAAGTCCACTTGGTAGCCTACTGAGCCGCATCAGTCGTGGTAGTCCCGCGGCTCCGGCTTCAGCTACCAGACCAGACCCTCGGGGTGGAGGGGGGGCGGACCGTCACCAAAGGTGAATTCCGGCGAGGAAGGCCGCGGCAGCACCAGGTGGTCGGAAGGCGGGAACTGGTCGGGGAACTCCCCGCCTGGGATGCCCTCCATGCCGCCTGGAAAACGACCTGCTTCCGTTAGTATAACTCCGAATCAGCAGCATCAGAAGACGTGGAATTTATGGTGGTAATTTAAATAGAAAATAGAGATACTGGTTTTGATAATAGACTCATAGATCATCATCATCATCTTAGTCGAAAAAGGAGTGGACTGTTAAACATGGACGTAAGTACACCATATACCGATACAATTATCAGTGTTGCGCTGCTCCCATCCACAGTGAGTACTCCCGCAACTTTAGCCGGTATTCAAATATTTTTATACAATTTAAACCTATTACAATTTTTTTTTGAATCCTCAGTAAACAAATAGGTAAATCAGTTCAACACCAACCTGGCTGGTTAAAAGGCATGGAAGGCGGCGGATGGAAGAAAGGCGCGTCATGGTGGAACGGCGGGCCATATCCAAACTCGAACTTTCCATCTGCCGTCGCAAAGTAGGGGAATCCCGGAGGACCCTCCTCCAGGCCCCCTGGGGAGAGGTTCATGGGGAACCCCCGCATCTTCCGGGACGACCCGAAGAAGGGACCCCGGCCCATCGAGGTTAGCTGCTTCAGCCGACGTTCTTTTGACCGCTTGTTTTGGAACCAGACCTGGTGGACAATACATTGGTGTTAATGAGTTAAATTATTAATAAGTTTCTCTATCTATCCTATCTTCTGGATATCTCAGAATGAAGCCTGGTCCTTTGGTAGGGGACAAATCTGAAACTGACATTCGCAGTCAGTGTTTGAAGGCTACTTGGTACAGTATTCAACAAGTCGTTCCGAGTATTGATTATGCTGGCTTGAGCCGTCATAAACTCCGTCGAACGTATGCTTCACTGTCTTGAAGTCGGACCTCGACTGTGAATGTCAGGTTAGCCTAACACGTTCGTAGAGGCCCTTTAGAGAGTTTTGCTTCTATATTGTTTATTATAATATTATTATCTTCTTTGAGTAAGAAAATAAAAAATGTAAGAGTGGCGGTGGCGATGTCCGCTGCGTGTGCTCACTGCGACCAATCGGTAATGGCGGCTAACGGAGCACACTCGTGTCTCGTGTCGCGTCGCAGTGCGGCATCGCGCGGATCACATAGAATTACGATTACTTACACTGCTCGTGTGACTCGTCAGGGGCAAATATTTCAACTTCTTTTTTTATAGGAAGATAAAGCTTAAAGACAGGCTGACAAGCCTTTTTTCCATGTTATTTAAATTCAGAATTCCTAATAGTGGTTGCTTATTCGTTTTGCTGAAAACTGTAGCTGCTGTTTTGAAAAAATTGATTATATTATTTTCTATAAAAAAATTATTTCTGAGCTTAGTTCCATCCGGGCACATAGCTGCACCTCGGCTGATGGATGACACTGGGTGGGACAGAAAGTTTTGTATCGTATCATACGATAAATTTTGGTTAATAACAACTTATTTTTAAGGTTTCAAACTAACGTAACAAAAAGCTCATGCTGATAAACAGGTGTTGTTTAGATTGATCTTTTAAGTTTTTTTGTTTTTCTAGATAAAAATCATCTCATTTTCTAATAAACAGATTTCAGGAAATTCAATCATCCTTGTAAATTAAGCATTGCAGGTACCAAATAGTAAATGAGCTCATCAGTTCTGTTTACATGATTTGCGTTACTCATTAATCAAATGAAACAGTGAAAACAATTACATCCTCATTAGGTAAATACTTCATTTAACACTGATTTACCACATCGACTGATCATGCGTAACGTATGACTTCTAATCATGCAGTAAATTTGTCAAAGTATCCACAAACAAATTATTAGTGATGTTACCTACATACTTAAAATTAGAGCTCCAAATCAATACTTAAAAAATGTATTGGTAATCCTAGAAATTCTAGGCTAGAATGTTTGTTAAAGCTTTTATTGCGTCTTTTTCTATCTTATAGTCAAATAGGATGAAATAAATATGAACCAAACACCGCAGCGTGGGCGTTTGGTACGCTTTAGGCTACGTGAACGTAAATCATTTACGCAGATCCAATAAATCTAAGAACCGCTTTTTAGTGAAATAACGGAATATAATAATTTTCTTATAGGCTCATTATCAGCCGGCACAAAGTTGAAAAATAACTAAATAATAAAACAATATATTAAAACAACAGAGTCATTGTTCGGGCTGCGCGCGCAGCTCGGTCCCGCTGCGCGCGCGGCTTTGATGATGCCGGGCCCGCTGCCGCTGCCCGCCGGCACCGGCCTGGGTAACGCTTTCGCTATTATTTATTAAAATACTTAAATATAACCAAATGTTAAAGTAACTAAACATTTTAATATCTGATCATCCCTTTGGTAAAGTTTGAATTTTATAAAATAAAAAAGGTATAATCTAGCTAAGCTTAGTAAAATACAAATAATTTTAAAAATTTCTTCTTTAAGAGTTCTTGGCAAAGTATCGAACCACTGCATACCGTTATTTATAAATTATTATTCACCAGTTATAAGTTCCGCTAGTAGTAGGTAAATAGAATATAATAATAACTTTAGCTGTATCCTAAAATAATATGACTTTGCTACGACAACCATATTCAAATTCAAATTCAAAAAAAATTGAATTTGAATTTGAATATGGTTGTCGTTACAATTAGGTTTAATAAATAATTGGCTTAGGTTTTGTGCGGCTTTAGTGTTAAAATGTAAATCGCTAGATGTAGCTCCCACTGGCCGGCGCAGCGCACAGCACTAAGCGCCCACACACTCATTTGCACTAAAAACACATTAAACAACTTGTTTCGGCAGAGTCGGGTGAGAAACGATATAATTCAAGTCACAACTTTGATTTTGACTGATGTGTTGAATAGATCACCTGCATGGTAGGTACCTTCAATACATTAACATTGATTAGGTACAGTCGCGTGAAATGAAAGTAAGTATATCTGTTTACACTTAAACCGTAAACATTTCACGATGAAGGATTCCACTGACTATACCTGTACATTAGTTTAACTTAGATAAAGTAGGTATATAAGTATTTAATTTACCGCTTTTCTTGAAAAAATAATACATTATACAAAATTTAGCTAACTATATCCATTTGACGTTTCATTGTGTATTTTTTAGAACATTCTTACGTTTTCTTTTGTTTTTACTTATTTTTTCAAATAAAAACTAACAACTCGGATTTTTATTTTTATTAGAAAATGTTCGATTGTTATCTCATTTATTTCTTATATATACAATCCTGTTATTCATACAAAGTTAAAGAGCATTTTAGTTAATTTAGACTGGATGTCACGTATTTACCATACAACAAACTAGAAAAGTAGACCTCCAGTAAAGCTACTTAAAATGTACTGTATCTTTATGAATAATACGGTAAATCACTGTGAGTACTTTGATCATTGTAAGTATACAAAGTAGGTGTTCTGTAATGTTGATTATCATATTTTATGCGATTACTCAACGGTCAGATCCCGATAATTAATAATTAAGCAGTTTATTGTTTCATAAATCATTGTTAGCATCAACTAGTAGCAAATTTTAATTTATGACATCCTATAATAACAGAGCCTAGTAATTACAGGAGAAAATCTTGTGTAAGTATATGAACATAAAATAAATTAAAAACATATAAATAGCTAAATAACTTAGCTATGCCTGTAGTTTAGTAGAGAGCACCAGCTGAATAGGGTGACTGCAAGTTTTAAAAGTCTGTACTTTTCATACTTATTTTTATTGCTCTATAAAAAAAAAATACTGACTTTTCCCCAACCACACCAGTGGTTAAAGGCTATCACTGCCAATCTACCTGATGAGTTTCCCAACTTCTGTGTTGTCTGATAGATTTTCATGCAAATTTGAATAGTTACGGTCCTACACGTATACAACTGAACTCACTTCAAATAGAGCAACAGAGACTTTTCTTACTCGTTGAGTATCTGAGTTAGAAGTAGGGTGACCATGACCAAGGCAGCCGAGCCGTCAGGCCAGGACGGCGCTGGCCGGTCGCCGCCGCCCCGCGGGGCGTCGTCGGAGGAACAAGCTCCGCGGCGTCAAACACAATATTTCACGTCAGCCGCTGCGTCCTCAACAAAATCCTCGTAAAAACACCGAATTAACTACTAATGGCCCGATTTCTGTCAACTTTACTAAATTTTTTCCTACTGTCACACGAGAGGTGCTACGCTGCTTGTTTTATTGACGTCGTAAAGCAATGTGAAGCTTTATCGTAACTTTGTCACCAATTAAGTAATTTGAGTAATTAATATTTTTATTAATTTAATTGCCTTGACAGCACATTTTATATTGAATTCAAGTGCAGCTCAGATATGTGGTTACAAATAGATTCAATCTCCCTATACATTATACATATTGTTAACAAAAACAACAATCTATTTATCATAGACGAAAACCATCTTAAACAACAAAAGCCTCGAATTAGGCGTTGCTTGTCCGAGCATTATGCTGCGGCGAGAAGATCACCGACCGGTCCCGGATAAAGAGATGATTAATAAGGAATCGGCGTGGACATTGTTCTCAGAGACTTCAATATAAATAACGCCTGCGTCTACCTGTGCCGGTGGCGCCCCCCTGCGCTAATGAGTCGACATTACAAGCGGTGCGTGCGGTGCAAAGGAAAACTGCTTAGCTACAGAATTCTTAATCGACTACAATCTGTCACCGATACAATAATGTGGAATACCGCCTATTCCTCGACCTTTGGGCGAAATCGTAATTCGTGAGTAGTGTACAGTAATAACAGACTCGCACGCAGGCTAGATAATTTAGGCAAAGGGAATGTGTAATCAGGCTGGTGGGGGCGAGGTGACCGAGGTGAGCGGTCCGGCGCAGGCGTCGAGAGCGCAGCAGCGGGCGGTCCGCGCCCTGTAGGGGGCTTTCCCGATACAACATATATACCTACTATAGTCTGCATCGTAACGAACAGTTGTGCTGACCGTATTTTTTTCTTTTCGTTCCGCCATAAACTTTATTGTGTCATGCACCATATGGAGTTGGTCCGCGCGAAATTCCGAGCGCCCCAAAATACGCGTGATGAATGCTTGCTTGTGGATTCGGTAATTTATTCCGTATTGAATATGTTGACATAATATTAGCCAGATTACCGTTGACATGCATCGAATAAAGTGATTCGAATCGAGGAGTATTTATTAAACGGATTCAAGACGACGCACCTGCTCGGTCAGTACTGACAGGTTTTCTTGAATATTTTTCATGCAGCTGGCTTTTAACAACATTTTTAAGGAAACTTTCTTGTGGCTAGAATTTAAATTTACTTTGATCTTCACTTCTATGGAATAAGTGATGTTGATTTAAAACATTATGCACTGCGAAATGCAAATGTGTAAAAAACGATAATGTGGAAAAAGAGAACTAAAACGAGCGTGGCGTGGCTGAAGAGCGACCACACCGGCGCGCGCGCACCACGCACCATCTACTCCCAATTGCCGTGGCGTATAAATCTGGAAAAGTAAATTGTTTCCTCACAATATCAACAGACTTTCTTCTTGTTTTACTAAGGCGAGTGAGGGCAAATTTACAGTTCCTTCGATTGTTTGCTTTCGAAATTAAATTCACATTGAGCAATGTATTTTAAATCAAAGACTTTGAGATTTGAGCCCAGCTAATAGCAATCATTATTGTGCAGAATTTTTATATGATTGCAAACAACCTGACTCAATCTTATAGAATAACATCACGTAATGCTACATATCTATAGGTAGGTAAGGTACAAAACAATCTTTGAGAGATAATTTTTTTCCAACGAAATAAGTCGGGAACAGTTTCGTTTCCTATCTGTCAATCTTCCCCCATTTTTAGTGCGAAGTCGATTTGTCTAATTATGAAATGGTAATAACTTAGCTCGCGACGGCGAAGACGCGACGATGGGTGCTCACAATGTTAAATTTACCGTGGCATGTTTTACTGATTCCAATTCGTGAGTTGTCTTTTTACGTTAATTAGAAGCTTTCCTCGACTCTACATGTGTCTTTTATAAAATACTTGCACATTGGCAGGCTATTTTTGGTCAATTCATGATTTATTGCAATGTTCTTATAAATTACTGAAGTAGCTGAGATTTTCATATGAAATAAATTATGTAATTACATGCTTTTACTAGTTTATCAATATATATAAAACTCTTCCGTTACTGACTGACTGACTGACAGAGAACGCAGAGCCGAAACTACTGGGCGTAAAAAGCTGAAATTTGGCATGTAGGTTCCCTAGTGAGTGTAGGTGAGCACTAAGAAAGGATTTCCCGAAATTCCCATGGGAACGGGAAAAAACTGCATTTTTGTGTTTATGAGAAATCTGCGTGGGAAATACCGCGGGGCAGCCTCTAGTTAATTAATAAACCAGTAAAAGCAGTTTTATTATAACTAATACCTAGTCAAAAAAGTTGTGACTAAAAATTTTTTTTTTTATAAATAGATCCGAAAAAAAAGGTAGATATTTTATCACCATATTGGTCGGGATTCATAAAACTTGGCACATTTCTCTCGTTTAACAGATTCTACTTTTAATACTTATTCGATAACCGTGACAGTTATCGCATAAACTTAAGCATAAACTGTACTGCCAATCAGCAGCGCGCATTCATAAATCGAACTCTTATCAGTTCAGTCTAGATAAGCACAGGTGAACGGATTGGTCACGGTTTTAAAAATGGAGTTTTATTTTATGTTGCTTTGGAACACTAACTTTATAGTTCACGGCATGAGTCTGTAAATTGAATAGAAACAAGATAAATTAAAAGGAAAACCTACTTCTGAGCAATCTCCGAATTCCTAATGAAACATTATGTAAAACCACATCTGTGTTGCGGTTCATTCGGAATTAGCAATCATATTTTATTGCGATGCTGGAGAGCGTCGCGTCGTCGGCCTGTCTGTGGCCGGAGGTTCGGAAAAGGTGCTGAGACGAGTCTCAACGCGGAATAGACGATAACCTCGACAAACCATCCGCGCGTGATATCCACATTTCTGTAACTTTGTCTTTTTAAGTTTCCTGGCAGTATTCTTTCCGGGTTTTTTAACTTTTTGAATTTTTTAAGTTTGGTCACCGTACTTGTTTAGGTTCGTCACATTAGATGTATAAAAAAAATATAGATCACGAGAAATACAAATTTATAAAAGCTAATTTCATTTGAATACCACAAAAAACCAATTCGTCGTAATTTTAAGTTACACGTGCAAGCCGAATTCAAGAGATAAATTGTATAAAAGCGAGCACCCACTGGGTGAGTGACCAGGGGCAACCACAGACACAACCGCGGAAAAACAAACAATACGAGACAATAGTCCGTATCGATATCGATATTTTCACGTCTCTAGTGCAGACGAGCGTGACGGACGACGACGCGACTATTGCTACGTGACGACTTAGGAAATGCACTAAAAACTTTAATCTCGGTTCGATGACCTAAGTGAGATGATGATCTAATACTAGGAAACTGATCGAATTGTTATCATTACGAAATAAAGAGGACGCAACTTATGAAATGAAATTAAAGATTAATCCGCCGGTGGCGCGTAAATCTCGAGGGTTGAAGAGACGATAAAGAAAGGTGTCCATAATCGAAAATACTTTTGTCTCTAGGCCGCATTGTATTGACCGATGTCGTGCCTAGGGCGATCGTAGCATTAGCCCTACGCAATATTAATGTGCTACATTCTCTCCCGACACGTAATAAAATAAATGATGTCATTTTTTGTCCGGGCCTTTGTCCCGCGGCGGCGGCGCGCGGGCGGCAGCTTTGTCCACTGGGGAACTCGTGGTCGGCCCGCGGGACGTCTACCGGACAAAAGATTTTTTGGCGCCGTTCTCGAGATTTTTTCACAAAACTTATTTCGCGATTATGGGCATTGTATGATGCGGCTTTTTGTCATAATTAATAATTTATAGCTTTCGACTCCTCGCTTTGAGGCCGCCCGCACCTGCTGGCCTAGCAAGGTGCTTCTGTCTGTGACGCGGATGATAATTTTTGTAATGTCATAGTGAACGTGCCACTCGTCGGTCTTGCTCTTGCTTCATTATTTGTGAAAAAAACAACTTTCTATTAGTTTCTAGTTTATTATGTTAAGGTAAACGAAGACGAGTCCAACAAAAACATTGTAAGTAAATAGAGCACTCGGCCAGTTCTTGTAAAAAAAGTTTGTTTTAGTGTAAAAAGTCCTAAACTTTAAATGAAACAAGAACACAGAATTAAAGTTGTATTTTTTTATGAAAAGCTGAAAAAACGCAAGCGGCTTGCGAGCGGTCGTGCGTGTCGCGGCGGCGCATTGTGATATTTCTCAGGTGTTTATGCAAAAACTAAACAGCGGTCCCGCTATTCGCATACGATGGACATTTTTACAAGAAGTACACGGCAATATCCGATGTAAAATAGGTAGTTTAGTGCCCACAGCGGTAATCCATGCCGTTGTTTTAATGTTGACGATTAAAATTTTAAATTTATCGTCGGCTCGCCCCCGATTTTAGAAAGAGCAAAGTCGTCGAAGTCTTATAAATTTTCTGCGGATAATCGCGACTAAAACATAACGCGTCCAATGACATCCAGTTGGCAGCGTTGCCTCCGCGGTAACGTTTATAGGGCTCACTAAATTTGAATTAGAGTAAAGTTAATGTAAGTAACGCTGCTATATCGGGATCCGGCCGGTCGTTATCGAACTACTAAACTTGTGTAAAGCGCCTCGCCGAGGCTTGTGTCGGCAGTTTAATGGGGATATGTTAAATTTAAGACCGTTTTTTAGTTCTGTTCATATATAATAAGTTTAAAAAATTGGCAACTCAGTTTTGGTAGGTATCTATCTATTTAAGTATATTAGTAGATAGAAGTAATAGGTAAAAGAATTTTCATGATGTCAAACAAAGTTACAAATTATTTTCTTACCTACATTACATCTAGCGGTTAGAGCACCAAAATCAAAAATGTTTTTAAAACCCTATATAGGTATATCATGTAAAAAGCATTTTGTCCCTCTTTCAAGCAAGCAGGGCTGGAAAAGGCAGCGTCATGTCGTGGTCTTCTCGATCTTAAAGCGGTCACTACAACGCCAAACTCGTCTGGCCAACTCCGCCTGCCACATAATTCCAACAAGTTATAGTATTTGGGTGAACTCAAAGTGCCGGCCGAACGTTAAAATATGATATACGGCCATGCGACCGCCGATATACGACTCATTCAGGGACGGCGGCTCTGTGCCTTACCACTTTTTATTATATTTCATTTCTTTAATGAAGCTCTATGAACGTTCAGTTGTTATATTACTCGTTAAATATACAAAAATTATTGCCTGCCTTGTCACCTTTAACTCAGTAAACACATTTTAAACGTCGCCTCGTTCGTGTTACTTTTATACTTTTTCCGCTTTGACGGCCAAATTACACAGTCAACTTTTCAGCCCCTGACCACAGACAACTGTTTTTCATGCGGATTCCCGCGCCTTAATAACCATAGACAAGATCACACGCATTAAGGTAACCACACGCGGGTAGTCGCGAGCTCATCAATCAGGAACGTGTCGCGGCGATGTGAGGTGACATAATGACACGTCCTCTCGAGGCTGACAAACACTTTTTGTGGACATCACTGACTATTAATCAAACGGTGACGCAGGCTTCCGTGTAGAGAAGCCTTTGCGGAGCGCGGTAATTATGGAACAGATCTAGTCGCTGATATAGAGGGAATCACGACGGGCTTAAATAATTTAATTACAGATAATTGTAGCTTTCCCTAATTTCATAACGCACTACAGCCAGTGTTTAGACTCTTTACATCTTCAACTAGCAATTACTTACATAAAAACCATGAAAATAAAAATAATTTAAGACAACTTGTAGCATGAATTAATTTGCCATGTTCGCATTAATCAGAATTTTCTTTTTAATAATCAATGAAGGTAAGCATTGTGTCCACCTTACTAATTATGTAACTCCATTACCTTAATAACATGTCATTAAAAATGATAATAAACTGAATTAAACTAGACAAATGATGTTAAAATGTTAATATTGTATGTCACTCCGACACATAGAGCAATTGTCGGGTCAATTAATTAAATTATGATTAATTACCTACACTTTTTGAATTGTAAATTCTAAACCGATACATAATGCATAAATACCCGCCGGAGGTTCTGATGATAGAGTCAATTTGCTTAATTTTCTCTATTTCTTGTTACTATAATTTAACTTTAAACTAAAAAATATTTAACTATAACGCTATTTAAGATGCAAATTTATTCGAATCGCGATAAGTTTAAAGATGCTCGATGTAGACAAGACAAGACACAGGAAAGTTGTTAAGAATCCTGTCAATTTATATTAATAAACAAAATGTAATCGATCAGCCAATCAACTGCTAAATGGTGGTGACATTGACAATAGGTTATAATTAAAAACGTATTTTGTACAAAATAATTATTGTACAACTGATATCATGTGTCATGAGCATGTGTGTGTATCAATAAAGAAGAAGTGATCAAATAATATCATAAATATGTTTTAAAAATTAACTCCTTGACTTTTGGGACTTTAGAACGTAAGATAACTTTACTAGTGCTGAATGCCAGAAATAATTCGAGTAAATATGAATAACCGTACATATTAAAATATTCTTAAGTCTTAAGTCAAGAAGTTTGATAGACGCGGGTTCATCTGTCACTTACATATGAGCCAATCAAGTAACTCGGCAGACTGTCAGCCGCGAACGTGACAGAAAATTATCTTATTAAAATATCTTTTATTTTTTTCCTTTATGTCACAGAGAACCGACGGCGCGTTCCGTCGTGGTAACGTCATTTCTGAGCAACGAACAGAATACTCATATGCTGGTGTTGATTGCTTCCGGCATTCCTTTGTTTTGTATTAACATACTGTTTGTAATTTAACAACCAGTCTGCTATCCTATTTTGACACCTTTCACTTCAGATGAAAATAATAAATTACTGCTACTGAATAAAAAATTGGAGATATGTCGTGGTGTCGTACGTACGTCTTCGACGACCGATAAAGAGATGCTTATTATACTTAATGTTGCATGTAAATCACAAATTAATAAAATAATACAAGTTTTGTTTTTATTAAGCACATCTTGACACTCAGAATCAATAATAAATCCTCAGAATAAATAATCGACTGATAAATACAAAGATGCAGTAGGCAGCGGCAGTTTCAAAGACAGGAATTTCACACGACACGGTGCCTACCGCTAACAGGGCAAATCCCCAAAATTTGTTCCAAAACACATTTTACAGTTACCCCGAGCGGCAAATGTTTGAAGCAACATTGGACACGCGCGATATGCAACGCTCTCTGACGGATGATGGCAAAAAACTTGTTTATGAGCCCACTTAACATAGTTGACATTGTTTTTGTGATGAAACCAAAATATTAAGAAAAAAACCGTTAAATTCTTCGGCAATATTCGGTAACGTGAAGCGTTCAATAATTAAGTTTAACCTCTTGGAAATTTCCTTTCTATCATCACGATCGTCTGAGGGATACAACACTAATAGAGCATTTTCATTTTACAAAGCGTGATAATATGATGGTTCATGCATGGTACTTCTTTTTATTTTAAACTAGTCAACCCGGCGAACTTCGTACAGCCTACCTATTACTATGTTGTTTTCCCTTTAATTATTGCAATTTTTCTCGCCGTTAAAACTATCCTTAGACTTCTAAGAACATATAAAAAAACGAATTGGTAAAATTGGTTCAGTTCAGGCGGTGTTGAGTTATTTGCGTTTAATATATATAAATATTTTCACATGAAAGGCAGCCTATGAAATCCGTGTCGTGAAACGTGTATATGAATTCTGGTCGAACTGCAAAGTAACCCATCAGTCTTTATTTTATTACATTACATTTGTTTCAAAGAATTATTATCTAAATATTTTTGAGCTCCCCAAACGGTATAAAGTTGTGAAAAATTTACAAAAGTTTACTTACAAATGGAAGCAAAAAATTCAAAGTTTTTAGTTTATGAAACGTAGTTCGGCAAAAAACTGAAACAAAGAGGAAGTTGCAAAAAGCGTGACGGAGCGGGACAGACGGCGGCTGGCGGCTCAGCCATCTGCGCCAGGAGTTAAAAATAATAGTTAAGTAGTACTATAGTTATTTTGGTATATATAAATTATGTTTAATTTTTTTAAAAAAGACAAAGAGTAACTAAGAAAATCAGCCTAATCAGTCCGTAACGCTGAAAACTTCAGGGCAGGTTTCGTTAGTAATTGTGTCATTAAACGCGTTTAAATATCGAGAACTAGGGAGGAAAGGCCTAGATAGTTGTTAAAATGTATGTGCTAAAAATAACAATAAGTAAGAAAATAAGTAAGTAATAAGAAACTTGGACCCTCACCAAAGAAAAAGGAAATCCATAGACCCAAGATCACGCAAAGAACATTGGAAAGACAAAATGCGCGATCACAGAACGCACGAAGGTAGTAAAAGTAGTCATGGGCGGGACACAAACATGTCTCGCAGGGAAGACGGAAGATGGAGCAAACCCGTCCTTGAATAATAAAGTGGAAAAGACGTCCAGGCAGACCACCATCTCAGATGGTCCGATGATATAAAGACTGATGAGATATGGATAAGCCGATAGAGCGAACTAAAAATTATAGGAAGGCATTCGCCTAGCAGTTAGTTCATATATTGCTGAGGAAGAAGATGAAGAAAAAAGTAAATAAAAATAGAGTTTTATGAATTAAACTAGAGGTTGCCCCGCGGTTTCACCCACGCAGATTTCTCATAAACACCAAAACCCGGTTTTCCCCGTTCCCATTGGAATTTCGGGAATTTATTTCTTAGTGTTCCTCTACGCTCCCCAAGGAACCCACGTGCAAAATTTCAGCCCGCTACGCTCAGTAGTTTTTGCTCTGCATTGTCTGTCAGTAACGGAAGAGTTTTATATTTAGTGATTACTTGTTTATAATGCAATGTCATAGAGACGAGACAGAAAATAAAACTAATAGTTCAGTCACCATCTTCATCGCGTGAACAGTTTTTCTCTTTTCCCTGTCGGCCCTGAATTACGTTCCTTAATTAGGGCATTTGTCACCCGTCGTCGCGTCGCAGAGACCGATTTCGGACGGATATACGCGCGAAATTCAATTTCGGAACGCACCATGATGAAGTGGTGGCCATTTGTAACGGTTTCTGGAATAGGTGATAAATAGCTTTCTCCGAGCAGTTAAAAATCAATTTAACCATGTCTACTTTAGCGGTACGGACTGCATGCGTGTTTTAGATTATAGGCATAACAAATTATCAAATTTTTTCGTCTCGTATGATACTGAACTATACGCAATATCTGTTTGCTTCTATGGCAAGTTTTAATAACGCTTTAAGAGAAAAACGCTACGACAAACTATAGGATAAGAACAGGTGTTGCGATGTCGGATTGACTTCACGCTTTCATGGACTTCAAATGTCTCTAAGTTGCCGAGTTATTGTTCCGTTACGAGAAGTCTTCTTCAATTTTACTTCCTATTTTTTAAATGTAAATAACACGGGATAAGTATTCTGAAACTTTAATTGAAAAGCAGAATAAATATCGAAGTAATACTCAGACAAACTGAAGCAATGTTCTGAGCTGAATAACGCTTTCAAAACCAAGACAAATTCCATTCTGTTATGTTTGTTAAGATAATATTGAAAAAGACATTTTTTGTCAATTTTCACACTAGTCAAATTTCAATCTATCCAAAAAAAACACATCTCACGAGTGTAATCGATTGACCTGAATTCAGCATCCAGCATACTGCAAGCGTAAAGTAGGTACAAGTTCTTTAAATAACCATATGATTAGATACCTATTTCTATTTAATTCAGTAGTTTAGTCGTCATCAGTTCACAATGCCCAAAAAGCCTTTTGTATTTATTTTACTAAGTTCACACGGGTGGTCCAAAGAAAGTTGAGAAAGTGATTTAAAACATTTTAAGTTTAACTGTGAACAGGTACCCTGTGGTGACGGCTGTGACTGTGAATTTCAACAAAAAGTATCCAAAAGCCTAAACGCCTTTTCAGAAACACTACAATATTGAATTCTAATTTACTTAATCGTCAGAAGATGAAACAAATAAGAAAACCTAATTGAAAAACCACCTTTTTACCATATTATGATCTATCCATTACGATGTAATTGAAGTAGGCTTAAAATCTATAAACTCAGTGCACTTGAGGCTTTTAGCCTAAAATTAAAAATTGGTTCAGTTGTTAAAATCCATAAATGGAAGAAGTGGAGTGGAGACATCGTTCATCCTTTGCCCACAATAGGACGACACTATAAGCTTCTAATATTCATATATTATAATATCTTTACCTGAATAACCCTCATTGGTAATCCGGTCTCTTTCGCCAGCTGTTCTCGTATGTGCCTCGTCGGCTTTGGCGTCTGAGAAAAAGCCGACTTCAATATTTCTAACTGTTTCGCCTTGATCGTCGTCCTTGGTCCTCTTCTTTTAGAACCACCATTCCCATCATCTGGTGATTTGTTCTCGGCCTGGGAGTCTCTAGTTTCGGGGTCTCCGTCAAGCGAACCCTGCGAGGGGAAGAAAAATAACTGAACCGACTATGTGGTTTTGGCCCACCATGGGTTAGACTGATTGTGAAGGGGAATTGCTTGGATCAAGTTGTGATACTGACTTAGAATTTTTGTGAACTATACTGAACTATAGTGACTTCGGAAAAGCATGGTTTGCGCCGCTCAAAAGTACTTCCAAAATATAAATGAACTTAGCTACTAAAATAACAACTTCAGCAAGGATACAAACCTGGTCTTCCGAGTCTTCGTGCGGCTTCGTGTCGCCATTATGAGACAGGTCTGAATGCAGCGCGGGGTGCGGCGCATGCGCGGGACTGCTACTCGTGTTGGTCGTACTTCTTGACTCGTCTTCTTCTTCATCATCAGTTCCGGAGCCGAGCAAGGAGTCCGCTGGTGGAGTAGGAGAAGGAGCTTTTAATTTTATGTTTATTTCAAGAAATTTTAAATTTTTTTTATTAGATTTTTCCACTTTACAGGAAGCATTGAAGCAGAAGTGTGTGACTAAAATGGAACGAGTTAGCAACTATTGCTCAAGACCACCTGAAGTGGAGGAACATTCTCGAAGCTCTATGTTCCAGTTAGGAATAAATAATGCAACGAATAAAAAAAAGTGTTTTTTGAAAAATAAGGCATTTGTCAATATTTTTGGTAATAACTAACAATGCTGCCAACAAAATGTATTATCCTCTTAAATTTACGAGACTGTAAAATAAAATATCCTGAAAAAATATTTATTATTTCGCTGTACAATACGCGTTGTGAATGAATGAATATGTATGTGGTCACATAAAGCAAATTATTCTACCATTATTACAAGATGAATATACATAAGAATAAATATTATTATTACATTAGGGTTTTGTTTCAGACCCATCGCGCTCCATGACAGATGTTCTTTCGACGTGCTGCTGCCGCGGGCGCGGGCCAGGCTCTGACTTAGCGGAATTGGATTTTGAAAATAAATATAAAACATTTAAATTTTGTGTTGCATTGTTGCGAATGGAATTGAGAATATTTTAATTATAAAATGATTAAAAAATATATATTTTTATCTAGGTACATAATTATTAAGAAACTAACTTTAAAACGGCAAATTTGGAAGCAATGCCAAAAATACTAGAGTAAGTAAGTATATTTTTAATTTCAAAAAAATGACGTTTCAAGCCTTTGGCGATTTAAAATAAAACAAGAACAAAAATCCATCGCAGATGCGCTCATCTCGCCCTCGGCTGCTCAGATGCCTAGGTTCGCTTCCCGCTGTAAATATTTTATAACAGCGACCCCTATTTGGCGAGGGTAATCGGTTTCGTGGCCCCTACCTTCGTTTCTCGATTATACGCCAAATTGTTTTTATTAAATCCAACGCTCTTTCGGCCCCAAGTAATCTTATTTAGTTCTTTGATGGAAGCTTGTCTTATTATTCTTTTTTTACTTATCTTGTTTTCAATAGAATCAATATAGATGTTATTTGCGACTTTTTGTGTATTTTTATAATCCCCATGTTAAGAACCCATATGCTTTATGTAGGTATAAGTACATATATTCATCTAAACACGATGACTATCTATATAATAGATAGAACCGCTAATTATATAGGCAACTATCAATCATAGTAGGAGAAGTACTTACAAAAACGCAACAACACAGCCCCCTACCAACATAAGTAATTGTTTTTGTGGCTAATTCTTTCTCTTAAATTTCCTCGTGGGGTGAGATGAACGGGGCTCATGTCGAGAAATTGCTTTTTTATTTAGTTAAAGAAACATGGGGTATGCCGATTGCTTTTTGATAAGTCAATTTTTAACTTAGCATTTTGTTAAATAAAGGGTTGTATGTAACACGGTAGAAACTAGCATCACACTAAGAAGCCCTAAAACTAGGTTAAACTCGGTTTGTTTGACAGTATTTTTAACGATCGCAGCGACATGTTGAACCGTTTTTTTTAAATGATCTTTGAAAATTCCTTATTGTATGTGCAAGTTAGATTATCAAAAACAAACGTTTTATAACTGGCCTATAAGAGCTTAAACTTAAAAAAAATATAGTCGCCTAAGCTCAAGCACCATCTCGATGCTCTCACAAAGCGATCAGGTCTCAAGTGTTTGTCTGTTTGTCGTGCCACTCCTGGCTAAAACGTCCGGACATTGAGTGCTCTCAACTGCTCTCCAATCACCCCTCTTTTGCAAACAATGTGCTGGGACTTGGAAGCTACTAGTCTTGGTAACCTATTTAATAGAATGCTCTACTTACCCAACCAATGTTTTGTTAAAAATAATTATAACTTTACAATATAAAATCAAGGAATTTAAAAAAAAAGAAATGAGTTTATGATTATAAATTTATTGAAAATATATTTTGTGCTTTTTTTTAGCAGTAGTGATCGAATATCAAGTTTTTTTTTACACTTTATGTTTAGAATTAAAATGTGACAGAGGTCATGAAGGTTACAGGCCAAGATTTACACCGAATGAGGCTAAAATTGAAACCCTACATGCAGACATTCAACGCCCTATTCTAAAATCAATTTTAAACCGCCCCCAAATAAACGACTTCCTTTGTCAGGGTAGAACGTGCTTAATCGAATCTTTGCGGGAAAACTGGCTTTTATTGTCGCTCGAAATTCAAACGGAACGGAAAAGCGTTTGATGTGTTTAGTATAACCTAATTTTAGGGTTTCATTTGTTTACATTTTTTTTTCATTCAAAATAAATTAATTTTATTTATTGAAAAAAATTATGATTTAATTAAAAAAATGTTTAGATCCGCATAAAGTTTCATTAAAACAGTTAGTATTTTGAAATTAAAATTAATGTATAAAAATTAGAGGTCCTTATCTGACAATCTACAACCACCTATTAGTGGAGACGGCAATAAAAATCACAGATTATTGTGTACTACAAGCATTTATAGTGTGTTATAGCGTGTTTATGGTGCCGGCCGTTAATTCGAGACCACCATCTTAAACTCAAAATAAGAAACCGCGAGATAAGGATCTAAGAACATAAAAGATATGGGAACTCTTTGTAGAGCCGGTAGCCGGCATATACTTTACGCCCATGTAAGCACACTGTGGTAGAAAGCAACACGTTATCACGCACACACCCGCGACAGGACAACACATGCATGACAGCCGTGTAAACACACAAGAAACGGTCGTCTGTGATTGGCGGGGACGGTGGCGACTGACACGCCCTCTTTATCGAACGCGGCGCTGCGAGCGTGCGTGCGAAACGCATTGTCTATACGTAGCTTTGTCACAAACTACATTTTGCTTGTAATTTTCATTGCTGAATGCTTGTCAAGAAAATCTCGGCTTACATCTTTCTGTATTTTTTTTTTCATTTGCGTTGTAAAATTTGCATTGCTTTTTCAATCGCTTCCTTCTATTGTGTGTGAGCATTAATAATTATGCACTAGTGATTAAATAAAAGTAGTGTGTTAATTAATTATGATAATACCCAATCCTTAATCAAATATATTGTTTTATTAAATATACATATACTGTATTAGACAGCCAGCCTATACCTACCTTACCTATCTAAACTAATTTGACCTTTCGTTAAATATCAATTCGGAGATTTCTATAAAATCACTGAAACATAAATAAGTATAAGGGGGTCAAGGTACACTGGCGAATCTGATAAACGTAGTCGTGACTTTCTGAGCCAGGTAGCCAGGGGAGGGTGGGTCGACAGAAAACACAATTCAAAGGCTGACTGAAGCATGACTCGCGTTTTATCGAGTTTCTGATTCGTGGCGCCGATTTCCGTATGTAGCTGCAACACTGGCAGCCTATAACTAATTGCTTTTTTATTTTACTTTAAGAGCGGATGCGTGGTCTGGAACTTTTCGGTGCCCAATAAAAAAAAGTCGAATAAAGAACCTGGGAATTAGATTTCAGTTATGTTGTGTGATGATGATGATGACAGGCTTTATTGTAGAGTCAAACGTGACTCAAATACAAAAGCGTTCACATACCAACTAGGAGAGGTTTAGGTGCTTTAACATACTCATAGATTGGATACCATCAAAGCAATCAATAATATGTTATCTACAAACCTAAATAGGGAACCAGATTCGATCTACTAATGCAATTATTCATTTGCTACGAAGACACTAGTGATGATGTATTACAAAAGGTTACACAAATGACCTGACAAACATAATGCTCCCTAATTTCAAACAGACGAACGTATGTAAAGAAAAAGATAATAAATAATAGTGGGAGCACACGGAAAAGCAATATGTCTGCGTCGCTCCGGCGACGACGCCATGCTACAATGGGATGCGCGCGCGCACTCAGCGACTCTACATTTGGACAAATTAACCGCCCATCAATCCGATAGCTGTGAAGAATTGCTGTAAAATTATTATTTTTATTTGTCGGCAAATTGAATAAGTTTGACCCCGTAACAAGGCATTTAAATTTTTGGTCAACGACTATTTACACGTTTTATAACGGCATTCACGAAGAGTATTTGGATAAACGTTTTCCTTATAATTTTAAATGGCCGATGCTTATTCTTCTTTTTCTTAATTGAGTAGATATATACGATACGAATATATATTTTTGCTGTTTCAGGCTGGCTGCCAAATTTTTATTTTTAACTGACTTCAAATAAGAAGGTTATCAGTTTGACCTTTGATACCCGTATGTATGTACCGTATGTTTGTCCGCGATTATCTCGAGTTTGACTGAACCGATTTGATTAGGTTTTCACAGAAGTATATTTATGTTTTCAAGAGAAGGTTTTAGTACCTATTTTAACCGACTTCAGAAAAGAGGAAGTTTCTAGTTTATGTATATGTAAATTTATTCAAGGCGGGTTCCTTTTTTGTAAAAAAATAATTATTAAAGGCTGGTGGTATTGGCGTGCAACAATTTTTTAAAACTTATACTTTCAATATTTTCGTTTAATGAAAACTAAGTATAGAGACAAGATTATAAATTATAGTAATTACCTAAGTAAATAATCTTAAGTTGATATTGTTTAACCTTGCATTATAAGAATAAAATATACCTATATTCTAGCAAATAGTAAGTATATAATTGCCATAATATCGTAGTTAGATACTTAACTCTGCTAAAAGTACACCGCTGTGTATCACACACTCATCACTAACGACGGAAACCTTTAAAGATTGAAATCTTGATTAAAAAAAAAACAATCGGTTACCTTTCCTCCGTAGACCTAGACTTTTACTATGGTAGAGATACAATACCAAAAAAAAGTCTCGGCCAAGTCTCTATGCAAATCATTGTTTGATTGGTAAAAGATTTAATAATTGTACACAAAGGCAACGTACACAACGTCTAGTCATTATTGCATACAAAAACAAAACCTGCTACATTAAAGAAATCCCTGCATTATCATCCTAGGGCACAAACAACCATTTATAATGCGATTCCTAATGATGTCGGAAAATAAGTACTCTTTTTTTCTTCAATGTCACGAGCCAAGAAAATGAGTGTCCATTTCCAAGCATTGCGGCCATCAATCATGCGCGACTGACTGAACGGCGGAGCCTCCTGCCCAGCAGTCATTAGTTAGGTAGTCTGTATTGAGATGGGGTTTTTTAATGCCTTTTCTTGCTAGTAGGTATAATGATGTATGGTTGACCACGTGACACGAGTTATAAAGATAATAAGTACAAACACATTCCAATACCTAGAGATAATACTAATGCATCAAAATGTTTTGTTTACTTATTTGTTGTGTGCAAAATTCTGAGTAAATTTTCAGGTTTAAATTACCAAGTACACTTTCTCATTACTAAGCCTTGCAATGATTTATTTTATTTGGTTGCCATTGTTCCAAGTTCCCATTGCAGCGTGTATATCATGGTAAATAAATAAAGCCACCGCACCGCACACGCACGCCGCAATCTCGGAGGGTCACGATCCAGCATCACGTAGCCTCAGCCTGCCCCCTGCCCCCTCTCCCCCCCGCGGACACCCCTCGGCCCCTAACCTGACCACTCTCAGCTCCCATCTCTATACTAAATTACTATACCACTTATGGTAGAGCCTGACTGAACAAAGTCGCGCAAAAGGTACAAAAAAACTATGATTGGTCAAATCCTGTGTTGTAAGCGAAACGTGTAACTTTTGGTCGTGTTGCATAGACTTTCGATAGTACTAGAAAGTTACTGTTTACTTTAAAAGCGGTTTAAAATTCCATCTACAAATATGAGGTCACTCTATAAAAAAAAAAGATGGACAATGTTTAGTTTAGTTCCGCATGTCAGCAAACAATCTGCCATGCTTTAAAATTTCAAAGTAAATAAATCACTATAAAGCATGATGGTATTATCATATAATGCAAGTTAAAAGAGAAAATAATGATCAAAAGAAACGACAGTCGCACGCGCATCGCCTCCGCAGACATGGCGTGACAAATCGCAACCACCGACTCGGACAGCGCGCATCTTCCTCATAAAATATCTCACAAAGGCCAACTCTACCTAAAGAAACTTCAATAGAATTATGTATTATTTATGTATTTTGTATGAAACCTCTTCTGATCGGTAACCTGGGAGCACAAAGCAACAGCACGCCTCCAAGATAATTAAAACTGCTGCCGCAAACACGATCAATCTCTACTTCATTTCCCCACATAAAGTCAAAATAATAGATGCCCAGTGTAATGTCACTTTTTTCTCGTGGCGCGGCGCAGTACACGACGGAATTGACAGGTCATCAGCGGCGCGGGCGCACGGTGACTTGACTCTTTCTTCCGGATGATACAAAAAGATACAATGCGAGATACGACTCAAAGGAATATACGCCCTAATCAGTAGCAACGAGAATCGATAACTCCATATCACAATGAACACAATGAGCCTCTTTATACAGCGCGAGAGCCTCCCGTTCGGTTCTTTTTTCCAAAGATAATCTTCGGCGGCTGAGGCGTGAAGGCCGAGCGCCACACAACATGGCGTCGACAGGTTTCTTCCCCGCTTTTTTACTTCTTTGTTCCTTTCCATTATTGTCTATCGAAGTTTGTTCCCGGCGTTTGATGTGCTTGTTCTTTTTTTATTCGCATTATTAATATTGCCCTAACAATAGATTTTTCGTTCAACCTCTGGGCCCAGGCCATCAAGAGGTTCTTACGGGTTATTAATTCACTTATTTTACATGTATTGATGAAGATGACGACATATGACGACTTTCTGACATATTCTATATAGCTATAGCTGCAATTTTATAGGTATTTTATATTTTAATTTATTAAATAGAAATCCTACTATAATTTAATACAATATGCTTGAAAAGACAGTCGGTCGACATCGACATCCTTCCCAGAAAATCGTTAAATCTTAAAATGAGCATCATCAAACTTTAGAAGTTGGTGAACAAAACGAACCGCTTAGATTCAGACTTTTCTTAGAAGCGCTTGATTTACGAACAGCTATAAAATTTTGAAAACAATAAACTGGAGGTCGGAGTCGGTAGCCTGAGAAGCCTGATTTGGAATGGAAAATTAAATGCTAAGAAACATAAACTACCTACTGGTAGATGTATGTTACATACGCTATTACTTTAGTTGATATGCATCTTCTAGGCATGTTCACATTTACAAAAAAGCAAAAATTCTAAAATAAACAAAATAAAATTTCAAAAAACGGATGTTATTTATTGAAATATTCCGCCTTTTTTCTGAGTATAGGGTATGAATTTTAAAGCATTTGTACTTTCTTAGTTTTGTAGTGTATTATTTTAGTAGGGTAAGCAGTACTAATGTTGGCCCCCCTCCAATGATTGGCCCCTTCAATGAAAAATCTATTTATTATGAGTTGTATTTATATACCAGAAATGAAAAAATATTTATATTTTTCTTTATTTAAAACACTCTACAACGAAATTAATAGTTTTTAAATGCAACAGCTAGCAATTGATTAAAAAAATACTTTGTGTTGGACTACAACAGAGGGTGTGTTTTCTTATGAAAATCGTAAGAAGTACGTAACTTTTAGAATGGTTTTACTCGTTTTCTTCTTGTTTAAATTGCAATATATGTTTCCATATATGTTAATTACACTTCAATTCAGGTTTATTTACGGTAATTCGTGAAAAACACTAAAGATTAACCTCAAAAATAGGTAGGCCAACATTAGTACCTGTGGTAAGTATGAAGTATCAGTTGATTGGCATCTATGCCAATCATTGTATTTTTTGCTTTTTAATATTATTTATATTTAAATATTAAATCAAATCTTATCAACAATTGCGTTTAAAATGCTAAATCTTTTTATTTAATAAAATCAGAGGAACTAGATTTTGGCAGGGCCAATCATTGTACTTTTGTGTGATTGGCCATGCCAATCATTATACTTTTCCCTATGCCAATCATTGTACTAAATTTGTAGATAAATAATTCACCAATTTGATTATGTTCTTTTTATTTTATCTTGTTTATTTAGTATTCTTATTTCCGAGAGATAATAGTGCGATTTTAGGTATATGAAGGGTACCTTTCATTTTTGAGCTCAAAAAAATATTGTCTGGGCATCATTTTTGAATAATTTAATGGATCAGTATAGTCATTGGCCTAGGAAAGTATAAAGATTGGCCATGCCAATGCCCAAAAAGTACAATGATTGTCATGCCAATCATTGTACTAGGGTATGCCAATTTTTGTACATACCCTGCCAATGACTGTACTTTTCGCTACATTTTTATATTTTTATTGATAAAGTTGTTTATAAGCTAGCAAATAACGATTCCTGTGGTTTAATCTTATTCTCAGATAAATGAGCTACCATCCTACATTGACAGTTTTTCAATTTTGAACCTTATTTGGCACATAGAAATGTTCAAAGTCAAAACTTTTCTTAAGGGGCCAATCATTGTACTGCTTACCCTACAAGGTACCACATTACGTAGGGTTCTTTGCAGTGTCTATAGTAAGTGTGGATAAAACTTATCATAAAACTCGCGTTTTCCTCGCTTAACTGAAACTTAACAGCCTGCGACTGCCGCACTCAGATTACCAAACATCACAGAAACTACTGTTCTTGTTTTTGCTACTGTTCGGCCGAGAGACTAGGGAAAAAACAGCGCTACTGATTCTAATATTAGGTTTATTTTTCCTCATTTACGTCACATTATAAGTTGTTTTGGGTCGAGCTAGTCAATTAACTCCTTGAGGCAATTTTTAGGAAATAATATGTATAGGTTTTAACGGAACCTTGATTTTTGTCTTTTATAGTTGGGGGGCCAAGTATCTATACAAATATTGTTTTTATTATTAATTATAATATGAGGCTCAAGAGCGTGTTAATCACAGTTTTTCACTCCAGTGACACAGTGAGTAGGTAAACCATACATTTCATCTATACACAAATTTCTTAAGTCTCGTAGCAAGTTTGAGTCCGTTCCGTCCCTGAGGAACACAGATTATCTGGGGATCTATTGCGGTTAGCAATGGATATGATCATTGCTATTAAAAAAAGAGACAGCGCTCTATAATGTGTATAGCGACATCTTTCTTTGTCAATACCCATATTCATATCCATTGTCAACCGCAAAAGTAATACTATTCTGAAGGTTAATACAAGTATTTAATTAAAATACAAGTAAACACAGACACGGACTTTGCCTGTTATTATAAAGTTCATATTTCTTTCTCAGAGTGCAAGGAAGCTGGTGAAATGAGCCGTCCAGGCTTCGATTCCCGATTCGGGCAATTAAAGTGTTGAGGTTGAGTTATGGCGATCGTTTCGCGTATGAATGGCGCATTGGACAGAACAGGCGTTCGATTGAGTGTCGGGTGACCCAGCCCAGCACGCGGCCCTGATCCAGGCCTGGGTGCATGAATGCTATTTCGATCTTTATCATTGGGCTACTTTGCTTGCCAGTTAAAGCTTTAACGTTATAATTTGGCCAAATAACCCGGAGTGGATCTTATCCTCCGAAACTAAGATACGCCACATATTTAAAAATAAGAGCCGTAGTAAAAATCACGTGCTAATACCTACTAATAAAAAGTGATTTTGACTACCACCGCCGTAATTAGTCGTTTGACCTAACAATTAATTTATTTTAAAGTCAACATTTTGCTAGGTTATTCCCAGTTGTCGCCACTGGCAACGTCACTCCCAAAAAATCCCATTTCGCCAGTGGTATTGCTATATTTATCTTTTTTTGTTTGTTTTAAATTTAATGTCTTCAATTAATTAAATATGAATTATGAATCACGTTGTCATCAAGATCACTGCCATTATTTACTTTACAGTTACATTTTTAATTACTCCGACGACACGCAAAAGTTTTCACTTCTATAAGATCTTAAGCCATTAATAATTTTTATTTGGTATTGTTTAGCGCAGTTAAACCGTTACCCAAGAGATAAACCTCTGTAAAATATTGGATTACTGTGTTCAAGGCCCTTTTTTATAAACTGATTAGATAGAATACCTTATTTAAGCAGACTAGAAAAGACACCTTCGCTATCATTATTTCTGTTATGATGGTAATTTATCTTCGAAAAATCTAAATTTTCCGTTTTCGTGGGATTTTCATGTGAGAACTTTCGATTCTCAGCCCGGTTCAGTAGTTTAGGTATTATCGCGCAACACACAGAAGGACAGAGTTACTTTCCCATTTATAATATTAAAATAAGTAGGTACCAATTTAACAATTTCACACGTTGTTTATTTATTGTCATTATTACAACACTATAAAAAAAACTGTAGCTTATTCCGAACAATATTTTTACTATCACTGTAGCTTTAAAAACATCGAAAGCTAATCTATAACTTCCAAAAACATTTAAGTAGGTCAAACTTGTAATTATAAAAAGGTGATTTAACAATTATGAAAAGAAAAGTCATCGAACTGGTCCCACCTATCTATAAAAACGAGGCTTTATATTAAAGAGATGTCACCCGAGTAGGGGAGGCTTCGGGGATATTATTTCCTTATCTCCCCTCCGGCGCCCTATCTGACGGGGGAAGGGCGGGGGCGGGAGGCTACACCCTTTTTGCTCTGAAGGGGGCTCTCGAAATGTTTTATAGTTGACGTTTTTCAGCGGCTCGTTTTAAATAAAGAGCTGTGCTGGTTTGAATATGATCAGCTATGCTATGATCATCACACATGCTTTCAAAAAGATGCAAATAAATGTATATGTGTATTTTATAGTCTCCGAGGCTTTTATAATCATATTCATAACGAATAGAAAAAAGTTGCTGTTTAAACTAACTTTGAATAAAATATATATTTCTTTACTCTTCCAGAAGAGAAAATTGGCTGCGTTAGTAGATATAGGATTTACTTCATGAAAGCTTATTGGGATCCCAAAAAAATTGTTTGATCACACCTTTAACCCCTATCCACCTCTGCTAAACAGAAAGGGACCAGAGAAACAATAATATTCTTATTAATGACTCCAAGGCCGAGGCAGGCTCACGCGGGCCGGAGGAAAAGGCGCGTCTCCACGGGGCACCGCGAGGTACCACATAATAATTGGGCCCCCTAAGACATCTTGCGTGAATGCGACCATATCTCGATTATTTATTGTGGTGTGAACACAACTTGTTTGTTCTCCGTCTACATTTGTTTGGTAATGAGGTGCTTGATAGAATAAATTTGTTGCGCGATGTCCCGTGATGCGGAGGAGTTGACATTTCATTAGAGATGACTCACCGAATAGGGGATAGGGGGCGCTGTCCTACAGTGAACCGTGTCAAAAAAACGTTCCTTGACCTATCTGTTATACCTTATACCAGAAAATACATATTTTAATTAAAATCTTCCTAAAACTACCTTTCAGTATAATCTATGAGTACCAAAACAATAATGTTTTTCCAATAATAACCTGCTTATGTTTAAGGAAATAAATTACTAAAATTAATTTATTCTAATACTAAAACATATTTTATTTTAGTTTTAAATTTTCAAAGTAAGAAAAGTGAAGTTGATGCCCACCCCCACCGGGTCTGTAAAATAAATAAACTTTCATATAGGTATATACCTACTTATCGGCTTTTTGTACATGACTTTTTGTTTTCACAAAAAGAGTATCTGAAATTTTCAACCTGAAATTTGCAGGGTTGATATTAAAAATACTATTTCTTTACTTCGGTAGTTTTTGTTTATCACTAGCTCTGTTGGACATATATCTGACCTAGGGAAAGTTTACAATTATTTTACTAGATTACCGGTGTGTGAATTGTATTTTAATATATTTGCGGTATATTGTTTGAACTTTTTATAGAAAGAAAGAGTACAAGCGCACTTAAAGTTGTATTGGCATTATACAGCAAGAAGTGACCAGTAAACCGCGGGACCACTCGCCAATTTCACGCTTTTTGATAATACTATTAAAATAAGAGAAAATGAAAACCAATGCTTTATGCAACAATGCACACTCTACAAATGCACGGGGTGACTTCAAACAAAGAAAATTTAATGTTGTATCTGTTGACGCAAAATGTGATAAGTAATCAATTTTCAAAAAGCGCTTAAATCTCATTTTCTCGAAATCATCATAAGTATCACATAGGAATCGTTAAAAAAATAGAAACATGTTCTGTTTTTACTGCCATAGGCTATTACTGTTACGATCGTTCTCTCGGAACGAAAATGTTTTGTTAGCCACGAAGAATAAGTTTTATAGCATAATAATTACAAGTAATTGACAATTAAATTATAAATTCACTCTATTGTTTGCGGAGACTACACAAAAAAAATGTTTCTATGGAGCTATAAACGTCAACCGAGCTATTCTAAATTTTTTTCTACTTTAAATACATTTTGTAGAGATTATCATCGTTCTACAGAAAATGATCTCAATTAGGCTAAACGCCGGATGCCTCCCAAAACTACGATACTTATAATAGTCAATAAATCATGTTTTTTAAACATTTTAGTAAGAATCATAGAATTTTGGACTACGCTTTAACATGCATCTCACTTACTAATTACTTATTAAATTTAATAATACTACGACACCAAAGAAAATAAAAATTCTTTGTGTCCTTTGCAAATATTGGTAATTTAATGTAGAGGTATAGTTATAATACTAGGTTACTAAGTGCAAAGTTTACAGTTTTTACACGATCTGTTTTTTATTGTATTAACTTTTACTTACTACGATATAACAGTATTGTTAGTAATGAGTATATATACCTAGTAAACGGACTCACTCACATATCTCAACAAATGCACTAAAACAAGTTCCTCAAGCAAGAACCTCAGTTTTTTTTCTATTTGTATGGTCCATAATTGCGGCCAGCAACAATTGCTAGGGATTATAATGATTTTTGTCGATAGCCAGTATCGACGATTATTTGGTTAGTCGATCGATTTTGATAATTTGCCCCGGGCTTCGCTCCTGCTGCAAATCGCACCATCCTCAATTTAAGATAAATGAGGCATTAAAATCTATATCTAAGTATAACAGCTTCACAATCACTTTAAAAACTTAATAGGTTTTGATAGCCTTAGACGATTTTATTTGGTAATAATATTTAAACGCCCTTGTTTTATAAAATTAGCTCACACGATCTCCTATTTTTTAAATTGGAATAAAAAATATCCTAGAGAGAATACTGAACGATATTATTTTAAAACTACAGTTTACTGTTCCTCGCGTACAGCCACTAAGCTAGCTAAGGGGCACCCAGTGTCTGCATGCGCCATTATTATATGTTTTTTAATCGTTTAGCCGATCTCTGGTAGCATGATCGTAAAATGGCTGCAGTAAACGTTACGTTCCAATTTTACGAGTTTTAAATGTAGCGTTTTTGAAAGCACCACCTCTCTGACATTTTCTATTTTATTTGCTTGCAGTTGCCGTACACAATTTGTCTGAATAATATTCTCTGTTCTGAATCGTATTGAAATATCAAGTGGTCACTAAAACAGAACATCTCAATTACTTATGTAAATTTTCATATTACAAAAACTATTAAAAAACTAAGCAACGTCTGTCATACAGGGTCACATTTTTTATATTTGCCATTCTTATAAAAGTCTTCTGTTTTCGTGATTTGAGCTAGTCTCGGTGTACCTAAAAGGCCTCTTAGGGAAACTTAAATAACCTACCAAGTGTTTTAAAAAAAACACCGTAGCATATCTTTGTCTCATTATACTCTCAGCACAGCACTTGCATCAAACATATTTTACGACTCACCAGTAACGAGTAGTAGTGATACATCATAAAATCAGGCAGTAGGTGTAATGCGCGGCGATAAACCGAGGCGCATTCTTCAGCGTTATTGGTTGTAAAATTGCAATAGCACCTACCTACTTGGAACTGGCCTTCAGTGGATATGAGATAAGCTCCAGATACTTGCTACCTCTAGAACGTATATTTAAGTCTTAGTATTACATTCACAATGTAAACTAACTTGCAAAAGACTTGATATTGCTACCATACATACTAAACTTTATTTTAGAGGTAGTAATAACATAGTATTAGAAAGTTATTATTAATATGTACAGACAGGTATAAAAGTACATGCATAGTTAACAAAAACTGCACGCATCCAGTGATCACATTCAGCTGCATGCAGATTCGCTGTAAGCTCACAGCGTTTGTATTGTGTTGTATCGAAATTTGGGTACAGATCTGTAAACTTTTGAGCCAGCGGGTTAGTAATATTTGTAACAAATTAAGTGTGTGTTATTTGCGTTCAAGCTGTTTTAGACTTAGTTAACACTACGTATGGAATTTTGCAAGTGACTGTACCTAGTTCCTTTGTTACTTCAAAAACAAAAAAACACGACTTCAACTGTGTATATCACGTATACATAATAAAGCACTAACTATGCGGATGGTAGAGAGCTTTTTTATATTTGCAAACTTTAAAAGAATGACTCTACAATACTCTACATTGATATCTACAAGTAAGTAGACTACTCAGAAGGTAGACTAGGTACTTTTTTAATTTTATCACAACTTCACAATCATTAAATATCAGAAATAATCGAAATTAAGAGTAGAATGTATACGCAGCCCGCTCTATTAACTCGATCAAGCCATGTCGGATGCAGAATCTCGAATAATGGAACCCTCGATCAGGGGGTGGGTGGAGGGGGAGGGTGACGAAATGGGTTTCTATCGGTCTCTTCCATTCCACGCTGTTCGGCCGACAACTCGTGACTGGCTTGCTGTATGTACTATGTTTATAAATGTAGAATAGGTATATTTGTCGATAAAAATAAAAGTCTCTAGATTTATAGGTAACTAGTTTATTTTTCTTTAATAAAAAAAATAAGTAAACTTGACATATGGTATCTTAGTTTGTGTCTCAGGTTTGTGCCGAATTATGAATTCCAGTAACAAATTTTTTTTTTTTTAATAAGTATAGATATTGAAGTTTTACAAACCGCCAAATATCGATCACCACAATCCTTTCTGAAGTATTTTAGCTATCGTTTCGAGTTTCCGATCTAGGTAGGTATTTTAAATGAATGTTTTATTACCTAAACAAGCACATCTCATCGAAGGGCGGCGAAGCGTACCCTTGTAAAAACAACGGAGCATTGCGCTATCGGTTGCTAACCAAACAGCCGGAGGTGTTTGTGTTGTGGCCTGTAGGGACGAACCCTTGCTGATCACGTGAGCTGGCAGGAGGCAAGTACTCAGAAGCAGAAGGCTTTAATTCAGTTGTAAAAAAAAAGGAACTAGTACTAAGTAATTTACATCCCTACCTAATATTATAAATGCAAAAGTAACTCTGTCTGTGTGTTACGCAATTTCGCTGAAACTACCAAACCCGCCTTGTGGCTGAAAATTTGTTGGTAGCTTTAGAACTTTGAGGCAAGACTTTATCTCGAAAATCCAATTTTAGTAAAAGAATGTCAATATTTTTTTTTGAAAAATTACCTATTTACCTAGTTCCTATATTTTATTAAAGAAATAAAAACTCTCAAAACAACCCGTGCACTCCCCAAGCCCCAACCTCATTCAACCCTGCGGACGGCTGCGCGTGATTGATAAGCGTTATCGGCGAGCACACGCGCGCGTCTGACGGACCCCACTGATGCTGACGCCAGATACCGCGTAGATTCGCGATGGTGTGAGGTTACTGTTTTACCATATATTTCTTTTGCATAAAATACTGTGGCTTTTTGCTAGGCTGTTGTTTTTTAAAGAGTATAAGAACAGTGACTATAATAAGAAAACTTTTTACGCTCGTAATCTTTTCACTAATCCTAACAAAAGCATTAAAAACTAGCTCTGAAACTGTCTACTAAAAATAAAACACTTATTCTGGGAAGCGTAAAATTAGAAAAAAAAAATGCAGAGCTCAAATACCCAAACTCGTTGAAAATCGCGCCTAAGCTCCTTAACAAAACCCCTCAGAATCGACCCCCGTGTTTAATCTGCCCATACACGGGTTTTAGCCCAGCTAGTGGAAACAATTTCTTGTTTGCCTGAATATCTCGGGATATCATTTTGCTGTGCTCAAGGGGTGTCGCTTTCTATGTGACAGCTATGATGTTTATCTATTTTTTAGGTTTTCTGCATAGGGCTGGCGTTATGAGCGTAATGTTTATTTAATGCTTGATGCATTTTTATTTATTTTTCACACTAGACTAGACCGTTCCCGAACTAGGTACTAGGACGAGCCTTTATCTCAGGTAAAAGTTCCCTTTTCTTAATTTATTGCTAAACTAGAGGCTGCCCCGCGGTTTCACACGCGCACATTTCTCATAAATACAATAATCGATTTTTTCCCCGTTCCCATGGGAATTTCGGGAGATCCTTTCTTAGTGCTCACCTACACTCCATATGGAACCTACATGCAAAATTTTAGCCCGCTACGCCCAGTAGTTATGGCTCTGCGTTGTCTGTCAGTCAGTCAGTCAGTCAGTCAGTAACGGAAGAGTTTTATATATATTGATTATAACATCAAATATAAATGCAAGTAAACAATTATTTTTTTTAAAAAGGACTGCTTCCTATACTTATTTTTTTAATATGTCAGCAAACATTAAAAATACTAAAATAGAATAATAATAATCAATACTATCTGCCCAAATTTATTGTCATAATTATATGTTTAGCTAAACCTCCTTTTTCACTGTAGATTTATATAGCCTGGCGTAGTTCAATGCACTTCATCAAATCTTTACGTTTGCACACCAAAACCAAACATGGAAGACGATATTTCATTCACCATTGAGCTATACATAATATTTGCTGGCATTATTCCGTACTAACAATCTCTAAACATAATTACCGTGGACAAACAACCGGGCGCCTCGGGGCAGGCACATGTTGCGGCGAACAGTGGGCCTCAGTATCGTGGCCTTGCAATTTTAGGGTTAACTTTTCTAAAAAATATTTTCACCGTTATATATATTTTTTTTAAATGTTGCTTCAGAACTTTTATTCAAAACTGGAAAAGATCATTACATAGCATTATTTATTTATTTCATTTAAAAAATTAAGACCGTGGTTGGTACTCACTCCATTAGTTCATTCATACAAGGCATTATTGTAATCTAAAAGCAACCTTCGAACACTTTAGTATCAAGACGTAAAAAGTACAGTAGCTCAATCAGAATTCGTTACCATTCAATATGTAAATTAATCTGCATGATAACCTGTAATACCGGATGTCTTAAGACAAAGTAACGGAGGCTCTTTGCTCTTTGTCGGTCTGAATACATCGCTCTCTAGACTTATCACAGTTCTTACGAATATTCTGGATAAGTCTAAAATAAATTTTCTAGGATATGTAGGAAAATAATTACTAAGGTATATTGTTTCTTTTCTATAGTCATAATAAAAAGGGAACTCCCGCACCTCATGGTAAATGTTTTAAGTGTAAAAAGCTAGCTTCCTTAGCGTCGTCGTAGACGATTTTTTCTACTGCCTCAGTTACGGTTTGTATTGATCGAAAATCCGACTTCGAAATGGGTTCTTGGATTTTTTTTATTATGTTGCCTTGCCGCTATACGTTGTTCAACAATAAAAAATGCATTTTGGCCCCAAGCTCGATACTAACATGTCATGTTCCGAAATCGAAGGGGATTCGTGTTTTAGAAAACTAATTATTTGGCTTCGATTCGATCCGTGGACTATAAAAGAACTCATTTATTTTTTCATTTGATGCATACGATTGCGAATGTCGTACGTGACTTGTATCAAACTGAAGGTGTGTTTAAATCGTGGTATTTCGTATATTTAAAATACAAATAATTAAGTTCACACTATGAGCTAATAAAATATCGTTGAAATCATAATTAAATAAATACAATAAAACGCTTGTTCTCTATTTAGGTGCAGCAGAGTCTGCAATATTTGTTGCATCACCCACCCTTTGTACTCTCAAAACCATTCACGAATTATTTATACATCTGCGTAGGTTTTCTTGAGTTCAGTCAAATGGTACCTAAAATGCTAACGGTACTAAATATACCCAAGAAGATTTGGGTAAATTAACCAAAACAAAACAATCACAAGGGCTGCGATTTCTGCTGCATTTTTGTTTTTTTTAAGTATTAATATAAAATTTCACACTGCTACTTAAAACTTGTCGTTCTACTGATCTCACACACATAAAACTGAGGTCTAGCTCATGTAGATCACACGACAATAACAGAAAATTGAGCATAAAGGCGATTAGAGAGATGGACAAGTCAAATAGCAGAACAAATACTTACAATGCGTGGTCTTCCCCGCTAAGTAATCCTCCTTGCATATAAACTTGTTGTCATCCAGCACGTAGAGCTCCTCGCCCGTGGACAGCTGCTTGCGGCACACCAGGCACGTGAAGCAGTTCAGGTGGAACACCTTCTCCCGCGCTTTCCTCACGAGGTCTGACGGCGAGATTCCGTGCCCGCAGCCACTGCATTTTGTACCGTATCTCCTGTTGAAAAGGATGGTTTTTAGTTTTGATTTCCTATCAATTGAGGATAAGCATTGATAACATTCGTAAGCATTGATAACAGCGTAAGGTTTTTCCTAAAAAAGTATTTATTTCAGGTTTGTTATAATAGATTTGGCTACATAGCCAAATTCATCTCTTTTCACGTACATAGGTGAAAAGAGATGAATCTGGAAAATAGCGATGCATAAAACTTTCTGACATCAATAAAGTCCCTACTGTGTTGTATATCGTCATCGTCAGTAACTATATAACACATATTATACAAGACCAAATAAGACAAATGAAATGTCCCGAATACTAAAGTGAATGATATTGAATCTAAGTAGGGTATTTCTTAAATTTAAATAAAATTGTCTCAGGCCCTGGCATTAGGTTACTAATGTTCCCATCAAGTTCCACATAAGAAAGTGAAACACCGAGCAGAGAGCAGACATTTATTACTTTACAGACACAACCAACACAACGCATCACGGATTGCAATATTTACAAGTTTAATCGCCTTATTGAACGTGGGAATCAAAACTGTTTATATCGTCGTTATAAAGTGATGGTAGAGTTAAAAATCTGAAAAATGTAGTTACTTACACACAATACACACAAAAGCATAATTTTTTTAACCGTCTTCGAAAAAGAGGAAGTGCTCAGTAGATGTATATGCCAGTTTATTTTTTTTGTAAAAACATAAATTATTTAATATCAGTGTTCATGTACAGTGGCGGTTTATGACGGCGCTTTTTTGTCTGGTCTCGTGTGCCCTGGACTGTTTACTAAATATCAAGTGCTATTTTGCAATTCAGAAAAACTGGAAGTGTTACGCCGTCCTAGATCGCCTCTAACTTTACTAACATTCTATCGAATATTTAATAATGTTTGTAACGAATACCTGACAAAAAGGGCTTGCAGACGCTCTTATACCAGATTTAGTACGAGTTTGAACCTAGAAATCTCATACATTTTAGCTAGCACTAAAAGCAAAGTTTGCGAACCGCCCTAAAAGTTTCTTGCGTATATTATTTCAGAACAAGAGAAAAGTTGCATTTGGAATCATTAAAATAAACTTGTATTTATCAATATATATAAAACTCTTCCGTTACTGACTGACTGACTGACAGACAACGCAGAGCCGAAACTACTGGGCGTAGAAAGCTGAAAATTGGCACGTGGGTTCCTTGGGGGTGTAGGTGAGCACTAAGAAGGGCTTTCCCGAAATTCCCACGGGAACGGAAAAAAACGGGATTTTTGTGTTTATGAAAAATCTGCGCGGGAAATACCGCGGGGCAGCCTCTAGTTTTACCTATACTATAATAATAACAATAATTACACATCACAATCAGAGTCCCTAACTAAGAAGAACCTGTATCTAGGATGCGCGAAACATATACAGAGACGTTACGAACATGACACCCAGACCGGAAACCAACATCGATATTCATTATACCAATGATCGCACCGCCGGGAATCGAACCCAGGTGCACACGCTTACTCAGTCCACATCACTGCCAACTGAGCTACGAAGCAGTCTCCTCATTGATTACTTGTTGAATGATTACATGAAAAGTGTGTGTGTGTGTGTGACTGTGAAAAATACAATTTCCTTTCTTTTGGTGATTTTGGTATTATCAGTATCGGTGGTGTCGTGTCAAGCAAGCATAAAACTTCAACTTTCAACTTTAATCGGTCTAGATGGGAAAGCGCTAGTTTACGTTGTGTATTATAAACGTCGCTTCTTTTTATGTTAGTTGTATGTTTTATCTAAGTTCTAAAATGATAAACAATAAATGTGAGTTAGCTACGAATGATTTATGATACGAGGAACTATAGTATTTGATGTGTACCTAGGAATCTTAAGCTTTCCAAAATAAACTTTTTTTTCATATAATTAAATAGATTTCTAGTTTGTGGCGTAATACTAAACAGAAAAAACCCTTTTTTGTCAACAACTTACGCATTCAACATGAACATGGAACAAACATGAACATGGGTTCTAAAACTATATTTGCGGTGTTTTTAATATGATTTTAATAAAAAATCAGTCACAAGGAATATTTTATAAAAATCTTGTTTGATAAAAAGCGATAATTTCTCATACCTAGCTGTCATCTACCCAATAACCGAACAGAGACGCCGATCGGTCAATAAGAAACTATGACTTACCACTACAGGTAATATATGCAAATAACAGTCAGCTCAGCAAACCAGCTCAAAGTGCCGATTTGTAGAAGCAAAAAAACTTAATAAATAAAAAAGTAGTCTCAAATACTGTTAAATCATAGATCGTGGGAGCGTTCACCTTTAAAATGAAAAAAAAAACCAACTTAAAAAGGTTTTTTTTGTGTATCCACCAACATCAACCAATATTTAATGATTTTAAAAAAACAGCCCTCAATGACAGTAAAAAAGTAAGTACAAACTACAACCATTTTCACCAACTTCATTTTGATTTTGTAGGTTATGTATAACAAGGTCTCTCATATGACTAGTGCAACAACAATGAGTAGCTTGATGTGATAGCTACTGTACCTACTCAGCAATTTACTGTTGTGTTATATATACTTCAACATAAAATATGATGAAATGTGATACTATCAAAAATATCTTTATTTTACTTTATTAAAACACTGATTGATTAACCTTGAAGTAAAACAGCTAAATTCATAAACCAATGCGAAATTTATTATATGGGTTTGATGCTGCGATTTACTCTTTATCGGGTAAACATACAGCCGACTCGATCAGACGACTTTTTTCTTTATTATTTTATCATCACATTGAATTATTACCAGATCCATTTGCATAAACGATGGAGCCCCATGAATAAAACATAAAGCCAAAGTTTCCGTGGGCACTTGTACAGAGCTGGGAATGTGCCATAATTTCGAAGACTTCATAATTTTATGGTCCTAAGATTTTCAAACAGACATCGTGTTCGATACGAGTGAAAAAGACCTGTCGCAAATTAAAAAAAACGTAATCGTAATGGCAGCAAGAACATTTTATACGAAAGAACAATCTAACCGCGAGACGCGAATGCAATTTCGTGTTGCCCTCTTAACTTTACATTACATAAAAGTGAGATAAGAGCGTAATTGTTCAAGCTCTTTTTTTTAATTACGCTTCTGTCAAATCGCATGTTTTATATCTGCCATCACGGCCTGGAGGCCTGGAGGCAGGCCCTTTCGCTCTTTCATAATTATTTTAAGACAATGCGAGACAAGGATGAATTATGACGGGTTATGTGGGCTGAGGACATAAAATTTAAAGTATGACAGGTGCTTTGAAGTTATAATCAAGACCCAGGCAGAACTTGTTTCGCTTAGCACCACAAATGGGAACTTAAACGAGTCAATATCGTATCTCACACAAGTCACAGCAACCTGAAAAATATATTTAAAACTTTAAACATCACCCTCCTATTCGACGGCGATTCACCAATAATTGTAATGCGCCTCAGTATGTTAAGCAGTCCTCGGAACAATGTCGAAGGAAATGACGCCACTTTGGGTTAGGAAGTCAGAATGTCGCCGATTGAACTCATCAAATTACGTAAAACTTACAAAATTAAGCCATCACCCACAGGAAGTCGTAAGTGAACCGTTTTCCGCTGTTACCTGTGGCCTCCAAATTACTTTTTTTTTACTTGAAACATCACCAATTTTGGCGCCACGTAATTTGGTAATAGATGTTCGTCACGTATATTTTTTGTGACTAGGGTCAATGACGGGTTAGGCGTTGGCATGAAAAAATTATGATGTTTGTAGAATTTTGTTATTGTATCTACATTTCTGCTAGACCACCATGAAATATAAACAGACTGCAGTAATTTTAAACAGTTGTCGTCATTCATATTCATCAAATAGAATAGCAAACATAACCAACTGAATAATTTTGTAAACCTGTTGGTGATCCAAAAAAAAAAAAAATTGACATTACACCTCATTCCATCGGGTCTTCATACCAGTTATGTTCTATTTTGCCAAAATTTAACAATCATCACCACAAGTGTTAGGCTACGATCACAGGTTACTTGGCTCCTAGAGCCTAACCTAGTGAAAACGAACCTTCTAGTATTGTCACCTTTCTTATGGCAGCAATCTACGAGGCTCTAAAGTAAACTGCCTGTGCACTCGAAGCCTTAAGGCTTTGTCAAATAGACGGCGCTATAGCGTCACGTTAGAGCGCAATAGTAGATTATCTAATGTTTTGCTATAGCGTCAGCGCTTAGTGTGACAGGGTAATACTGCCATAATACATAACAAGTTCATTCTCTAACGTTGCGGGGCTAGCCCTCTAGCGCGACCATGTTTGACAAAGAGTTTACTGGAGCCTAGAACTCACCTAAAAAAGTAATTCCTACAGAAGAGTTTATTGTCCCAGGAGTAGAATTTGTCCGCGACCGGCCTCACTTGCGGCTGTCCTAGGGCAGCAAGGTTAAATAACCTGCCTGTGAGATTCGTAGCCTTATTAGAACGAAGAACTTACCTAAAAAAGTCATTCCTACAGAAGAGTTTGTTATCCCTAGAGTAGCACTTGTCGGCGAGCGGCGCGCGGCAGTCCGCGCATCGCACGCAAGCCGCGTGCCACGCGCGCTCCAGAACGTGCAGCAGGAACTTATCCAGGATCGGCTTCTCGCAGCCGGCGCACGCCATCGCGCCGCCTGCCTCCCCGCGTCCTGGAAATAGAATATGCCGAGTTTAATAAGTTACGCAAGAGCCCTAGTATCACAAGGTACTAGGCATCTAGGATGCCCGAAAAACTTACTTACAAAGAGATATTCAAATAGGTACTCTGAGACCAGGAAAAAAAACATTGATATTCAATATTAAAATGTTCGTTTCCGACGGGATGGAACCAGCTTCAGGGTTCAGTCTACTTACATTGTTACCCGGCCGATAAAGCACAGATTCATTATTATTAGCTACTACGTAACCTAAAGGCAGCAATAATAAGTATTTCTAAACTTGTATAGCTAATAGCAAGCCGAAGTGCTCTGGTCTGTATTCGCCCCAAAGGAGAGACCTCTTGCTGGGAATACAGATGGTACATTATGACAATGGCTTAATGAAGACGATGAAGAATCTGAATAATCCTGTGTCTCCGACATCGTAGATAGGCACTCAATTGATTGCAATAGGTGGGCTTACCAATTCCTTTCAGGCAACCTGTCGTAGTAGGGTCTTATAATTTTTTTTTTTACATTGTAGATGTCCTTTCAACATAATGTCGAAAGGTATAAAAATTATATTTATAAAAGTAGAGACTTGTACTTTGTCTTAATTAGTGTTGGTCCATAGTTCCATACAACATTTAAAATACTAATGCTCTTAAAATCACTAAGATTTATAGGCAACTTAGGACCGGAGTAGGTTTATTTTATAGTCCCTCGTATGTACCCGTTACATCTAGCAGACACAGCATCTAGCCGTCTCTTCGTGTTCGTATAGCAGTAATAGTATATTGCAACGAGTTTAGTCAGTGTTCTGTGGTTTTAGTGTCTTTACATTATGATACTGAGATCATAAAATTACTAGTGCCTTCAAATCTCTATCATAATTTTGTACTTAATTTGCCTGGGCTTTTGGTTCATTTAATAGAGACCTACAATACTGGCCATATACGATACAATAATTTATACAATTCCTGCCACAGCGACTGGAATCTGACAATTAAAACACTTACATATAACTTTGAATATTTTTATTTTCTGTTCAGTACCTATGATTTATTTAGACTTCGGATGTCTAGTTCTCATTGTTATCAGGGCTTTAGACATTGATACTTCACTTGCAATTATTGATTGATAGACTTTCGAATCTTTATTACAAGACCAAACCACACTGCTACTTGCAATTAGCACCGTATTGCTATACTACTAACAATAAACAGCGTTTGTTAATCTATACTACCTAATATAACATTTTATAGGTAGGTTAGGTACTAGAGATACTATTGTAGCCTTGAAACGGATCTTTGATTCTTGGAAGACATCATCTTATAGTATGAGACACGGTTTTCATGGTTACTTAACATGTTTCTATGTGTAGTCACGTTGCACGTTGCTTCTATGTATAGTTTTGATTCAACACTATTCTTAAACATTCTATGTTCAAGTTTGACATTGAGGTTATTCGTAGCATTGGACTTCATTGAGGACTCATCAATTTGTTAACATTACAGATCTTTTTAATGCACTCGTAGATTTTATGGTCGGTCGGTGCACAGATCTTATAACTAAGATTTTGTACCATCGCATACCTTGGTTGGGATACCTTTTTGGGATGTTTTTTTTTACGAATGGGATAACGGTCGCAAGTCGCAAGTTTTTGACAATAGTTTTATATTGTCTGTCTCTTACAGTAAGATATGCATTGTCTACTCTACACCATTAAGCACGTACACAAAGTCGAAAACTAATGTATGGTGCGTCCTTGTAAGTAGTACCGTATTTAAAGTTTCCTTTACAAAGATTTAATTGATTTTTTATATCATAGGTAGGTAGTTACGTAAATAGCTAAATAGAAAACTGCAATTCGTTAAAATAGGCTGAACTAACAAATTCGATTCTTATAAGAATTGCAGTAACGCTAGTATTTTGAATGATTCGCATCGCTTTTACTATGCAAGACCTCACATTTCATAAAATGATTTCAGTTTGACCCTTCTTTGCCGACAGTACCAAAAGCTGGCAATAAACAAAGGTGCGTTAAAGTTGGTAGCGCTAGCAACACAGCCAGGATCATAATGGATTTTGCATTTTATGGAGCTATAAAACTTCGCCAGAATAACTATAATATAGTAAGTACATACCTACGTACCATAAGCTAAAGTTTCGTTTGTTTGCTATTTTAGAACATAGGAAAACTTTTCGGTAATATTCTATAGGAGTTTTAATTTTTTTAAAACAATGATTGCCTTCGAGGTTTAGATCTGCTCCTTACTGTAATTTTTGTGTTTACCAAACTTTACGAAATTAAATTGACCGGTACCATTGTCATTGGTTTCTATAACCAACTTCAAAAAAGATGGTCATCAGTTTGACCTGTATGTATGTAAGTTTGTCTGCGATTAACTCGCATTTGGGTGAACCGATTTTGATGCGGTTTTCACAAAAGTATTGGTTACATTCAAGAGAACGTTTTAGAACCTATTTTAACCGACTTGAGAAAAAAGGAAGTTCTCAGTTTATGTATGTGTAAATTTATTGAAGGCGGGTCTTTTTTGTAAAAAAAGAAATTGATTAGAATAAATGTTTCTCTCTTCTTAGCGCCAAGGATGCACACAGGTGATCTACTGTCTGGGTTAGTTAGGTACCTATCCTTATGAAGGCACCTTTCCTTCCTATCTAAGAAAATATTATTTTACCTACCTAAGAAGAATATATACCGACTTCATAATAGGAAAGTTATATTATGCACTCACGCATATTTATATTCAATGTGGGTTAGACAGATATCAATGACATGCATACTTTTACTTACTACTTACATAAAACCAAAGAATTAATAATAATACATATGTATGAAATAAAATGCAGAAAGTTTAAAATATTGTAATTAGTTATCTATTAAGACCAGCTGTATTAAATCATATAAAGCTTGCGTATAAAGTGTAAAGTGTCAACCGACCGCGGCGTATAGACAGGGGTACCGCAGCCTGTTTTTTAACCTTTTTCATAACATTTTTTTTCGTGATGGACGGGTTGCGTTTTGACATTTATTAGTTAAATTTATGAAGGTCGCCGTGGTGGTTTTGTGTTTAATATTCCATATTCAAATGAGAATGTCCGATTGGTCTCGCGCCATTTCGACCGGTGCCACGGAGATCACTGTGACCACGATTTACCGCGGCTTTGGGTATGCAGCGGTGCGTGTGATTTTTTGGATAAAATTTACCGCTGTCACGCTGCTTAGAGCTGTCGAGACTTAGAAATAATAATGATTGTTTGAAACTGACAGTGGTATCTCTGTTAAAAACATTACAAATTCGCGGAATACTTGTCTGTTGATTTTTGAGCACCTTTTTTTTCTATTTTAAGCCGTAAATTTTTGAGCTTAGGCGTTTATCTGCAGTCTTAGAGGAAGATAGAAGCTTGGTTAGTTTAGCTCTTCAATCGTTATATAATAAAATAATAAGTAATAAGTAATTATTAAGTTAGTATTAACTTAATAATTTGAAAGGAAGTAGGTAAGGTACCTCAGCTGAATTGTCGATATATTATTCGCTTTATATTTAGATTCAATTCATTGTAAATTACTTCAAATCGCATTAAATATACGATTTTAAGGATTGTGTGTTAAGTTGTTGTGGCAGCTCAATTGCACTTTTCTTTCAAGTTCATGGTCCCTCACCCTTCGCTAAATTATTTAGCATATATGTTACTTGCTTATACCTGAATCTACCTACATTTAGGAACGACGTTAAAATATTATAATTATTAATTATAATGTCATTTTAAATATTATTAATAAATAACTATTAATTAATACCTAGCTAGATGGTAAAACTTAAAGGATTTAATGCGTTGAAAATAAGTATAAACATTTAATTTAAGTAATAAACTACCATTTTCTATTATCTAAACTTTTTATTCTTTAGGTTAGGCACGCAAATCTGAAGCCATTTTTATTTGTCACTTATTAACACAATTTTATTTAAGGTGAAATAGTACCCTAGTTGGAGACCTCATATGAAAATAGATGTTTTACTATAATTCTTTCACAAATTTTCAAATGAGGGCGCCACTTAAGGTACTATTTATGCATAATAGGTTACTATTGTAAATATTTAAATGTTATTATAGTCAAGAAGACTGCTATTTATTCAAAAAACAAAACTACACATAAATGTCTCATTAGAAAAAAAATATATTTTGCCTTTTCACTAATGCATAATGCATTAACTAAAATTTTATTGAATTATTAATTTAAGGCATTTCACTTTAGTAAACGTACTTACAACTAAAATGATAGAAAATATTTTAATAGCAAGTTGCCGTCGGATTCGTGCGCTTAAAAAGATTGCAACCACTAGATATCTTATTAGAAGAATAAAAATATACCTAAGGACTAGTGAAAAATATATAATAAGAACCTAAATATACACTATTATGTTTCTTAACATTTTAAAATTTAATAATGAATGCCTGATTGTTTATAATATACCTACCTACCCTACTCACAGGTTTTAAATGTATACCTACTTACTTTTTGCCTTTATAATTTATACTCATCGTCCTATACCTACCTTAGACTTACAAAAGTAATAAGTTTTAATTGAACAGCATAAAATATTACTTACAATCAATACGATGATTACAAAATAATAGCGTTAGTATATACATATTTTTTTTTTTTTATAGATCTGATCAAATTTTTTCTAAGACAGTTTAAAGAATCTTAAAATGTTAATGGTCGGTCATCTGAATGGCTTTGCCTAATAAATTCGGATTGAAATAGAAGGTATATATTATATTAATTAATATACTTGAACGTTACATGAAAACCAGGTACTTAGGTTTTAAAAAGCATCCGATAACCAGTATGTTAATGTTTATGAGGAAGAAGCTAAAGAAAACTAATATATATATATATATATATATTATGTATAGATTTTTTAATATTTACTTATAAGTATTTCATTAATGGCAAGTTGATTGAATTAGACTGTTTGACTGATACCAACATTTGAGAAACAATGTAAAGTGAATATAAGTAAGTATATGCCGTGGCATAGCATAAATATGAAATCCAAGTCCCACGTTTTCATGGGACATAAACATGGTAGGTTAGTACTTGGTAATTATTTTAGTTTTACACAAATCACTAACTTTTACCAATGTGGTGCTGGTGGAAGGGGGCATGGGCCCCCCGACCTGCGGCAAGGAAACCCGCCACTTCGGCACCCAAACACGGACACTTCACTTGACACCCCGCACCACTGCGCGCGACAAATCGTCCGGGAAACACCAACGCGCGCGAGATCTCAACGCATACTACCAGATAAACGACTGGTTTTCCACCTCATCACGAGATGAAGCGAGATGGAGATATGGGCCACTGTTAAGCGAGGGAGGGACGAAAAGGGTAGCGTTGCGACGGGCGTGGTTCAAGTAAGCAGCCACTAGCATTTAAGGGGTGGTGCTTCTGCGGCGTTTTCTAGGTTTTTTTTCGTGCGTGTTTCGGGCTCGGTAGTGGGATTCATTTTGTGGAACACGTGCGGCGCGCGCAGTAAATTTAAATTGGCTTGGCGGTACATCGGGCGGGCGGGAGGTAGCAGCAGAACATAATTATAGTCGGGATTTTTCGGTTGCCGTTTTCTAGGCTGGTTGTTGTCGAGGCTCGAACGAAAGGCATGTTTTGTCTTTTTGTTATTTTATATGGATGCTGTTTTGACGGGAGGCGTGTCGGTTTTATGTTCTTGTTCCATAAACATCCTTTCATTCGGTTCGAAATGTAAAATACTTATATTTTTTAATGTGATATCAGAAGACTTGAATCATTGATGTGATTGTAAGTATCAGTACTCTAACGCACTTATCAATAATAATATTTACGATAAATGCATATTTGTTATTATGTAAAACCTATAGTGAATGCGTAGGTATATTTAGTTTTTTTTTTTTTCGAAAACTTATTAAATAATTTGTATTATTACTAAAAGTATAAGTACCTACAGAAATATAATAAGTATGCTTAAGTAGTACTTGAACATAATAGCCTACTTACACTTATTGATAAAGGTAACATTTAATGCTTAAAAATGTCGCCGTCTCCCAAACTATATATAAGTTTTATATTTTGGGTTTTATTTTATAGCAATAATGGGCATAACTAGGTTTGCATATATCATAAAGTCAGAAGCATAAAGTAGGTACAACAAATATATATCTCCAGCCGCATACAAGAAAGAATGTAAAAAATTCAAAGTTTTGTCAATTTATTTTTTGCTTATAAATATAAAATGAGATAAGAAACTAAAGTTTATAAACTAAGTATGTTTTGAAACAACTACGATTTTTATTATATTTAATATTTAAAACTATTGGGCGCCCCGCGGCTTCGCGAATTTTCCCTTGAAACAAAAAATTCCTAATTTTCCCGTGAGAAATTCGGGATAAAAGTCTTTGTCCTTTCGCAGGTTCTAGAATATCCGTACTTTTACCAAATTTCAGCTAAGTATTCATCAACCTCAGGAAGTTTCCGTTGTGCGTGTAGAAGTACCTACTTACATGCGCTATAATCATCATCATCATCATTTTAGCCGAAAGACGTCCACTGCTGGACATTAGGCCTCCCCCACAGAACGCCACAGCGACCGGTCTTGAGCCACCCTCATCCAGTGTATTCCCGCAGCCTTCACCAGGTCGCATGACCTGGGCTATGTTGGTGACTTTAGTTCTTCTGCCGATCTCTTCATATCTGATTCGATCACGCAGAGAAACTCCGAGCATATTAAAGCCCTTTCCATTGCCTTTAGGGCGACCTTGCGCTTCTTGTATGACAAAAGTTAGCGACCATGTCTCAGTTCCGTAAGTCATCACTGGCAACTGGCAACACACATTGTTCGTAGACTTTCGTCTTAAGGCACAGCGGTAACTTGGACGAGAAGATGTAGCGGAGCTTCCCGAATGAGCTTGATTCGACGATTGACCTCTTTCTAGAAGTTGGACCGACCTAAGTAGTTGGACAATTTGTCCCAGGTATACATATTCGTCAACAACTACGAGCGTATTTTGCCGATCTTGACTGGAGTAGGTCTAACATGGGCATTGAACACGATTTTTGTTTTGTCCATGTTCATTCTAAGACCAACTCGATCGAAAACTTTACTAAGGTCATTAAGCATTGCATTAAGATCGTCATCAAATCGGAGGTGAGTGATGTAAGTACCTCACCGTTTATGTTGATGCCTACCTCTGCTCGTCTCAGTCCAAACTTTAGAAGACCTTTTAGTGTAGCGGTGAATAGTTTTGGGGATATGATATCTGTCTGACTCCCCGCTGCAGTCGAATATAAGTATCTGATGATGATGGTTTATATTTTTCTATAGCCTTCGTATTTCCGCCGGGCAGAACTAACCCCTCTGTTTCCTTGTGTCAGACGTCTGCATCCAGTCGGTAAATACATACCTTTGTAGCGATATCATCCCGGCATCTCCTTCTCCGTCAGCTTTACGCTTTCCTCTTCCATCAGTCGGCAGTTGGCACCCACCCCGGCCCCTGAGGCTCACTTGACAAACCCAGAACTACCGCGGCGCATGCTGTCCACGAGCATTTTATTTGCATGGATTAATTGGTTTGACACCTTGGATACGTTTTTACTGCAGCAGGTACATTAATATGTCGCACGGCTCTGATAGGTACTGTGAACCGTGGCCCAGGCCCATCACGGTGCACGAAGAAGCTCGAATGTGTTTGTACAAATGGCGTAGTTTCGCTAGTTAAGAAACCGCCCACCGGCTTTACCAGGTTTGCCATGATGCGAACGCGTGGTGGAAGGTATTTCAGGTATAATTGCAAAGATGTACAGCTAACCTTCAGCCTAACATGTCACGCATTAGCAACGTCTGGAACTCGGGAGAAATTATCATAAAAATGCGATCAGACTGATCTACGTATGTACCTACTATTTCACTCAAATAATCTTGACTATTATGTTGTACTTATGTACTTAATACCTCTACCTACTTACATAAAGATGACATGTGCCGGGGTCCGTAACTTTTTGTCGAAAGTCATTGTACGAAACGTGGACTGATTAATTATTAAATAATAGTTTATTGTCGACTGATTAATTATTTGATTAGGTATATACTGATTACATATATTATATATTTGTCTGTACCTACTGTTACCACTTATATAATATATTTTAAAACGTTAATATTTTTAAGTTTTCTAATTAATTTAGTCTAACACAGTGATTCTAAATAATTATTACTCTACCACCTGTAATTTTTACCTGTGTTAACAAAAAAAGTTTTATATTTCTATTTCTAATGTGCAGCAGCAATAAAAATGCTACAAAATAACTGGTCACAAATAACTGGTAACCTGGCTGTACGATGCGTGTCTGGTGACCAAGTATTCACATCACATCCTGCTCAGAAAACCACTGGTGTAAGTAGGTACCTACTTACTTAGAAAGAATAAATAGTAAATAGGTAGGTACCTACTTACTAATTAAGTACCTATAAGTACTTAGTAAATGTGTAGAACCATCATCCTGGGAGCTCTAACTTTTTCTGATTTCTAACTCTAGCTTGATCTATACGTGATCGCTTAAATAACTAAGCAAACTATAGAGTAACGAAAACCAGAGCGTTGGGCCCTCAGGTTGGGGGTTGGGCCCAACCACAGACCAACTAGAGGTAAGGCCCAACGGCCAACCACAGACCAACTAGAGATACTACGTATCGGCCAACGGCCCAACAAACACGCATCACGCAAAGCAAATATAAATAAAACACTGACATCTAGCGGTGGTGAAACAAAACTAGTCCGCATTATTTTTATTTAGTGCACCGAGCAGCACGCGGCCGCAACCTGCGCCCTCTCTTTTCCGACTGCGTCATAGCCATAGCCGGCTTTAGGCACAGAAATTTAATGTTTGATAAGAGATGGCAGCACAATCAAATCTCGAGCTGCGTTTAGTAAGTGCAATAAAGTTTTTAATTTTATTATTTTAAAGTTTGAAATCTATAGAGATTTAGCGTCTCCAAATTTTTTATTTATCAGATAACCCGGATAACCCTCTATCCTCTATGCAGAAATTGCAACCTTCTGCTTTTTTTTTCACTGGGGAAAAAGTATAATTTTATCTGTATTTGTAACAAATAAATAAATATAATTTTAGTTAGTATAAATAGAACGCGTTTCAGCCATATTAATTTTCGTTGCGTAGCAACGCGCAACTCTCCTAGTAATAGGGATGTCAGTACCATATCGATAGCACAGCTATTTTTTTTTGTATAAGGGTAAGTAAAGTAGTGATAAATAAAGAGGGGATTGTTTGATTATATGCTGCATATATTTGTATCGTATTCCCCTGGATGTTCTATGTAAACTATCCCTCAATACAATACATCCCACTTTCCCATTACTATACTTTATAATAGGTACATACACAAAGGGAGGCCCACAATTTAGTTAAAGGCACACATTTATTGGTTTTGGTTATTTTGTTAATAAATTAAATATTTATATTTTTATTTTTTTTAATCTTTTTTATTTTGTTGTATAAATAACGTTGAACGTTAAAATTTTACAAAAGTTGTTTAAAAACATGATTTAAAAAACATTGATACTCTTGAAAAATATAGTTATTTTTGCCAAAATAATACATTTTAATATATTATCGTTTTTTCGATATATCGTTCAATAAAATTCTTTAATCAAACATCCCTAATTTTAGTGGTTAGTGGAGGAAGTGTGTTGTGTCGCCTAATTAAATAATCTCTGAGCTGAGTGATCTCATGCGGTCGTGTCATATTAGCGACCCACACACGAATTAACCTTAAATTATTCGGTTAGTAGCCTCGACAAGCAAGGTAGGTATTACAAACAAGGTCCAAAATTATATTGATTCTACAATGAATCATTAACTCGTAGGATCCAGCAACGGTCAACGCATTTAGTGTTTCCAAAAAATATTATCACCTTTATGTAAGTGGAATAGTACCTACTACTGTAATAATTTATCATAGATGCAAGGCATTATTTCCTAAAAAAATAAATACACACAAATTAAAGTGAAGCTTCCAACTTAGATTAGACACTAATATTCTAGAATGTCCCGCCCACGTCCCCAATGGCAGCTCCAAGCAATGGCAGCACAGCGCCGTGACACAGAACTGCGGAAAGCTGAAGAAATGCAAAAACTTGCCCATTACTATGAGACAAACACTAATAACTCAAAACATCATGAGCAGTGGACCACCGAGGGGTACTACCAGAAAGCTAACAAAGACGCAGAGCTACTCAGCGAGAAGAAAATGAAGGCTGCGTGAGTGGAAAATATATATTTCATGATTCAAAATATTGTGGACAGTCTATACCTTCTCAGCTAACCTTAGCTTCACACTACATTCAATTTCAAAATTGATACAAAGTGTACACCTCTGCTGGTAACTAGGCATTAAGAAATGATGGTGAAAAGACCGCCTCCATGGTGTAGTAGTGTTCTTCCCAGCGAGGGCCATGAATATTGAAGTTTTAAGTGGGTGTTTTAGTGTAATTTTGCAAATAAATTAATACATTTTATGTGTATGGTCACCTTACAGGAATTGTACCTATTATAGTTAGGGGCTCCAAATCTGATGTTTAAATTATATATATTTATTATTATTATTATTAAATATTACTACTTAAATATTATAGAAGACTTGAGGAGCGACGCAAGAAGTTGGAAATGATGCTGTTCCAGGAAAACATGCAGCTGGAGCAGGAATTAAAGGAACTCGCAGCACAGCCCAAACTCTTCAAAAATGGGTGAGGTATACCAACCAATATAGTCACATTGCAGTCTGTGCAAAAATAATAGTATAGGTACAAGTGTTACAACTATACTAGCCACTCAATGAAAAAAGTCAACAAAAGCTATCACATCAAACCTTCATAATATAATATTTAATCTATTTCTTTCTTCGAGTTACTAATTTAAATTTAATTTTGTAAATAATCTATAATATTTCGCAGGTCATATCTGAATGGCATTCCTACATCAACCCTACACGAGATCAACCAAGGCATCAGAGAGAAGGAGGAGGCCCTCAGGACGCAGGAGGCCGAGCTGAGGCTGCACCACGCGTGGCGCATGCGCCAGCCGGAGCTCAGGGCTGCCATGTCCTATGTTGAACAGGGACGGTGCAAGTCTGCTTGGTATGTCTCTTGTTCTGATCCTGTTTTTTTTTTTCAAGCGCGAACGAACAAGAATTCGCCTCAAAATTAGGCGGTCTTAAGCAACAGCGGAGTTCAGTCCCACACTAGCTGCTTCTTACAACGTGGACCAGGGTTAGGTGGTCTTCGGGCGATCCATTCTGCGTCCTCCGGAGGGTTGCCACAATAGAGCTCTAAGTAAGACCTTGAGCTTGGTCAAAGACCGACAAATCCTGACGGCAGGGCCGTTGCTGTTGAAGGGTCTCCTACAAGAGCAAACGTTGTGGGCGGTTTTATACGTTATCGCTTCGTTCGCAAGGAACCTTGGTCGACTTTTTTTACCCGGACCTAGGGCTACCATACCTCCGGATTTGTCCGGAGATTACCGGTTTTTTTTTTCATTCTAGCCGGACTTTGCAAATTTCAGGATTCTCGATAAAACAATTATTCTTTGTTAGGTATTTCTTAAACTACAACAACTAAGCTTCTAAAAGAAAATTCTCGAACTGTATAAAATCTCGGGATTTTTCCATGGAAATCAGTCTTTTTCTCCGGCTTTTTTATTGTTTCATCTGGTAACCTAACCTAGACCGGTCGACATTCAAAGCGTGGCAAACCGAAGAGTTTTCGGGATGACATCGATTTCTATCTATTTGCCAGATTCATGTCGAGTCGCCCAGGAAAGGGAAACGTGAATACAGAGCGGAGAGTTCTTTGCCCAGCATTGGAACAAAATTTAGACTATAGATAAAATGCGTCTTACATCGAAGTATTAAGGTCTATTTTTGTGTATTTTTGGATGACCAGGATGAAGCAACTAGTAGAGAAAGAGGTGCAAAAGAAACAGCAGGAGGAAGAGACGCGCAAGGCTTTGCGGGAGCAAGACGACATGATCCGACGACAGATACAGGTTGAGGAACAGAGAGTGAAAGAGAAGGAGCTACAGGTTATGGTAAGACATGTTTTAAAATGTATTGATTACTTGCCGACCTGACCGAACAAATACAATTGAAATTAAATAATAAATTTTTTTTTTTTTTTTTTTTTTTATTTCTCAAAACAAAACTTATAAACTAGGGCTACAACAATAGCTGCTGACGAAAACTAAGTTGTTTATCTGCAGCAGCGAGCAGTCTTTCGTTAGTTAAAAGTATATTTATAGTTAGTGTTATACATAATATTTATGACAAGTTATTTTATATATTGACGAATAGGATGCTATACAGTTAATAGTTAGTTTGATTCTGTATTAAGTAGTTCTTAACCTTTTGTCTATACTTATCACTGTTTAGGTAAATATTCCGGAGTTCACTGGGAAGGTAATTTTAATTGTAGCTTATATTCAGTGGGTCTATTGCCGTTCTTGATGGCCACCAGAGTGAATCATTTCAGAACTTCTACCGTTAAAGTGGAACAAACCTCTAAACAACCTCACAACCTTTCGCATTAATAAAATAAGTAGGTATGTATATTGTGTTGAAATGAAGAATGGCCAATCCCGATCGCCCTGCATACATTTTGAATCGTAACGTCTTTCTTAATAGATTAGGTAGTCTGTTTCTGTTTCATAATATCTTTCAACAAAAATCTGTTTATTTCAGGATCTCCGCAGCGGTCTGGAGGCTCAAATAGCAGAACTATCAGAAAAAGAGTCGGCAGTTAAACAGTTGCGGCAACAAGAGGAAAGAGCACAACATTTATTAGACGAGCTACAGTTCATTACGAGAGAGCGAGAGAAAGAACATTTACGCCTAGTGTCGGAGAGGGACACCAATATTATCAACTTGGGTCTTCATAAGTTCAAGTTGAAACAGAAGGTTGCTGCTGTTATGAAGGAGATTGAGCTAGATTTGGCGATGCTGGAGCGTATTAAAAAGGCAGTTTTGAAGGTAAATCTAGTTTTTACTTAGTTATTTTATACTTGAAACACACGCGCTGCAATACAACACAGAGGTCAACGATCTTAAACCTCAAGAGGTCAATGAACTTAAATATCAAAGGTTAACCCTTAGAGTTAAGCGACCTTAAACCTAATTTGTGCCATCTAAATTTCTGAAGAAAATTGCTGTATAATTGTCATGGTAGTAGAGGTAATGGGGAGAATTGACCAATTTCTCATTGCACTACCTATACCTAGTAAATAAATTCAAGCAAATGTTGAAATAAATTACATAGTTAAGGTATATTGTGCTTATTACTATACATAAGTGTTTCTTTTGGGCAAAAAAACTTCAATCCCCTTATCACAAAAAAGTTAGACTGGTGTAAAGTCGCCAATTTGTATGATGAACTAGTGATTTAAACATAGTCTAGTGATTTAAACCCGGTTTAACTCTTTAGAGCCGCAAGAGTTAATAAGACTGTTTTAACGAAAATACAGAAATTTCATACAAAAAAATTAATTTTAGGAGGCAGAAACGGAGAAAGAAAAATCTGCCACTTACAAGAGAGTGCTGGACGAGGCGTGCCGCGAGTTGGAAGAGCACAGAGCGCGGGAGCGAGCGAGACAGAGCAACATCGAGGCCATGTACGACGGAGAGGCAAGACAGATCAATGAGAAACAGGATAAGGTGGGTTGTTTTATCATTATTTTAGTGTGCGATTGTTAATTTTTGAGGATTAGGAAAATTGCGTCTTGAAACAGCAAAATCATATTTTCGGGATAAAAAGTAGCTATGTCCTTTCTCAAGCTCTGGATTGTCTGGGTACCAAATTTAATTTAAATTGTGTCTTCTGAATAGCCATACTGCGATCGCCAACCCGCCTGCCCAGAAGCAAGACTATTATGGCAAAATATCTTTTTACAAGTGGAAATCTGTGGGGGAGACCTATGCTCAGCAACATTCTGTCAAACGTTAAAAGCAAATCCTCCCAATATGTTTCTCCTTGTGGTGTTCGGATATCCTAGAAATTATTACAGACTTATAAATAACACCCTGTATCATGATTCCTTCCAGCAATGGGCAAAAGAGCGTGAAGCGCGCGCGCGCCTGATGTCGGAAGTGGTATCAACCCTGCGGCACCAAGTGGAGCAGCGCGCGGAGGCGAGCCGGCGCCGCCAGCGGGAGAACGTGCTGCAGAGAGAGGCTCTGCTGCGCGACTTGGAGCGCCTGGCTGCCGACCTGGCTGCGGGGGAGCGGGAGAACCAGGTTAGACTCAGTCACACATAGGGGTGCTTCACTATAGGGCTTATGAACAGGCTCCGAGTAGCTCAACGAGCCATGGAGCGGGCTATGCTCGGGATTTCTCTGCGGGATCGAATCAGAAATGAGGACATACGCAGAGAAACCAGGGTCACCGACATAGCCAAGCGGATAAGCTCGTTGAAGTGGCAATGGGCAGGTCATATAGCCCGCAGAACAGATGGCCGCTGGGGCCGAAAAGTTCTCGAGTGGAGACCACGGATCGGCAAGCGCAGCGTAGGACGTCCACCGACCAGATGGACGGATGATCTGCGCAAGGCTGCGGGTCCACGCTGGATGCAGGCCACCTGCGATCGGTACAGATGGAGAGCCTTGAGGGAGGCCTATGTCCAGCAGTGGACGTCTTACGGCTGAAATGATGATGATGATGGCACATAGGGGCGTCTCAACGAGCGAGGGAGTAGCCACGAGTCCGCGATATCATTGCCGTCTGTATAGGTAGGCATATGCTAGCAGAAGAGTGTTGTCGCTCGCCGCTTAAAAGCGGAAGTACCGTTGCGATGTACGGGATAAAAAGTAACCTACAAACATACAGGTCAAACTGATAACCTCTTTTTTTGAAGTCGGTTAAAAATAAATTATAGTAATTTGAGATTACTTGTGTGTGGCTCGTCTCGAATAGTCTTGTTACTGCGCACTTGTTTAAAGAAGAAAAAACAATGCAATAATTTGAGACAAAACTTAGAATTACAGCATTGAAGTTGAAAATCAGTACCGTCTTCCCTGATGCCTAATAACCTTCCACATTGACTGCTCCGTGGCTCAGTTGGCAGTGATGTAGACTGAGTAAGCGTGAGCACCCGGGTTCGATTCCTGGGCGGGGTGAATATTAATATGATGAATATCGATGTTTGTTTCCGGTCTGGGTGTGATGTTCGTCTCTGTGTGTGTTTCGGGCGCCCTAGATACAGGTTCTTCCTAGTTAGGGGCTCTGAGTGTGATGTGTCATTATTATTATTATTACATTCTGTCACCAGATACAAAACTCGCAGTGCAGCAACATAAACACGCTGCAAACAGAACTGAACAGTCTGAAGCTGAAGCAGAGTCAACTGGAAGAGTCGGTGTCGCGCGAAGCTTCGGCGCGCGCCGCCGCCGCGCGGGAACGCTCCTTGCGCACGGAAATCGCCGGGTTGCAACGCCAGGGGGCGCGCGCCGCTTGGCAATAGACTAGTGACTAGTCACTAGTTGAACCTTACCATTAGAGTCCTATTGCCGTTCTCAATGGCTTTGGGAATGAATTGTTATAGGTACGCATATAGTGTATCGTCAATTTCTTTGTGTATTCTAGAGATTCACGATTGACTTGGACTCGTAACTTCCAACTCGGTTTAAACTGTGTTGTTGGTTTAAGCTGCAGTTGACACTTTTTGTTTATATGAGTAAGAAAGTGACAGTTGCAGTTTAAACTAGTAAAGCAGTTTAAACCGAGTAGGACATTACGAGCAATATACTCCAAAGTTTACAGTCATAAAGAACGGCAACAGACCCACTTAATCGTAACACCTCATTTAGGCGCACGCGGCGCGTTGCGCGCGTGCTGCGATTAAATAACGTATAGCAATGTATATATGAGGAAGTTTACAGAGAGGCGTTCGCACAGGCTATTTTTGAGATGTGTTTGATATATGGCGTCTGTTCATGCGTACGCCGACGCGTCTCCTTGTACGATATCGAACATAGGCGTATGTTTTGATCTTGAAGCGTTGAACGACGCGGGCGCACGTAGTGATTTACCTACTCTCTGGCGGGCGCCTCCGCGCCGCGTCGTCGCTTGACGCACCTTCGTCGGCCGCGTGTCCTTAAGGCGGTAAGTCTCGCTATGGCGCGAAATTCAAAATTTTTCGCGTTTTTTAATTATTCTGGCGAAAGTATTCATTTTTAATAAAGTTTTAATGAATTCGCGTATGTAAAAAAACCATTTCTCACATTGTAATACAACGTTTTTCGAAAACAGACCTACTAATTTTGTGTCTTAAGGACCTAACTTGATTTTTGGCCTTTATGTCCTTAGGCACAAAATCAGTAGGTCTGTCTTTTAAAAACGTTGTATTACAATGTGGCAAATAGTTTTTTACATACGAGAATTCATTGAAACTTTTAAAAATATGTATACTCTCGCCAGAATAAATAAAAAACACGAAAAAATTTGAATTTCGCGCCATAGCGAGAGTTACCACCTTAAGCGTATAAACGCGTGATGCACGGCACGACGCCACTAAATGAGGCCTTAGGCTCAGTTTAAATCACCATCGAACAAATTCGTGGTTTAAAAATCAAGTCCCAACGTTTTTGTGGCAAGACATTTTTATTTTACCTTTTTCAGGTTAAAAGAAATTACAGTGGCGGACACGGACGGCTTAACACTTCTGGTTCGTCTGTATTGCAAAATAGCTCTTTTTCGTTGGTATTACAATCTGAGGCGCACGAAACTAGATACAAAAGTGTTACGCCGGACGTGTCCGCCACTGTACCTATTTAAAAACACTGTTTTCTGTGATTTCGAGCGGCTTAAAGCACTGTTTGGTTGTGATTGGTATTTATACTGTTTTAATGATATTTATAAACCCTAAAAAATGCATTTTGATGAGCTTAGGTAAAATAAACTGATTTTAACGTTCAATACTCTTAGTACCTAAGTAAGTATTGATAAAAAGTTTACAAAATGATTCTCTTAATTTGTACCTAGTAATATAAGAAATGAGATTAATTATATTTTTATAAAATGCATTTCATACTAATAAAATCTTTTTAGTAAATGAAAATTCATTGTTTCTCTTTATTATTTTGGGCTCGCACAAAAAACTTCTTAGTCCATCAAGCAGTTCTTTTCAATGTCGTCGATTCCTATAAAAAAATTAGGCTGTCTTCATCAGGGATAATGTAAAATTACATTATTTAAACTAATTAATATATATTTTTAATATTAGTCTAATTGTTTAAAGTTTTTCCCTAAACTATTTAAATTATATTTCGTGGTTTCATTTTCGATATAAATCATTTCACTAGGTAGTCCTTTCACCTACAAGGCAACATTCGCACGTTCTTACAAATAACTATTAGTCGATCGATTTAATCGATATCGATTACTCGATTAATTTGAAATTTACCCATGCTCTCATCCCTACCACTCTACGCGCCCATCACTAGCAGCGTCCGCCAAGCCTGTCATTCTTTTTCCGTGCGAGGCAACGAAAGCACGCGTTCGGATCTTGTTCGCAAAAAAAAAAAATTTTTCAAGATACCGAAAAGATCCTACGAATATTTAACAAAAAATTAAGTTACTTAAACTTTGATGGATTTCATTATCCTCATACTATAAATCGAGAGACAATGTCTAATTTTACGGTAAGTTCATCTGCTACCTTCAAAAAAAAAAAAAATATTTAGACAGAAATTTCGAATTGAAATTCTGCTTGAACTTACATTTAAAAAGTGTAAAAGAAATATTTTTGCAAAGCCATAGATTCGAACAAGAACCAGGCTGCCATACTGCCATAGATTCCAATAGGAACGCGGCAAAATTTAAAACTGTACATCAGTTTTTATCATTAAATTAATTTTTTTTGCAAAGCCATAGATTCAAATATGAACCAGGCTACCATACCATAGATTCCAATAGGAACGCGGCAAAATGCAAAAATAATCATTATTTTTTATGTAAGTATAAAAATATAAAAAGCATAATTTTCTTTTTTCTTCTTATTCCAGTAGGCGAAACGCCTTTACAATTTAAGGAATGTGCCCAGAGCAAATATCATTCGAATATGAGGATATATTTCTAGCCGAAACTATTCCCTACAACCACTGATCAGGTCTAAATGAGACTGAATCACCAAAAATCATGATGGCGCCATACCAAGTGCCAATTGCCACCACTGCCCCAACAGTGATCACTTCAATACCGTCACCAAAAACAGGTCCAAGCACCAGCAATAACTTCCTTATTGGAACTAGTAGCGGTTACACCAACCAATTGAACTCGGACCCTGAGGCAAAGTTTAAACTTCCGGAACTGGACCCATAAATTTTATTAACCCTGGGCGAAGCCCTGGATGATGAACTAAAGTTGTGTGATTGAATCTACGATAATCTCTCTCAAATGGCTAGAGAAGTCAAGGAAAAAATCCTTCAGCAATATACTATACCTAGCAACTACATATTGGTTCAAGTTTCAAAGCTAAATACTAAAATACTCTCATCTCAACTTGGACTGACTTCACATCACATTGGGGAGTAGGGCCATGGCCATTCTCCTAACTCAAGATATAAAATAGAGGCAATCAAGATTCTAAGCAAGGGCTCCCGTAGTTCATGCAACCTTTATAGCTCGGAGACAAGCTCGCATTTAAAAGACCGCACCAGGTCTACCAAGACGTTTTTGAATATCTTTCAGTACAGAAAACGAGATAAAGCACTGTTCGGTGCCAAATTTTAGAGAAAATTAAATTAAGCTTCAAAATTGAATAGAAATGCCTTCAAATCAGGAAGACAGTAGTCTTCCCAGAAAT